>UFQX01000184.1:274108-395027 GCA_900497675.1 Arapaima gigas | reverse complement strand
GGGGGGGGGGGGGGGGGGGGGGGGGGGGGGGGGGGGGGGGGGGGGGGCTTGCTCATTTGAAATTGAGGTGGTTGTCAGTAACTGTGCACCATTCTGTAACTAAGGATATAAATGAATGAAAAATCTCAGGACACTGCTACTGTTATAACACTAGAAAGCGGTCAAATGAAACCCTCTGAGGAATGAATTCTCTATACTATGGTCGATTTTCCACATTGTTTTCAGAGTATTTCAGCATTGAGGGATTAGGACACCAGGTTGCCAAGAAGACCATACAAATGCAAACAGTTTAAATGTTAAATATCACTGAGGTATTTGGCTTTTTTCATGATGCCGTTGTGAAACTTATCCTAGACTTAGCAAATGCCTTGGGGGAGGACTTAAAATATGAAAAGCTCATTTTGTTTCATTTGTGATTTGCCTGTTTTTGCATTAACCGGAAGAGGTCTGTGCCTCACCCTGTTGCTGACTTATGTCTGACTATAAAGCTGTGACAGAACTTTATGTGGGATGTTTAATCCTTCAGACTATAATAAAATATCTGCCACTGTAGTGTTGTCTCCATACAGTGACTGTCCAGAACATCTCACCTTTAGGTCAGACAGAGGAGCCCCTCGACTGTTCTTCTTAAACTGTCAGAAAAGAGCTGATGTAAAACTTTGAAACAAGTAAAAGGTTGTTTCACTTAATTTTGCTAAATGTCAAATTGCTTATAAATGTCCCTGTAACAAAGTATAGTGATAAGTATTGTTAAAGAACAATTTTTATTTTTTTTTTTGGTTACTTGGTATCTAGCTCTGGTGTGCTGCATACACCCACAGGTGTGAAAAGTTTGTGGATTACAGAAGCAGAATGGTTGTCTTAAGCGGTTCTGTAGCGTTAATGTGTGGTTTCTACTTTTATGTCTTTCAGATCTAAGTGGCGAGAATCATGTCACAAAAGAGCCTTGCGGAAAAATCAAAACTTAACGGCAACCATGCAAAGCAAAAATGCCTCTCCGTGAAATGAGATCCTTCGATTGTCCATAAAACTCTCAATTAATGTCAAGTGTCAAAGAAAAGCAGCGTTTTGCTGCCCTGCTTGAAATAATCTTGCTAATGGATAGAAAGCTACTTAAAATTCAATGCATTGGGGACAAGTAAATGCAACATAATGCCTTCAAAGGTTTCTTGCTTATATGTATTGACAGTGGTCTGTTGGGCAAGCGTTCTCTGGTACTTGAGTATATCTCGGCCGTCATCCTCCTACGTGGGGCAGCTTTCAGTGCCTATACGCAAAGTGGCAAAACCCAAGAACTTCACTTTCAGCAACATCCGGACTCGCCCCTTAAACCCACACGCGTTTGACTTTGTCATCAACGAGCCGAAGAAATGTGTGACTGACCCACCGTTCCTTGTCATCCTCATCAGCACAACCCACAAGGAGTTTGATGCACGGCAGGCCATCCGAGAGACCTGGGGTGACGAGAGCGTCCTGAGCGACGTCCGCATCATTACGCTCTTCCTGTTGGGCAGAAACACAGATGCTGTCCTCAACCAGATGGTGGAGCAGGAGAGCCAAATCTTTCATGACATTGTGGTAGAGGATTTTATCGACTCATACCACAACCTCACGCTCAAGACTCTCATGGGTATGCGCTGGGTTGCCACCTACTGCCCCAAAGCCAAGTACGTCATGAAGGCGGATAGCGACATTTTTGTTAACATGGACAATCTAGTGTATAAGCTCCTCAAGCCCACGACCAAGCCTCGGAGGAGGTACTTCACAGGCTACGTGATCAATGGTGGCCCCATCCGGGACATGCGCAGCAAGTGGTACATGCCCCGGGACCTGTACCCTGACAGCAAGTACCCCCCGTTCTGTTCGGGAACAGGTTATGTGTTCTCAGCCGATGTGGCTGAGCTCATCTACAAGACATCACTCCACACACGGCTACTGCACCTGGAAGACGTGTACGTGGGGCTGTGCCTGCGTAAGCTGGGTATCCACCCCTTCCAAAACAGTGGCTTTAACCACTGGAAGATGGCCTACAGCCTCTGTCGCTATCGTCGGGTTATCACCGTGCATCAGATCTCCCCTGATGAAATGCACAGGGTCTGGAATGACATGTCGAGCAAAAAACACCTCAGATGCTAAAGACCACGCCAAACCTTTATCCCCTATCTCTAACTTTTCTGCTAAACCCCAGAATCGGACAATTTAAGAATGGTTCGTTTTATGACGCCTTTCTCTGGGGACACTTGCAGTTGCCTACTGAAGTGGAGATTAACAAATAACCGAGTGGATGACTAGCTGTGTATCCACATGTACTCATTCAGTCAGCTGTGACAACGGAATTGATTTTCTATGGCTTGTTTGGTATTCTAACATAGTCGAGTTAAAAATAGTATAGTCGAGGCGCAACATTGTTTCCTGACTTTCACAGTTTAATCACAACAGTTTTCTGTTCCTCTGGTGCAGTGTGTAGTTTAGCCAGATGGTTTCATTTCAGAGGTCTAACTTACCAGCAACCAGAAATGCAAGATGCATAACGCTTGAAAGTGTCACAGGCCAGGGCACCCATTCAGTGATGCCACCAAGCAGAAGCAGCAAACTTCTGAGATGGAAGGAACCTGATCAGTGCCTAAAGGCCATGGTTAAGCAGATCTGGTGGGAGAATGAGCTGCTAATCTAATAGTGATTTACAAAGAAGACACCTGTTCCTATTGTTCAAAACCTTCAAATTTAACGCGATAACCATTGTCACTTCTTAATATTAGGAGAGGTGTGTAAGCCATATTGATATATATGGCTCCACATGACAGATTTTCTGTGTGTGGGGGGGGGGGTTGTGAAACACTTGAATCTAATATTTTGCATCTGTAAGAATTATTTTCTTAGATTCAGTAAGTGATGGTTTTTGCTTGGAACTTGATCGTGTTTGTATTATGATGGACAGAGCACCATAACTTCTAGTACATTCGATCGTCTCCATTACCGTACGAATGTACCACGCATATGTAAAACTGTTAAATCCGTACTTTAGCGCTGCTTCTGAAATTATATTTTCAATAACTCACCATATCCTTTTTTATTCTCTAGTACTGTTGTGATATTTTACTGTGAAAGTATAGATTAAAAAATGAATATTCTTGATGGGATTACTGTAATGTACTGTATGGAATTTTTTTTTACATAAAATAATCCTTGACATTTCACTTGGCTTTTTTATCTAACCTAAAAACAAAAAAAATCTTACTGTCTTATTTTTTAACTTTTTTTTTCCAGAATTGTCCAATTCGGGGCAGATCCGACTGGTCTTACCTATCAGTCTCGCGTCTCTTCTGCGAACCAACTACTCGCTACCAACTGCAGCAGTAAATCTGTTTCTTTTCCTCTCGCGCCCCCTGGCGTTTTTCCTGCTGAACGGCAGAAATTACAGTTTACGTTTGTGTCTGATTTTTAGCTACTGGTTGGTTGTCTCTTTCCCACTAGCGCCCCCCTGCGTTTACCATTCTACATTGCAAGGATTATACAATGTTCACTTTTTGAGTTTGATTTTTTTTTTTGCAACAGTTTAAATGTTTTTTTCACTTCCACATCAACGAGCCGAAGAAATGTGCGACCAGACCCAGCAATCCAAGGTTCTTTTTCTGCTATAAACAAAAAATGTATTGAGCTATTGGGTTTCTTCTTTTTTCCAGAATTCGCCGATTCAAATCATCTTTCCTTTGACGCAACACAGCCGTAAATTGTTTTCCTTCTAGCGCCCCCTGGCGACTTCCATCCTGAATTGCCAGATTAGTCTGTTTACTTTTGTCTGTCTGATATGTAATGCCTCGTTATTCGTGGTCTCTTTTCCAGTAGGTTTCCATTCCAACTTTCAAAATTACACGAGACCGATTTCTTTTTTCAAACTTTTTTTAAACACGTCCCCCAGCTTCGTATACTTTTTATGTCGTCTACGACGGGTCCTTTGTATGCACTTTAGGGGAACACGCTCAAGACTTCTGTACATCCTCATTTGCATTGCGGGTTTAAGTGGAAAAAACACGTACACTAGAATTTTCTGCAATGGTTTCACTATTAACACCTCAAAAAGGGTCACTATTAGAGAAAAAAGGTTCATAATTCTTCTGACCGGTATCGGAAAGTAAATCCTAAACCATCTCCCGATCCGATTGTTTGCAGCATTAGTTTTAAAACATATATGCACTCGCACGGTTTAAAAAGGCATATTTATTGTTTTGGAAATGTTTGCCCTCCGCTTAGTCTTATGAAACGTATTAGAATAATTTGACGTGCTTTTTTCGGCGAAAATGATGGACTGCGAAGCGCAGTGATTTGATATGAACACACCTGTACGCCCTGAACCTGGCGCTCTCACAGGCTGAAGGAAACGTAAAAATATATTTTTTTTTTAGTTATGCCACCCATTCAAAAGTCATGCCCAAAAAAGACAAACTGCCGCGCAGCTAAGTTCATTGCTTCCAATTTAATTTAAAGCCCTCAGCCTAAAAAAGGTTGTGGGTTCAAAACCCGCAATCCCAAGCATGCCTGTTTAGTAGCATAGATCCACAGGGGGTGACAACCTTCACTTGGCTGTTCACTAGTCTGTAATGCCCCCCCGGACGTACCACATACGCCAGCCCCCTGGTACTGCAGTGGAATGAAAGGGTTCTGTTTAGAAGTTCTGAAAACTGTTTGCCCATTAAATAGCAGATGCCTTCAAACAGGTAACCGAATGCTTTTTTGACAGGTTGGAATGACGATACAACAACGCCAGTTATGGCGAAACAGAACACCTGGTAGTCAAAAGATGGGGACAACTACGGGGCGACGACCCCCCTCCGAGGAGTCCGTCGTCCTGGGGATATTATAATATTATAGCAGCTATTATAGTTGTTCAGATTTTAAGCAACAATGGGCTTGTCTACAATTCATGTTTGATTTTTTTTCTATAAGCAGTTTTGTCTAAAAGAAGACTTCTTTTCAGTGTCATTCAACTTGTCATCGTATAGTGACCGTCAACCTCCAGGCTGAGAGCAATGACCATCTTCTACATGGATTAGTCGCTTTATGGTTCCACAGGTAAAAGTACGAATGCTCCTCAACGTGGGAGTTAAGTTGTATGACTTGGCATTGTTTAAAAAAAGAAACATTCTGAGCTGTCCGTATATTCACAGTCCTGGTGTTGAACGTGTGTTGGTTTCGATTCTTTCCATTGTCTTCGGTCGCTTTAACATATATAACAATAAGTCCAAAAGGCATTACACCATTTCATTCCGACCCCCTCAGGTTCACAGATACTAAAATACAAAAAATACCTTTCATACTAGAAAAGCGTTTATAATAACCTAATGAATACACATGAAACGGAGCTTGACTTGTTAGAATGAACCCAGGGGTTTCGAACTGATGCGATCCTGTGTCAGATTTAACCAGATTAATTTATCCTATATACACATGAATACTCAAATAATATTGACGTATTTCTCTGAAAACCACAGGTGATCACTTCCTAACATTTTGAATTCAGATGCTATTTACAAACCTTTTTTCTGGTCTCTCCCCGGACCGCTATAACTAATACGTCTCCGGGAATTCGCCCAGGTACACAAGAGCATTTGTTCTAAAGTTCAAAAGAAATAAAAATTACTTCGTATGCAGGCATTTTTGCTCCAGTCAAAACATTCTGGCTTCGATTGCTTTTTTAGGATGTTTATATTCGGTGAGAAAAACACAGTTTCTCTCACAGAGCATAAAGCAAAAGTCCGGTTTCACGGGATTCTTTCCGTTACGCGCCCTCAATAGATAATGTGTTTGGAAACGGAATATGCTTCTAATTTTACAGTTTATTCTTCACAAAGCTTGCTCTTTCACATTTCAAACTTGCAACACGTTTTGAATTTCTAAGAAAACGTTATTAGGTAATAAGCCCGCGATAGGACGCCTTTCAAAGCCTAACCTTTAGCACTGACTTGACGACAGTCATAACCTGATGGTGAACTGGTGGTAAAACTGCTCACATTTATATCTTTTTCTTTCGAGCGTCACATCCAGCAAACCTACTTTCCAATACGGAGCACGTTGAATGTCACAGAGGAACTGTTTCTTCTCCAGTTCGGCATTTCCCACCAGTTGAGCTGCATTTCTGACTCTGAAAGGTAAACATGTTACTTTCCCCTTCTATCTAAACAGCGCCCACCCACATGAGCGCAGCCCAATTCCCGGTATTTGTTATCGAGCTATAAACGCTAAATGGAAAAGTTTTTAAGAAGATCTTCTGGGCTGCTTTCTCTTGTCATTTCAGTTAACTTCGCCCAAATGCGAACACGACCATATATTTCCAATGTCTGCTGGTTTCGCGTTCGCAAAAAAAAATCTGGCTGCGTATTATTTCGCTGGCCCCCAACTCACCGTTCCCACTAAAAAATTGCGGTCCAGATATTACCACTTTTCGTCCGGACATTCTGATATCAAATACATTATTCATTTTTCTTGAGTTCCATTACAGACTAGAAGTCTGGACAGAATTTTGCGCATGGCGTCATTTGGCATCTTCTGTTTCACCAACGCAGATGACGTCAATCTGACTACCGTCATCCACAATCCGTCATCGCTTTAGGCACGAAACTGTCTACGCTAAATATTTAGAGCCTCAGTAAGTTTTTAAATAGGTCGGTAAGAACTGAAAAAGTAAACACATAATGGCTGAGTATTTGTAATATAAAACAGGTCACACTGGAACAGTTCATGGGGATCAATTGTACGTTTTCATGCTGAAAAGTCTGCATTCAAAAATTCAGTCCAGTAAACCGATTGAACGTGATGTCATTATTTAACTTTGCTAGCATATTAGGTTTTGACAAAAAGCGCAAACAAGTGCAAAGCAGATTAACCTGTAAACCATTTTCTTCTGGATCCTATGCATTGCAAATTTCGTAAATGGCTTTCAAGGCTTCAAACAACACATCAGTCAGTCAGGTTCACCCAAAAGCAGCTTTGCATGGCTCAGAGGAGGTGCACATTTTCAACATTTAAGTTTTAACTAGCCAAGAAAAAGCTTATTTTTAGCTACAGAGAGTACTTCCACAATTGGTCTTTATACCTTTGCCAGGTGTCCTGCTAAGCATTCCAACCCAGTTGGTTAATGCAATAGTTTGTGACCATTTGAGCTTGGCAGTCAGAGGATTAGTTCTTACTGTAACTTCTACCATTCATTTTACGCAGTTAAAAGAGGTGCTGCACACTAAATGGGACACGTATTTTAAGGGTGGAACCCCCAGCATCAAGCAGGGCTGGTGCAGTGCTGGACGTTCTGCAGCATTAACAATGTAGGTGTTATATGTCAGCCAAGTGCAGCAGTACGTTTGCATGCAGAGATTACCTCCACAACAATTCATACTTTTGCTTAACGTTCCACTCAATTATTGACATTGAAATATTGATGATTTAATGAATGAGAAACACTTTTGAAGACATTGTAAAACTACTCAACTACCAGTTCTTTTACTAATTCTTTCTTATTAATTAATTATAAATATACAGGATAAATTGACAGATATCCTGCAGCCTGGGGTGTAGCATAGAACCCTACCCTACCCATCTAACGCCCTACCTATCTACCCCCCTCCACCCCTAATACACCACCTTGTAAGCTCTTCACCGGGGTCATCAGGTAGGCACCATCCTTCATCGGCGTTTCGCTGACTTAGGCCCACGACACCTCCGGATGACTCGGCAGTGCGGCCTGGCGTCCCAGATCCACCCCCCTTCAAGCTTACTAGGTCAAAAGTCCTCACCTAACTATACTACCTCAACTTCCCCCGTTCTAGTTGTGCTCTCCTCAACCACAACCACTGACAACCCCTCTCAGCTACTTGTGACAATTCTTTCACCGCTTCCCTTAACCTATGTCCTCTAATCCCCAACTCATTGGGCTTTTACTAATGCTTTCTTATAACAGATTAACTTACATTAGCTCGTGCATTGGTTGAACATACAGTACAGTATACAGTACAGCATAGTATATTTTTCCTTTAATCAGTCACATGTGGAACACAATTTTGTCACGAGATTATGGGTCTGAACTATGGATTATGTACTAACTGGCTATTGTATGATATTTGGTTGTAACTAGAATCAGGACACGTGCNCGTCCCAGATCCACCCCCCTTCAAGCTTACTAGGTCAAAAGTCCTCACCTAACTATACTACCTCAACTTCCCCCGTTCTAGTTGTGCTCTCCTCAACCACAACCACTGACAACCCCTCTCAGCTACTTGTGACAATTCTTTCACCGCTTCCCTTAACCTATGTCCTCTAATCCCCAACTCATTGGGCTTTTACTAATGCTTTCTTATAACAGATTAACTTACATTAGCTCGTGCATTGGTTGAACATACAGTACAGTATACAGTACAGCATAGTATATTTTTCCTTTAATCAGTCACATGTGGAACACAATTTTGTCAGGAGATTATGGGTCTGAACTATGGATTATGTACTAACTGGCTATTGTATGATATTTGGTTGTAACTAGAATCAGGACACGTGTGGGCCCATCTGAAGAACCTCTGAAACACCTGCTCTAATTCATAAAATGTGCGTCTTGAAATGCATGATCAGTGAAGAATCTGGTCTGATAAATGGAATTACACTTCTAATACAGCACAGCAATACTAATAAAGGACATATATCTGTAGCTTGTAAGGTACTGGTTCAGGAAACCATTATTGCTACAGATATTCTTGCTCAAACTGTCCGTACTTCAGTGTCTATTACTTTTGCAAAACACCAAATTGTGTCAATGGATGAAATAGTGTACATCACAGGATAAAAGCTTCAGCTGCTCATAACAACACTGCGTAAGTCTGCTTACCAACCAAACCCACTCCCCCACCCCAGGCACCTATCGCGTAATCCAAATAGGAAGGCTTAAGTTGTTTTGGTAGAGCAAAATTATGTCATTTACTGCTCCTTTTACATTTTTAAAACTACAGCCTTAGAACGCTAATTTTGTTTTACTGTCTTCCAATTACTTTTTACACGCAGGAAAAAAAATTCAAACCAGAAGTCTACCTTTTAAACTGTCGTTGAATCCAGGTGGCGTCGAATTTTTTTATAAGTGCTGTAAATTAGTGTTTAAAGAATACATTTCCTGAATCTACACCTATCTATTTGATATATAACTGCATTCATTACGGTTACATTTGCCGAAAGACTGCCGTGCTCCTTACAGAAATGCACGCCATTGTTTGAGACCCTTAGCTCAGTTTGAAGACAATGGAGATAGCTTATAATTTGTCCCAACTTTTTTTATTCAAAAACTCTTGAACCCAATCCTCCTTATGCTTGCCAAACAAGATGGATTTCCATACCTGTTGCTCACAAAGCTATGCTGTAGCTGTCATAGTCACATTAAATTAACACAAAGGAAAGCATTACATTATACTATGCTGAACGTTATTTTCTTTCCAAATGTCAGTTTAGGAGGCTAACAGTAGATTATGTTCAGTAATCTTAAGCAGAATGATAGCTACAAAAGTATAATAGGCAACTCAGGTTCATATCTAATTTTTAGAAAGTTCACAGGATGCCAACCCTCTTTGAACATTTTTTTTTACGAAATTATTGGTGTATGAACAAATTATTATATTTCATACAGTGCCATGATTTGGTTCTTTAATCATCTCTTTGAACATGGCCCTGACAAAATGTTGTCAACATCGAGCCTGCAGGTAAAGATGAAATAACTATAATTTTAGTAGTTGCCGGGAATATTTTGATTTCAGATTTGCACCTGCTTTGTGTGACGTGGTGTCTACTTTAGCAAACGCATTGCCTGGTCTGGCCTGAGTTGTTGCTTTGGAATCCGCTGCATGTCAGCATTGCATTTTTGTATGACTGCTAATTTGGAAGGAGGACATCGCCTCTGATATTCAGCATATTTCATTAGCTTTTTGTTCAAGTGGTTGAGAAACCATAAAGATAGTTAAAAATTTTATGAGGCTTCATGATCTTGTGCTGTAAACTAATGCAGTCATAAGCTTTTTAAATATCATGCTTTTGGCAATAACCAACACAAACTATATCTAGAAATACTCTAGTAATGAAAACGTCAAATCACTTAGATATTCTTGATCAAACTGTTGTCTGCACTTGTCTATTACTTTTGCAAAATACCAAACTGTGTCAATGGATGAAATACTGCACATCACAGGATAAAAGCTTCAGCTCTTCAGCAACTGATAACACTGTGTAAGTCTGCTTACCAGCTAAGCCCCCCCACCCCACGCGCACCAATCTCGTAATCTAAATAGGAAGACTTAAGTAAGTTGTTTTAGTGGAGCAAAATGATATCAAGTCATATTTACTGCTCCTTTTATAGTTTTTAAAACTACAGAGAAACTAAAGCCTTAGAACTCTGAGCTTTTTACTGCATGTAAAAAGTAACTGGAAAGACTGGAACTGGAAGACAGTAAAAACTAAACCAGAAGTCTATTTTTTAAACTGTTGTCCTTGAATCCAGGTGGCGTAGAATTGTTCATATTTGCTGTAATACAAAAAGCAAATTATGGTTTAAAAATATTTTATGTTTACTCTCAAGAATGTATTTCCTGAATATACACCTTAAATATATTTGACAGATTTTTATAACTGCATTCACTGCCGTTACCTTTGCTGAAAAACTGACATGAGCCCCTTACAGAAATGTTCTCCATTTTTTCAGAACCTTATCCCTCTGTTTGGAGAAAATGCAGATAGTTTACACACCTAACCCTACTTTTCTTTCTGTAGTTTGTTACCTTTTGCCTCCCTGGGCTGCATGGGCAAAGCTGTGAATCAGGACCTGTCAGAAACTGGTTTACATAAGCAGGTGGTGCAAAACGAATTAGCCCTTCAGGATAATTCAGGAAAAGTTGAACATTGTTTATGAATTCAGTGAAAGAGTTATAAAAAGGAAAATGAATAAAAAAGGTTCTTAAATGCTTTAAAGTACAAAGGTTTAGCGATGGGGAATCAAAATTAATACCATGTCGATTACAGTGAAAACAGGTGTAAGATCGCTACGGTTCATTTTACCATCAAACCATAGTGAAGACCACACTGGAATAGCAACATCTCCTCACTGCTGGAAGCTGGGCTCATTCCTGTACTGCAAGCCTAACAGGGCACAAAGCCAAATAACTGCCTCTTGTCTTCTGCTACCTTATTGCAGGCAAAGAATTCCACATAAGTAGTTAGTCTGGGTTAACCTGAAATGCACCCTCATGTAAAGGTCAATAAGATTTCAGTTGCTGTGATTTGACTGTCTCTTGCATGATAAAATAAGCGATTGTGAACATTATATTTTCAAAGGACACATAGGTTAAACCACCTATTTGTCTAGTTGAACAATAATCTTATTAGATATGAAAAAATGTTTTTTTTTAAATAAAGGAAGCCTTAATAATATGGAAAACACTGTGATGCTGACTGATATGTATCGGTTTTTATAAAGGTTTAGATTTAAGTTTTACCTGTATGTNTGGTTTATTATCCCCCCCTCATTAACAAGCACCGCTGTGTCCGCGTGGCTTTCGTGTTCCCCGGAAACTCAAACAGCGGCAACGCCATTACCGGTGACCAGACCAACAATTCGACAGAAAAAGCGGTGTACGGCCCCTTAGCCCCCCCCCCCCCCCCCAAAAAACAAAACACATAAGCAGTATTTTAGCACAATGGTTATACACAAAATATGCTGAACTGATATATCAGCACTGCACAGCTCCATTTCTCTGACTTCAGCACTTTGTTGACAGACTATATTTGGATGAAGATCTGAGACAAACTGTACAGAACAGAGATAAGATGCAACTGAGCGGGGATCCTTGACAGTGACAAAAATGCATCAGCAACGCTTATTTCAGGTGTACAATGAACGGGACGTGTCTTCACAGAAGCTGCTTATGGATAAGTGTCATTTCACTTTTGAAGGGGCCTTTCATGCAGTTGTTTGTAAAGAACGTACACAGCAGTACTTAAGTTCGCACTGAGGGCCGGGTACAGAAATTTCAGTGGAATAAGGTGAAAGACCAGGCTGTGCTTCACCCACACCATTATTTAACAAGCTGAATGCTGTTATATAAACCAGCATCTTTATTGCCACCACAGTGGTGTTATAATCCACGCGCGCGGTTTGATCTACAAAGCTAGCGGCGTGGGAAACCGCACACGTCACAAAGACAACAACACACGAGAGTAAAGCTTCTGTAGATCTTACTGAAACGTAAGTTGGTCGAAGCGATGCTGGGCAAACATCTGACCCGTGACCGCGACTCAGTGTCCACACACTCGCATGTCGTTCTCGTGAGTCTTTCATTTCCGGGATCACGTCCTCTTGCCCTTTGACCGCGCCACGTCACTCGTGCGTGATGTGACGCATAGCGACAACGTTGGCCACTCCAGTGTTGTGAGATATTTTCGTGTTTGGGATATCTGTGTTTTTTTTTTAAGCCAGGACAAACTTGTGATTTTAAAAAAAAATGCCGTCCAAAAATAGTGCTCCGCAATAAATTGGCATCACTAAAAAGCATCATTGTGTGATTTTGTCAAGAGTCTCATGACATTGAATCTGCAGGATCTGGTTGGGGTTTAATATGCTACATGAAGCAGGGGCATGCTTAGATTTTTTTCCCAGGGGCTGTTTGGCAAATGCACAAACTGTTAAACTCGATAGGGTGCTTCCAATGCTACCAAATGAATGATCAGTCACCTGAGCAGAGAGAAGAGATGGAAGCTTTAATGCAAGAGTATATTTGTGTAGGATCTGGAGGAAAAGAGAAGAAGCGCTGAGTATCAGCAGCACTGCAGTGATGGGAGAATCCATGAGAGGCAATGACAGAGCCAAGGTGAAGCGGGAAAAGAATAAGATGCCGTTGAACTTTTTTCATTTGTTGAATTACCTTTACTGTAGCTGCTTTTATTTGAGTCCCTACAATGCAGACATTTCTTCTGATAACTGAAGCAGGTGCTTCAAACAAATGTTTCAAAAGAGTTTCAAGATCTCAGATGAATCGATAAAGTACCTAAATAATACTTCTGACTGCTTTTTACAACTGAACATAAAATGTGTACACAGAATACATAGACTTTCTTCTGAGAAATACACAGCAGAGAGAGCCTGAGACTGTGTGTGATTTCCATGACTTTAAATGGTTTTCACATCCTTTGATTCATTTCTCATATGCTTGTGTCTTTTGTCTCTAGTGCTGATATTTGTGCCCTTTTTTTCCTTCTGCGCTTAAAGAAAGCATACAAAACAAATTTTGGGAAGAAAGTATTAGGGCGTTAAATATTTGGGAAGGAGGCCCTGTCCACTCTCCACTGTCAGTCATGCACAACAAATTTATATTTACATAGTGCACTCTGCTACTTCTGCCCTATGGGTGCTGTTTTTTTAGAAACCCTGCTTCCCCCACCTACACTTCCACCTCTATGCTGTTCATGGAGGGTGGGGGGTATGTGAACAACCACACCAGATGGCAGATGCTTCTAGCAGACTCCAAGCCCCTATGGGACAGTACATCACAAGCAATCTAATACAACTCCTGAATCAGTCCATTTGTACCTTTGCTGAAGAACGCGAGTGTTCTGTTGCGTTACATATGCATGTCCCTCCACCATAATTCAGGCTGCTTTTTTAAGTGTTTCATTTATCTGTAGCCTCTCACTATGGATCTGTAGTACTACTACATAGTCTAGCTGTCTTCCCATCTGTACCTGCTTTTCTCTCAGTTAGCAGGCATCAGAAGGAAGGTATTGCACCCTGAATTTGTCATGATAGTACTCATAAAACAGTAGGTAAGCCACAGAATATATTTAAAGACCCCCAGAGGAGTTAAATTTTTCTCTTATATTACATATACTGGCCCACCTATGATCATTTCTAGCTTTGATTTCTTTGTGTTAAATCTAAATGGTATGGCAAAATAGAATGTTGTACAAAAAACCTACAATACCTATGGAGATTGTAAGTGAAAATATACTAAGAATACAGAACACACTATACAGGTGCTGTCTCATGGATTCCGTAATAATTACCTATAGCCGGTTTATAAAGCAGGCTATCTTTCAGACACCAACTTTGCCCTGTTAAAAAGCTTTTTTTATATGTATCAGTCAGGAGTGCTTTAGAAAATTTGATTTAAAAAAATGATCTCTTCCGTATAATGTAACTGGTACTAAAGGTATACTTTAAAAAACATTGTTGGTGTCCATCATAAATATGTCATCCATTCACTAGCAGTGTACTGTGGAGTGAAGCGGATTGCATTGCACTGAAATCGGGTGATAATCCCCTATAAACATGTTTTTTTCTTCATACATAAACAGGCTTATTTCCTGAAAAAGTCTTAAAAGGTAACAAACTACAGAATTAGGAATATAGTGAAAGGGTTAGGTGTGTAAACTACCTGCGTTTTCTCCAAACGGAAAATACCAGGGAACACAGGTAAGTTCCGCGTGCATGACTTTGCAAGTGTGATCACAGTTCAAAGAGCAAAGTCAATAAAGAGCCCAGACGGAAACAAGATGAAGGATCCACTGAGTGGTTGCACCGTAAGTACAGATCAAAACCAGTTAACATTTTTGATTCTGCATTTCACTGAGTTGAAAACTGTGACCTTTCTGGCAGCAAAAGAGATTTCTTTGTTATTCCACTGATATTACACATTTGTTGTAAATGTGAAATCCACTTTGCATTGTCTGGATCTGTTTCAGTATAACCTGTTGTACCAAGATCTGAAGAGGTTCTCAAAAAATGGAGAACATTTCTGTAAGGGGCTCATGTCAGTCTTTCAGCAAAGGTAACTGCAATGAATGCAGCTGCTTTCTTTATGATATATAAAATGTATTTATGGTGCATATTCAGGAAAAACATTCTTGAGGGTAAAAATAAAATGTTTTTAAAACAATAATTTGCTTTTTGTATTACAGCAAATATAAATAATTCTACGCCACCTGGATGCAAGGACAGAAATTTAAAACGTAGACTTCTAGTCTCAGTCTATCCAGTTATTTTTTACATGCAGTAAAGAATTCGGAGTTCTAAGGCTTTAGTTTCTCCGTAGTTGTAGCAGTGCAACATGCCCACCACAACAGTACTGCCACATCTGGAGTTGTAAAGATGAGCTTATGAGAACAGAAGGGGAGTGACACACTGCTGAAAACTGTTTTTCAGTGAGTGCACAACACTGCACTCACTGTCATAAGAAATGTCATAACCCTGTTTTGTGTATCGACATCCGTATGATGGGTGTATTAACGTAATGGTTCACAAAGAAACAAGTGCTTAGGTTTAGTCAAGAAATGGATTTAACTTCATTTGATTTTTATGATTGGACAAATACATATGTGTATCATTGACAGACAATAAAAGTCTCCACCTGGACATTGATCTGTACCTTTTCCGCATGGTTTCATGTGGATGACTATCTGTTATGACAGGGCTGAACTGGAGATCAGCTATGCCAAGGGACTGCAGAAGCTGGCAGGGAAGCTGATCAAGGCATCCACAGGAACGACACGAAAGTGAGTCCTGAGTCTCCTACCTGGGCTGCATGGGCAAAGCTATGAGTTACATAAGCAGATGCTGCAAAACAGTTTTACAAAAAGACCTACCATATCTGTGTCTGTGTATCTTGGTAAGTGAACATTTACTAAGAATACAGAACACGCTGCCTCATGGATTCCAATTACTGAGGACCGGGACATAAATTTCACTTTTGTATAGATTTTTCCATGTCTTTTTCAGTGTCCTATACAGGCGGGTACTATATCAGTCAGAATGGTAAACAGTGTGTATGTGCTTTAAATACAAGGAATTAGAAAACAATATGTGCACGATGTTTGCTTTCAGCTCCATTTATGTTACCTGGTCACATGTCTCAGATGAAATGTGTTCCACAGCAGATGTGCACAGGTAAATAACCTTAGTACTTCTACTACTGTCATAAAATGGTGCTCATCATGAATATTTAAGCTGAAATAATTGTGAAGGCATTTGGCCTTTTGTGTAATGTTTGACCATGTATTTGTCTAGTAAGCTGTAAGCTGTAAAACTCTATAATGAAAGTTAGTCAAGAAGCATTTTAAAACATTGCACCTTGGTGTAACTGAAACCTCCTTAAAGCTGATTTTAAAGGATTTGCTGAAAATTGAATGTCCTTAATGTACACTTGTTTTGGGTGTAGGACATTAGGAAATGCTATTCAGCAAGAAGCCATTACAGAACTGCGTCAAATTCTAGAAGATCACGTCCAAAGAAAGAGGCCAGTGAGTGAAAACATTTATTTTGTAGTTGTGACTATTAGCTTTCTGTTAAGTTCCACAATTTCTCATGTTACACCTTTAAATTTTCGCACGTCTAGTTAGATAATGCTGTTGAGAAGACAGGAAAACTTGTGGTCACAAACTGGAATGAGCAACTCAAGGTAAAGGATTTCTTCAGTTTAATGGGTTTCAAGGTGTGCTGTAACTATTAATATGTGAAGCAGGTTTATTTTTCATGCTGAACTGCAATGTTTCAACTAAAGGTACCTGTGTAGAACCACAGATATAATGGACATTTTTTGTAGTGCAAGAAGAAATTAATTGGACTAACAAGAGAGCATGAAGCCCTTTTCAGCTTTGTGGAGAACAACAAACAAATGTGTACAGAGAAGGAAAAACGTAAGGTAAAACAAATTCAGTAAAGTTATGCAACAAAGAGCTTATGTGATTACAGAGAATTGAAGTCACCAGCCTCTTTATTAGGTATACCTATCAAGTACTGTATGGAAACCCATTTTTTTAGCTCAGAACAGGATGAATTCGGCAACAAGGTTCTGTACGGTTCTTAGTCCACGCTGCCTTGACAGCCTCCTACAGTTTTTCCACCTCATCCAAATTATTTAGAAGTGGGAAATGCAGAGGCCCCTGGAGCAAACTAAAGAGACTGATGAATTTTTTGACCATCCTAGTATGATATGTGTTTTGTGACATGGCACACTGTCTTGCCTGAAGTATCGATTTGAGAAAGGCTGGAGTGACCATGACAAGATATACATGGTCAGAAATAATATTTGGTACTTTCTGGCATTTAAATAATGCCCAGTTGGTACTAAACAGCCCAATTTACAGACAGAAAACATTCCCTACACCAAAAAACACTCATCTGTACTGGCCTGGTGTACTTAAGAAAGCAGCCAGTAAGTGGATAACCTATTGTGGTTATCCTAACCTACTTTGCTAGTGATAGAAAAGTTGTCAGAGCAGAATTGCTGAGTGCTACTGATGCATTGAAGTGATTCTTCCATTTTTTTGCTGCCTAGATGCTCAATCGCCTGGCGAAGTCTGCAGAACTGCAAGCCAGAGCGGATGAAGAATACTTCACCACCAACCTGGCGGGCTACCAGTTCCGGCTCAAATGGGAAGCCACACTGAAGAACTGCTACCAGGTGTCTGGCAGTGACAAATATAGCACAGCCCCAGATAGTCCTCAGCATGTGTTCCTAGAAAGTGGCGTGTTGTAAACAGACTCATTTGAACATTATTTTTTTTTACCAGAAAAGAAAAAAGAATACAATAATAGTAAAACAATAAAGGATTTTTAGAATTGAAACTCATTGAAATCATAGAAAAATGCATTTTTTATTTGGCTTTGTAACTGCATTGTCCAAGTCCATAGAAATCTTTCAATAAACTTGAAAATAGAGCAAAAATGCAGTAAAATATTATAACATCGGCGTGCTGCTCCAGCAGCTCTGCATCTTTGGTGTGTGTTTTATTACATCGATACACACACACACACAAATAACATACAGTTGTCGCAAAACTTTGGGATCAAAAGAAAATGTGCAATGCATGTGTAAAATAATAATAAAATTGCCAGAATTGTTTTTGGTGATGCATGAGAGGGAACCGGTGATAACATGAAAAAGATGCCTGCTACTGCTCACCGCCCTATGATTTATTTTCAAGCATGTATGTAAATTTAAAGTGGCTATAAAGAAAAAAAACTGCTATATGACTGATAAGACTGACATATTGGCACAAGGATGTTCTTTGTTGCATATAGAAAAATGGTTGGTGACTCAACTATTGTTTCCGGCTTCTTTTTTTTAGGTTGTTCAGGAGCTAGAGAAGCAGCGAATAGAAATATTGTGCAACATCCTAAATAAGTACAACCTGTACATGACCAGCTTTGAACAGACTCTTATCCATGTGAGTTAACATGCTAAACCTGTCCCTTTCATCCACATAACAAGGCACCTGAGACGTTTAATACGTTCTGCACTACAAGGCCATTGAAGGTTCTTTCTCACAGTGTCAGAAGCAAATAGACCAAGCTATCAGGAAAGTGGATGTGGAGAAAGACATAGAGATCATGGTGGAGCAAACAAGCATGATAACAGAAGACAGCAAGGCTGAGTTCCTTCTTGCAGATTACTTTGTAAGTTTGTAGTTTGGCTTATTTTTTTCCTCTATACAGTCTGCTTTGAGACGTGTGCTCCTTAAAGATTAGTTCCCTTGGAAAATGTGTCACAATTAAATGTTCTGGCAACTTTTACAGTGCAATAACTCCAGTGTGAATACTTTACGTGTGGTTAACAATGTTTGTGTTAAAACAGGAAGAGGACAGTAAAACTGTAATGGCAAGAGAGAGACGAAGAGAAGCCATTAAGATGAAACTTCAGCGACTACAGGATATCATTGTACAAACAAAAAAAGCCAAGGATGGTGAGAAGTTATATTAGCCTTACAGGAGACATCAAAATACATGTTATTCACAATGGTACTCCAGGCCACACTGTTGCCTCCGAGCATCTGGGCTGTGGACACAGGCATGAGTTTGAATCCCGTTCAGCCTGTGTGGATTGTACATGTTCTCCTTGATTTTGTTTAGCTTTCTTCCTTGTGAATATATGTTATGTTGTTCTCTTCTGTGGATGGGTACATATTTGCAAGGAGGCTACTGTGGATTGTAAATCACTGTCCTGTCACATGACTATGTGACTATGTGCATTTCATGCACCTGCTGACTATTTCAGCAGGTGCATGAAATGAAGAATACAACTTGCAGTCCTTAGCCAAACATTTGCAATAGAATGGTTCATACTAAACAGCTTGGTTACTTTCAATATAGCACTGAACAATACAGATGGTAAATGCAAAGTGCTCCGGGATTTTTTCGAACAAATGTTATTCAAATTTCTGTCCTGCTAGACATGCCCCTGTCAATTTTTTATTCTGTTATTGTGAACTGGAAACATCTAAGAACAATAGCTCAACCATGAAGTGGCAGGCCACACAAACTGACAGAACAGGACCACCAAGTGCAGAAGCATGTTAAAAATAGTCTGTCCTCAGTTGCAAAACTGTAAAATTCCAAACTGCCTCTGGAAGCAATGTCAGCACAAGAACCGTTCATCATGAGCTTCAAGTTCAGCTTCCTGAATATGTGGATTTCTATGTTTAAGGAGGTGCACACAAGTCTAAAATCACTATGTACAACGGCAACCATCGTCCAGAGTGATGTAAAGCACGCCGACATTGGATTCTGGAGCGTTCACTGGTGTGATGAATTATACTTCACCATCAGGCAGTCTGATGGACAAAATGCTACCTGTCTGCATGCTCAATGCCAGCTGTAAAATTTGGTGGTGGAGGAATAATGGTCTGGGGCTGTTTTTTGTGGTTTTGGCACCTTAATTCCAGCGAAGCGAAATCTCCACATTAGGAGCACATAATGACAAAGAATTGTGCGTTTCCAACTTTGTGGCAACAGTTTGGGGGGGGGGGGGGCTCTTTCCTGTTTCAGCACGACAATGTGCTGAAAAGCGAAGTCCATAAAGAAATGATTTACTGAGTTCAATTCACTGGCCTGATCTGAACCCTATCAAACACCTTTGGGATGAATTGGAAGGGCGACTGTGAGCTAAGCTCCATCAATGTTTTAACACAACATCAGTGCCTGCTCCTTGTCTGAATAAGAGGCAATCCCTGCAGCTATGTTCTAAAATCTAGTGGAAATCCGTTCCAGAAGAGTGGAGGCCATTATAGCCGCAAAGGCAGGGACCAACTCCATACAAATGCTGATAGTTTTGAAATTAAATGCTGAATAAGCACATGTGAGTGTGGTGTTTGTGTCCGCATACTTCTGGCCATGTAATGTTCTATTGCTGAAATATGGCCCTGACAGTTGTCACATTTGCCCAAACATTTTAAACTTGTTTTAAGGATTGGAGAAAATGATGGTGACATACACTGAAAATCCCTCCTTCTCAAACAAAAAGAGTCTCGAGGAAACAGAACAGCTGCTCGATGAGGTGGGATCCTTGTAGTTTTTTTTTTTTTTTTTAAATCAGTTGTAGCAACAACACACTAATGAAACTCCCAATGTACCCTTTACTGAAATTTGGCTTGTCTCTTTGCATAACAGATGCTTTTTCAAAAGCATTTAAAGTTGTACTTATGTTTTTACTTGGAGATATTCAGGTTAAATACCCACTGAAGGATATGTGCAAAGCTCTATTGTTTAAGTTACCAGTCTTTAGCTGCTTACTATACTACTTGCTTCATTTTTCTGTGAAAGGCAAGGATGTAGATTTGCATTCTCATGCATTTTTTAAATCTGTCACTTTTTGGACTTTTCTCACAGGCTACACTGAAACTGGAACTCCTAGAAGCCAACTACTGTAAGTTGTCTGCAACCATGGCAGAATTGGAGGGAAGACCCAAGTCCTGGAATCACTTTAGTGACAGAATTACAAAATGGAAGGACAAGGTACAGAAAACTAAAGCAAAGTTCTAAGCATTTTTTAAAACTACATTGTCGACATATTTCAAAAATTGGCCAAAGCGATGAAAGGATTTGTATATGGAATGAAAAATTCTATTTCGATTTTTATGACGTCGACGTGTTTCAATTGCAAAGGATTATGAACACAGCATTGTGCAGCTGGCTCGTCCAGTCAAGATCAGGAAGACTCCGCTCAGGTCCAGGATGTCTTTGAGGATCATGAGCACTCCTGAGACATCCCAGGAGCCCTGCTCTGTTGAGAACATGAAACCACAGCAAAATCTTGATTCCAATGGACAACATTCTGACTTCACTGAGGACACGGAGGATGAAACAGGTAAACGATGTTTAAAAACAAAATTAAAAATTGCAGTTATGAAACAGTACATTGACTTTTTACAGTTGAGGTAATTCAAAAGTTTTTTTTTTGAGCTTTTTGGTAATAAATAAAAAAATGAAATTGTAGAGGCTAAAAACCTGGTGGGTGGGTTTGTACTTTTGTTGCACTGTAAACCAGACATTGCAATAAAGAAAAGTTAACATTTCAGTGAGTGTACAAATCACTATGGTTTGTTACATGGATGATTTAAAAATATTCCCTTCCAACAGGTGCAGAGCTTCAGAATATCGGTAAATGCAAAGCTCTATATGATTTCATATCAGAAAGAGACGATGAGTTAAATCTTAAAGAAGGTAAGAAATTTCTATTTTTATTTGTTTAATACTTATAGACAACTGTCACACTAATAAGACACAATTCATGTGATCTCTCTCCCAAGGTGACCTTCTGAACATCTTAGAAAAGAATGACAATGGCTGGTGGTATGGGTCATTAAATGGCCAGAAAGGTCATTTCCCTTCAACGTATGTTGAGGAACTTCCAACCATTGGTGTCACCGAGTCATACGATGTGTGACACTTTCACAGTTGAACAATGACAAAACCAGCATAACCAAGCATTAAATATTACAGCTTTAAGTTTAGAATATTATTGTCAACTCAAAATATAAATTAAATCCACAACATTACCAAACTGTATTTTAAATAACACTCCATCAAAGTGCTCTATCTGATCATAAACTACTGATAACAGGAAGGAGTGTGATCACTGTCAGACCTTAAAACACGAGCTCTGCAGCCGACCGATTTACGTGATGTATACATCTGAACGCAAGTCACGGCCACCTCAAAATGAACAAAACTGACATGTTTAGGTGTGGCTTGCTGGTTTTTTAAAGTTTAAAAATTACTCTTGAGAAATTAAGTTGCAAATGACCTGTTAACTGTTCCATATTATGGCACCTAATTGTTACAGGTGTGTGTTTTCTTCAAATTCAGAATTTTACTGTATTTTTTCCAAATACACTTGTACTCAATATGAAAGTGTGCATGGTTTATCCTGGACCGCAGGTCTTCCACAGGACTTTCTTCATTACCAGAATAGCAGAATGAAAACTGTTCAAATATGTAGGCATCCATTATTCTTATAGTATAAATGCAACAAAGCAGCAGCAAATATGGATAATACGGCCAATTTATTATAACCTTTTTATGCTGTGCCAAGCCCCATTTTCACCTTGGATATCTGCCACATGACTCATAATTACAGATAGCTTTATTCCTTCAGACCAAGCTGCTGACAATTGTTTTAAGAAGTAAAACTTTAAGTGGCTAGTAAAGACTAAAGACACTGATATTAAACAATTCACTAGGAAAAAATCACCCAATGCTGCCTATAAAACTAACATGCTATAATATTTATATGTAAAATTTCACCCAAACAGACGCAGCAAATTTGTTTTTGCCTTACACATAAAATGATTAAGTAGGAACGTTTCAGAAAGCAAAATGTGGGAATGGAATTCAATCCAGTTCTTTTGTTCCATTTTGGACTCAGGTCTTGGTTAAAGAAACAAATTCCTTCCTGACATTGGCAAGGAACGCAGAGAAGTTGTTGGTTTCTTGCAACCTTTTCTCCAGCTGACCCATGCACTCCAGTGGGGGATCACAAGAAATAACTGCAGGATCACAAAGACAAATTATTACAGTATATTTGGAGTGGAACCCACCTGTTCCACAAGTTGGAATCCCTATTCCTACTCTAGTATCACTTTAGTATCCTTAAGCAAGGTACCAGGGTGAACTGAAAGGAATGCAGCTGGATGATTTAACATTTATATGCACTGCTTCTCTCCAGTGTGAAGTATAATGATTACTAAGTAACACAGCTGATGCATTTATCTGAGTTGGTTTGGATTGCTAGACATAATACTTTTTACTCCATACAATCATTTACCCATTTTTACACCAGAGCAGTCTAACACATTGTCTCTCTCGCACACAGACACACACACACACTTTATGACTATTAACTAACCTGAAAGACACATTTTTGAACTGTGGGAAGAAACCAGAGCTCCTAGAGGAAACCGGACATGAACACAGGAACAGAACATACAAACTCCACACAGACACACAGCTGGGATTGAACTGCAATATTGCACTGTCTAGGTGCTCGGAGATACCATTGTTGCTACTACACCACTGTGCAAATACTGGAAAACCCCGGTAAATGCAGTTTTGCTATAATCTCGCTAAAATTTTAATACCAGCTCTCGGTTTGTGGAGTAGACAACCAGGTATAAAACAAATTCAAAGTTCCAGTGTCTCAAAGTAGCTTGTTCCTGTCACTTACTGCCTTCTGACTTAGTGTTCAGTACAGCAGCCTACAAGGGATATAATTTGCTATTATCTTTTGTTTCACGTCTAACGTTTGCTTTGTTTCCATGGGTTGGTGGAGTGTCTTCGTTTTAATCTCATTAATAATGTGTGATCCAGCAATATGAGCCAAAAAACAGAAGAGTTTGTGGGAAAAAAATGAAAGACAGGTAATAAGGCTAGAAAAGCTCACATTTGTGGACATCTGTTTGATCTCCCTACTTATGAACAGAGGGTTTGGTGCCCCTTGTGTGCTGCACAATGGCATGAGATGCCCTGTGTTGTGTATATTGCACTGTGTAATGCTGCACATGCTACAAAGTGTTTTACAGAGTTTTTGTGAAATTTTAAACAGTTGGGTTGGGGGTTTTTGGATGGGTTGGGTATGAATAATTTTTCCCTTAAGAAATAAAGGAAGATAGCATCCAGGTATACACATTTTCGCCGAATTTTCAGGAATGAATTAAATGCATAAAATGGGGTTTACAATTGTATTTTAAGTCACCTTAGAAAAGGATGGCAACCAAATTAATAACAGTTGAACAGCAGTAGCTTCTGAAGACAAGAAGTTATAACAGACTGCCTCAAGGTATTGAAGTTTGACTGCCCTAATATATTTAAAACACACTGTTGTCCTACAATTTAAAACAATGGGGTGCAGCAGCAAGACACTGCCAGTTTCCTCCATAATGTAAATCCTGGTCTGAGCCAAACAACAGTTAACAACCTAATAAGGTTTTGAAAATAAACATCAAAGTCACAAAACAAACTGCTTACCTTCATATGATCCCTCCATGCTGATCCGAAGAATGAATGTACTTGCACTCTCTGGGTCCTTACTGTTTATATTTCTGAATACAAACTGCAGTTGTTCACCTTGAAAGAAGAATTTACATATTATGAATTCATTCAAAGAAAAAATGTGCAACTATTAGAAAAGGCATAAAAATCTTAGCGCAAAAAGCAAAGAGCATTTCCTCCTGTAGCTTTCTGGACGCCACAACTAAGAATCATTACTGTCCTAGTTAAACAGGTTCACCCCACCAAAAGACAGAGGTCAGCAGAGCAAATGATTTCAACAACTATGTTTATTTTGCTACTGCTGATCACTAAATGAAAAATACAGTTAGGAAATCCTTATATTCAGTAGTTCTCAAAGATCCAATTTAAAGACCCAGTCACCAGCATACTTTACCATGAATTTTTCGAATTTCCAGACCAAGCCAATCCTGGAACATCTGCTTAGCTTTGTTCAGATTCTTGAGTTTCTCTTTGTTTGCTTTGTTTTGAGAAATAATCACTACAGAAAGGGGAAAAAAGACATACATCAGAAAAATGCATTCAGACCGTTGTAAACTGGTGGTAAATGTGAAACCTGCGAACATTTAATATTTACATTTTACTAAAAGTAGAGGTTTTTAATCCTGGTGTCTGCTAACTACTTTTAATTATTTGGCCATTTTATCTATTTAATATCTGAGGGACAAACCTTGCAGAACAAAATGTAGTGACAGGAGTTTGTATGATTTACTAGGTGTATGAAACCAAACTTGACTATGGCCGATATGTTTTTTTTTATTTGGATCTCATCAGAGGCAAAACAGTATTCTTTTTTAAAAACTTCTTGATTTTGAAAAGTTGCTGTTGAAAAGTTACAGCAAAAGTATTGCTACTACTGCGACTATAACAAAAATAATGATCACTACAGATTAATAATGAGATTCTCATTCTTATAAGTATTCCTAGAATAGGAGACTCAAAATTATACCCAGCACTGTAGCAAACACATTAACTAAATGCACTGCATATTTCAACTGTTACGTTTATTCAAGCAGTTGTTTACACCCTCAGCTGTCCTTGGTAATACAGATGTTTTACATTTACCCTTATTACCACATTTATTTGATATCAGATGTATCCTCCCTCCAGATGTATTCTAGAGAAATGGAACGCTTCATGAAATAGAGCTATAAGGGGGTCACTACTGCAAGTATTTTACAGTTTGAAAAGGAACTTGAAAACTCAATGTGCAACAAAATACAAAAGTTATTACTTTTAAAACAGCAAATAAATACAGAAAACAGTCTAAAGGCAGCTAATGTCCAATTCTAAAAAATAAGCTGCTAAGTATTTTTGAAATTTTTTTAAAACATGGTAAATGGTAAATGATTACTCAAAAAGCTAAAATTAATTTTACTGCCAAACACCACTATAGGAGATATTGTATGTGCAATTTAATCACATACTACACGTCTATGCCATAAACCCGAAATTAACATTCCACAGACACATCCACTAATGCAAAAAACAAAATGTACACTTACATTCCTTCTTCCTCATCTGGTCCTCCTTCAGCTTGTTGATCTTCCTGACCATCACATCTTTCTGATTGTCCTTATCCTCCATCTCTGATAAAACCTCTGGGATTGTGTCTCTCATCTCTTTTATAATAATATTTTTTTGTTCTAAATCTAGAAGAGGTATGAAAAGAACATACAAGCATGAGCAGGTAGCACAGTGGTGTGAGGGTTGTTGGCTCAAAATATGAAGGCCCTTGGTATGAAATCCAGGCCCTACTGTCAAGCTGCTTATTGAAACATTAAAATACCTTTCTGTATAAATAGGTACATCACTGAAAAGTCAATAATCTAACACTGATTCACCATAAACAAAAGACATTAGCTATACAAAACAATCGGGTTTGGAGTTTGCCAATTGATGATGCTTCCATACATGATCTCACAAAATGTGAAATGCACATTCACTAAAGATCATATTAGTAAATATGGTAAAAAAGATGTTCTACAAATTGATGTTGCAAAAATTCAGTGCAGTTGTTTCAATGCAACTGCTGACTCCCGAGACTTGACAGTAACGTGTGCCCACCTACCATTTCTGAGCAGCTGAATGGTTTCAAACATGTTCTCGTCATCCTTACTCTTCTTCAAACATGTCTCTGTAAGGCAGAGGAATCGCAAGTTACCATAGTTCGGGCCGATCCCCACGCGTGTTGCCCTGGTCCTCGGTTTTGCCGTACCTTTCAGCGACCTTAGGTGCCCCCTTTGGGCATGGCACAGCGCTGCCTCCGTGTCCACCATGTCCCCCATGGCCTGGATCAGCAGCTTGTTGCGGATCTCCTCCAGCTTGCTGCTGAAGTGCTCTATCACGTCAGGGTCTTTTACACAAGCCATTCTTTCACTATTAAAAAGCAAAACACGTAATAACAAAATAAAACGTTGTTAGCCCGTAGCTAGCACAGTAGCCGCTGTTCCCCGTGGGGGGCTATACAACACACACACTATCGGAGTAACACCTAGCGGGTCACCTTCCCACAAAAAAGTCTCCAACTTAGCTCACAGTGTCATATCTTACAAGCCAAATCGTATTTTTTAATTCTGCCCTGAAAAACTGCAAAAAAAAAATCAACTTTTTGGTTCAGGAGTTTCTCTGTCGGTCGCGCGCTACTCTGTTTGAATTGACCGGAAACGGGACGAGACCAAAATTGAAAATTTGAATCAGCTTTCAAGCGGCTTTAAAAACTTTTAAAATAACTAAAACTCGCTTGCAGCCCTTTAAGTTTATAGTATATATTTAAATTGTATTTTTGCTCTATTTGAATAAATCTAGTGACTTCCTTTGGTAATTTAAATGTTTGCTACATATTGATATGGTTTGGCCGACAGCTTCCCAGAAGTCAGTGCGCTGTTGATGTTTTTAAGCAGGAGCGCACGAAGAGCGCTTGCGCCCTCGTACGGCTGTAGTGCGCGCAACATCGCTACGCGACACAACGTTCCTTTGGGCGGGTAGATCAGCTATGAAGACCGTTCGTGCTAAATTTGGATGCATCATTCAAATAATAGTTTTAATAAAGTGTCCCAACACACCCTTATTACTATTGTTATCAATAAAAATAAACAATAATAATAAAAAATAATAATAATGTACACCCTTATTATTATTATTGTTGTTGTTGTTGTTGTTGTTTTTGTTGTTGTTATTGTTGTTGTTGTTAATTATTATTATTATTAGTAGTAGTAGTATTTTTTTATTTATTTTTATTATTGTAGATGTTGTTCATATTCTTTACTCTTGCAATAAAGCAATTATTAAGCAACTGCAGCCAAAAAAATCAGTGTCAGGTAGAAATATTTAAATATGTCAATGTCCACTGATGTTACAATAAAAACAGTCGAGCAAATGATGCAGCATATTATCATTAATTTTAGAGCATGCCGAAAGGAAAGTGACTGAACGTGTATTTAATAAACTGTTCAGACATTTGTGTAAACAGAGCACGCAGGGTGCTAACACAACGCTTACGCTCAGTTGTTCAAGATAACACATTTCTTTCAGCCTGGTTAAGCCACTGCGCAGTTCATTTCCTTTCATTATCAAGATTTGCACCTCTAAACCTTTCATTTAAACCAGGTGCCAAGCAATTTTTTTAGCAGTATCTATCAAATTACTCTGAAATTTTCATTGCTTGAAGACTACATATTCTGTATTTGAAAACTAGATTCTGTTTTCACAACTTCTGTTTTTTTTTAATGAGATATACCATTACTATACATCATTACACCAACCTGGTCCTGCTGTCCTTTGCCAGCGGCTTTTACCTGCTTCTCACACTGGCTGACGTTGACCTGATGTGGTCCGTCCTTAGGGCAAAGAAGGGGTGTGTGAACCCTACACGGACACCAATCCCTTTGCTGGCCTTCTATGGAACTCTGGGGCCAATCGGGCCTTGGTCTGGTGCTCAACTCCCAGATGTTCCTGCGAAGTTGCAGGGGGAGCAACAGCTGCATCACCAGCACCAGCTTCCAGCTGGCCTGCACAGGTGCTTCATTAGATGCTATAAGACTGTGTTAGCACATTGAGGTGCCCACAAACTGACCTCTTTTTCTATTATACCCTCTCCTTCTGCAAAAATGTTGTGTGTCTTTTTAATGTTATTGCCCTTGTGACTTACTGTATTAATGTACTCATGGAAATCAATGAAAAGAAGTTGCATTAGGTTTCTCTTTGGAAAAAATGTCTCAGATCTCTTCAGACATACAATTATACAATTATATGAAATGTGTTTCTTTCTGTGTTTTTATGTATGTAATGTGTTTAAATATATATATAAAAATATTAGTGCTGAAGTTCCATATGTACACATGTCTTTGCAGCAACTCAAAGATTATTATTAAAAAAATGGTATCTGATTTGCTTACAGTTTCTTCAAAGGGCACATAAAATTATATTTCAACCAGTGAAATTATTTTCCTTTATTAGTATAGTATTTTCACCACTGTAAGACAGTTAAGAGCATATAGAATCTAAAGAAACCTACATAAGGATTTTGTCTTTCTAAAAATGACAATACATACATGGCACAGATAACTCCAACATCAATTAAAAACATTTCAATCTTCAGTCAAATATTTGCACACCCAGGTTTCCTGCGATGTAAAACTTATATAAAATGCTACAAGTTATCAAACTAAACATTGAGAACTGTCATTGATAATACAGTGATGTGTTCTGTTTGGCAAGAATAAAAATAAATACAATATGGTAAAAGAAGTACTAATGGCAGATCGAGAGATCAAGCTGTTAGTTTGAAGTTCCATGGCAACTGCTACATTGTTTTTGTCCCATGGTATTTAGCTAATAGGAGCACCGGTGGTAACCAGTTTGTAGTAGGCACCCTCAAGGGCCATGAGTTGGTCATGGGTTCCCTTTTCAATTACGTAGCCCCTGGACATGACAGCAATGATGTCTGAGTTCTGGATGGTGGAGAGTCGGTGAGCAATGACTATGCAGGTCCTGCCCTCCCTGGCTTTGTCCAGGGCTTCCTGGACTGTCTGTTGAATGGACATTATGTTGAGATGCATACTTTGATACATAGACCAGAAAAAAAGGTCACATTCACACTCTATACAAGCATGCTGCCAAAAAGTTGTGGGATGTCTCAACTGGTGACAGTTACCTTCTCACTCTCAGTATCCAAGGCAGATGTAGCTTCATCCAGAAGGAGGATCTTTGGGTCTCTCACGATGGCTCTGGCAATGGCAATGCGTTGCTTCTGTCCCCGGGACAGCTGGGAGCCCTGAGCACCCACATTGGTGTTGTATCCCTGAAAAGAAATACAGGAACAAGAAATGATGTGTGGAAGGCTGGCACCCCCAAATGTTCATGGTGGTTCTGTGTTGCAGCAATACGGGGCGATAATTAGGAAACCTTCTAAATGCAGTCAAAAAGTAAGTTCAGAAAAGCATATAGTGTCAAAATATTTTAACAGATACTTATATATTTGACTGTTGAATGTCTGTAGTTAGATTATTCATTTTTATATGCAAAGCATCTTTTACATGAAGTCATTACATTTTACTGATAAATTGTTTACCAGTGGCCTCAAAAAGAGATGGGAGTCTCAGTGTGACTACCTTATTAAAAAAATACAAATGTAATCCAAAAGTAAGATAACTTTTTACTCTGCTTGTACTTAGGGACACTGCAGCAATATGTACATATAAAAGAAGTAACGGTGTCCTATAGTTAACCTCCTACCTCTGGTAGGGACATGACAAAATCATGCAGCTGGGCTTTCTTTGCTGCTGCTATGACATCATCCATGCTGACCTCCCGCTGGTTGTCTCCATACTTAATGTTGTCAGCAATGCTGCAGTCAAAGAGGATGGGCTCCTGAGAGACAATTCCAATTTTGGAGCGCAGAAATGCCACGTTGATCTTGGTCGAACTCTGGCCGTCAATCAGCTGTGTGAGGAATAATACATCATTTCATTGGTTAAACGCATTTTAACCAAAATAAAATGTGCAGCTTCCAGACTTACTCCATGCATTTTGCATTTTAATATTCTATTGAATATATCAAAATGAAGTACCTCCTCTAAGGGTATATTGATAGGATATTTTCCAGGATAATAATTCCTTAAAAATGCCAATAATCTCCAAATTAAGGCAACATTCAGTTCACAGTTGCTTCCCTGGATAAGAAATAAGCTTCTACTAAAAATATATGGCATATATGGTTGCCTCGCGATAAACTTTTTGGACATTTGTTTAACTTGGTAATGACATTTTGCAAAATTAACTAGTCACCTTTTACACGAAACCATCACAATATGGCTAATTTATTCAACATCAGGCAGAATAACGGTTCTAAGAGTCCGTAAAAACTTACCACTCTGCCATCTTCTGGGTCGTAGAACCTCTCCAGTAGCTGGATGCTAGTGCTCTTACCACAGCCACTGCTGCCCACAAAGGCCAGGGTCTGACCTGGCTTCACTGAGACATTCAGGCCATTGAGGACACGTATGTCGGGTCGGGTTGGGTATGTAAACTTACAGTCTATAAATTCAATTTCACCTTTTAAGTCTGGCTGTGAGAAATAGAGAGATTGATAGTCAGTAAAATCATTTTAAAATATGTTTTTATGTTTATAACTTCCTCAGTTACGGTATAGAACTTCATAATGGCAAGTGCAATTTTCAAATTTAAACTGCAAAAATGTACCACCAGAGTGTTGTCTCTGAACATAAACTGTGATATTTTATTTGCTAACATTGTATACATATGGCATACTCCAAGCAAGCAAAATAAAAGTGTTCAACAGGAAGATCTGCTGCAGGTTATGCAGGTCACTTCTTTCCATTTATCTGTTCCCAAGAAACAACCATTAGATTCAGTTTTGCACTGATAAATGAGCCAACTCTTTAAAAGAGCAAGGCACAAATACGCTGTCATGTTAATGTTTTCGTCTGTACATAACTGTCAGCACTGGTGGCATTTAATGCAGGTGAAAATCTTAATAACATAGCAGCCTAGCAATAGGCAGAAGATTAAGGCATTAGAAGAAGGTACACTGATTTGCGTGTTAAAGTTTTCATTGCCAATAAAACCATCTGTAACAGCACTGCTTGAACAAGTTATGTTAGTATGCCAGAGAAAATGGCAAAATCAAACCAACTAAAAACTTTTTCTGTCCTAATAAATTGGTCCACAAATCAGCCACATCAGAACATTAAGGTGTTTAACTGAGAGAGAAAATAGCATTTGGAAACACCAGGTGTCTGACAGACGTTAATAACGGAATATGTTAAAAGCTTTTGTATTCTTTATGTTCGAGGTGACAAAATATAATTTAGATAATTTTCCAAAAGTCAGCGCATTTTATACACTTCATACACTTTTGTACAAACTATTATATACAAACTTTTGATTTTTAACTTTAGAACTGTTGATAATGCAGACTTGCGTTTAATAGTGTATGAGTGCAAAAAACACAAATAGTCACCCATTTTTCCCCAGCTTCACTGTAAACACTGATTTTTGGGACCCGGTCAAGCAGCTGGAAAAGCCTGGCTGCTGAAATCTTTGCTTTGGCATAATCTGGTGTGTAAGAAGATGCTCGACCCAGTGCTGTTCCACTTGTGACTATGGCAGAGATGACCCTAAAACAACAGAAGACCTCCATCAATCAACATGACCACCAGGGGACACAGATGGATTTTTATAAATTCATGATTCGATCCAAAGCAGGTTTCAGTGGGCAATATAGCAAGCTCAGAGAGGGAATATTGATCCCATTCCATGCACTGTCTTGTATGTGCCCTGGCACCTATATGTGTTGCTGTGAACAAAGAGCCAAGCAATGTCACATACCCCTAGGTAACAAGGGGTATAGATTGTTACAACAGGGCAGCATACAGGAATTTACTAATGCAGAGGAGGCCTCTTGCTACATGACTTATACACTTGTTACAAACAAGAAAAAAGCAAGTTTGGATCTCACCTGAATACCAAGCTGAAGTGAAGCCCTTCTTGCCTTACCAGGTATCCCCCAAACCTATAGGAAGCAGAGTTTGCCATAAAGATCACACACTGGGCAAAACCATAGCAGGCTCCATACACTTTGGCCTTCTTTAGAGCTGCCGTGTATGGGGCATCCAGCTGGGCCTCATACATCTCCACAAAGGTCATCTCTTTGCCCAGGCCAGCAATGGTGCGGATGTTGTTCAGCGCCTCCCCTGAAATCTGCAATACAAAACCAATGACTAAGAAACGGTTTCTTTTGAGAGCCTCCTATAAAAATATCACAAAAACTATCTTCTACAGTAACTTACAACACTAGGATATATGCAAAATACATTCCAGCATATGCAGGAATACAAAGGTAGCAGTAGTGTGATAATAATGTCAGATCAAATACACTGCAACTATTGTAGTTTGTACAAGAGAAACTATAAATAATACTGTGATTAAGTGAAAGCATTTGATTCCATAATCGTATTCATTTCTCAGAAGACAAATTGTATGTCTGATGTATTCTTAAATACTATAAAGTAGTAGAACTAGTGAACTATGATTTAGACTCTGTAAAACCAAAACTCCACAAATAGGCTAGGATTGTTTGGGTCTGGGCAACCCAGTCATGGCTTGATCTTGATCTAGAAGTCTCATTTTGGACTGTGGAAAACTGTCACCACCATGTCTGTGTGGTACAATAGGATGCACATACTGGTCAGCATGACATAAGAAAACCAGAACTACTAGCTGAAATTTCAGCATGCCACTATATTTAACTCTTTGGGACTACTTCTCAAATGAAGGATAAAGTCATCTAAGTCCTGGCTGAGCTATACTGTCTAATTCCTATATCAATGATACAACATGCTTGAACTACTGTCAAGCATACTGGGTTGATTTTGTCATTCTGCTATGGTCTATCAACATGACTTCTTCAAACAGTGCTGTTTGATAAAAAAACAAAAAAAACAGTATCCATGTTGTAAATGTTTACAGAATTGATCTAATTCACTCTTAGAATTTTGTAATTAAACTTTGTTCTACAGCATTTATCTTGTCAACAGAACTTTGGTTAGTTCTACATCCCAGGACACTGCAAATTTACCTGCCCAGCAGCCTCCATTGCTTGCTTATCTTGCTTAGCAAATCCCGTAAGCAACTTTGCCTGGAATCCTCCAGACATTGCCAAGAATGGTAGGAAACATAAGATAACCAGGGTCAGCTTCCAGCTGAAGTAGAAGGAGATGATGATGGCCACACCGATATTAGTTAGGGAATTCACAATCATGCCTATTTGTGAGCCAGTAGCCTGTAAACACAGCAACAGGACATTGTTGCTCCCTTTGAATGGCCAGACTGCTCAAGATAATAAAAGCAGAATGAATTATGACGGTAGTGCTGCTTAACAAAAACTGCATTGTGCTAAATGAGGCCGCATTATATTATACAGTCTTGAAATTGCCTTGGACAAAGGCATCTTCACACAGGAGAAGGGTGACACTGTGAAACACTCCTTATACCTTACACTCCTTACACCCCACTTACCCCCTGGACCTGAGAGGCATCAGTGGCCAGACGTGTGGTCAGAGCACCTGGGCTGTTCCTGTGGTCATCAAACCAGCCTACTTCCTGGCCCAAAATGGCTTCAAATCCCATCCGCCGCAGCCTACGTGTCAATAGCTCCCCTGATTTGGAGAAGGCATAGCCCTGAGGCACAGGGGAAACAGGGATTGAGGTTGAGCAAATGGCTACAGCACCACAATAGATGTCAAGACACCATTACCAGGGTCGGGGAAATCACACCTGTAGGATGTGTGTGAAGAATGAGACCATGCCAATAATGACAAAAAACAGGCAGATCCTGTTAATTTCCTGTCTTTGCACTTCTGCATCTGGCATTGAGAATGTCTACAAGAACACAAACAATTTAATAGAGAGACACAAAATAACACGATGGCGACTTTGTAAATGATCAAATTCTAGGAGTCAGTTACCGCAAGGATCTGACTGAACAGCAGTGAATACATGGGGTTGACTCCACCATTGACTGCAGCACCAATAGAGCCAAACAACATGTAAGGCCACTCTGAGGCATTGTACTTTAAGATTCTGGCCACAGGTGCAGCCTTCACTGGTTCTTCTTTTTCCTCTGTAGCAGTAATCTGAGGATTCAAAACAAGCTCCATCAAGGGTCCATAGGTGCCATAAGAGTCACCCAGACGAACTGACTCACAGTGGACTCCTTACACTGACCAGTTCCTTGGCATCATCTCGTAAGATGAAGGATTCTGGATAGGATCTCAGTCCAAGCTCCCCAGTGATGGGCACAGAAGCTTCAGGGATGACACTGGAGAGCTGAGATCTAGACCTCTGTCGGATAGAGGCTCTGAGAATATACAAAAAACAGAGTACTCAAAAGATCTGAATACAGAGGTATCACAGAAAACAGTAGAAACCAACTCTAAAAGACAAGAAAGAGCTTTGGACCTTGTGGCAGACTGTACCTCAAACTTGAATGATAACTATCGGCTCGAGAGAGATTTTGGTTCCTATTATTCACCTGAGCACCTTTGTCTTCCATAGCCACTGTAAGTAAAGACAGAAAGCGATAGACAGGTGAAGGTGTACACCTACTGAACTTTGTCTGTTTTATAGGTTTTAATGGGAAACGAGGGAAAAAGGCCAGAACTTACTTTGCTGGGCTTTCTGATTGAGTGCTTTGTCTCCCTGACTCTGCAGGGTCACAAGAGTAAAATACACCCCCTTCCTCTCCAACAGCTCCTCATGCTTGCCCCTTTCCACAGCACGACCATGCTCAAAGCCCACAATGACATCAGCATTCTTGACCGTGGACAGGCGGTGAGCTATCGAGATGGTAGTACGTCCCAGCCGTACCTTCCAGAAACCCAGACTATTAGCAAGGATAGCTGAATCTACAAGTCATTATTTTTTACAATAGTTTTTTTTTTTACATTTTATTATGTGTTCTGCAAGTCCTTTTTTTGGTAGCCAATAATATCTATATCAATATCTATAATATCTATATACATTTTTATAAAGTGAACTCATGTTTGTATTTCCTTTACAATCTCTTTCATATGTTGCAGTTTGTAGAATTCAGGCATTCAACTAACATTGTCAAGTGCCTCCTGCACCACTGCCTCACTCTCATTGTCCAGGGCAGAGGTGGCCATGTCCAGCAGTAGGATCTTGGGATTCCTCACCAGTGCTCGAGCAATGGCAATCCTCTGCTTCTGCCCACCGCTCATCTGACCACCACCCTCCCCCACCAGTGTGTCAAATTTCTGACATAATAAAGACATCACTTTTTAAAACATGTAACACTGAACACAGACATCATTTGGAATACAGCGTTTCCACGATTAAAATGTTCGTTCTACCTGTGGCAAATCCATGATGAAGTTGTAGGCATTCGCCTCCTTAGCTGCCTTCACAATCTCCTCCATAGAGACACCTGGTCGACCAAAGCGGATGTTCTCACCAATGGTGGTAGCAAACAACACAGGCTCCTGCTCCACAATCCCAATAAGTGAGCGAAGCCACTGGATGTTCAGGCCACGAATATCATGACCATCCAGCGTCACCTGACGGCAGATCAAACCAAAGTCTTAGAAAATAGAGTATTTCCATGCAATTCTCCTTCAAATGAACATCAGGTTTTTCTGGTAGAACTGTAGACACAGCTTTTAAGTACAAGTTACTTTCTGTCTTCACATTGTGACACACCATGCCCTCCTTTGGATCATAGAAGCGTTGAATTAGTTGAACTGCCGTACTCTTCCCAGCACCACTGGCACCCACAAAGGCTGTTGTCTCCCCAGATTTGACTGCAACAGTTAACTGGTCTAGAATCTGTGAAAATATACTTCATTTCAAATACTGCTCTGTAGTTGACGGTGGTACAATTTGTATTACAGTTTATACAATGGAACTGTTTTTATAAGGTCTAATAATGATTTTTTTAAAGATTCTAAAACCGTGTACCTTAACATCAGGTCTTGATGGGTAGTAGAAGGTTACATTATGGAAGTCAATGTCACCTTTCACCCTGTCTAGTTTATATCCAGTTTCTGACATGCAGTCTATTTCTGGCACCTACATACAAGAATTAAAAAAGGATAAAACACAAGTATAATGCATTTGATCCTCTTTATCTTTTAACGCTACTCTTTTGTACCGTGGACATTGCACGCCCCATTGCACTCCCTTGAGTAGAATATAGATCTTTTTATGGGAATGCATGCTAGATGTAGGCACATTTGAATTTATGAACTCTGCAGTACATCTGTATAATAAAAGCAATCAAAAGTCATATAGACTGAGAAGACTCTCCTGTCCTACTCAAAGGAACATTTGCAAACTTTGCACTAAATGAATATTTAACACTATGAAAAGCTTTCCAAGTTTCAAACAGACTCACTCTGTCGATCGTTTCAAAGATGAGGGTAGCAGCTCCTCTGCCGGAGGCAAAAGCCTCCAAACAAGGAGTTGCTTGTCCCAGGTTCAGGGCTGCCACCAGTACACCAAAAAACACCTACAGTCAAAGTGAAATTACTCAGCACCGCGAGAGTAAAACATGACTTCCGTTATATCTTCCCTTACTTAACTGTATGAGGTATATCTGTCTTTCACAATTTCATTCATTCATGACCAATTACATCAGAAGGAAAAAACACATTTAAAGCAGTTGCGTCTACTTTTATTTATTATGTATCTGACAATTGGGAAGATAAAGGGAATGCTTTTTTCTGCTGTGGCCTACCTGCAGTAGGGTTCCAGGGGTGTATTCATTTGTGCCCACCACCAAGCTAGAGCCATACCAGAAAGCCAGGGCATAGCAGAGGAAGATAATAAGCCAAAGATAGCCTGTGAAAAGTCCCATGATCAAGCCCTTGCGGATCCCCCAGCGGTGGGCTGTGATCAAATTTCTGTCGTACCTGTAGGATCAAATGGGGTCAAACAATCACCAAGCAAACGGCCTGAGCAAAAACGCAGACATGGTGTATGGTCCCCGTGACGTTCGAGAGCCTAGTGTCCACGATCTCCCCGATCTCCACAAACAACATTAAAAGGGCCTGCTGTTAGACAAATGAAGGGTGTTGAAAGATAACACATTTTTTGAATTGTTTTATAAAAGTCCCACTCCGTTTATGGAAAGCGCCTCACCTCTCCACCTCTTTCTTTTCCCCTCCAAACGCCGCCACTGTTCTGATGGAGGCGAGCACCTCATCAGCCACGGCCCCGGCCTTGGCATAAGCCTGCAGCTCTCGGCCTGTCAGCTTTGCCACGAACTGTTGAAAAATTCTTCAGTTATTTTCCCACCAAACTCCTGGAAGTGTCGATTTGACCGTTGTGGAGCCAATTAATCCGAGGCAAAAAGACAAGGTTTTCGTCATACCAGAGCCATGAGGGCAGCCGCTAATCCGATCAGGGGGCTGGTGGCGACAATGACGAGGGTCAACTTCCACCCTTTGACGAATCCCAAAAGGAAACCACAGACAAATGTGGTGAAGCGCTGGAGGAAGATACCTACTTGATCAGCGATCGCGTCATTGATCTTGTTGATATCGCTGTGGGCAGCCAAGGACACACTGAGACAGATTTCATCATTTTATGGTGCTTTTACCTAAGAATCATTGGACCCAGTGTTCTGCTTCTACTAGAGAGATTTTAGCACTAAAATGTAACACTTGCTCTTGTACTATAGAATCTGCTTCTCCAAGACTTGAACTGGCACATCCTTAACAATACGAAATTAAACAAGGAACAATTCATAAAATAAGAACTCCAAAACCTTATAAATACATAGGGAAGGGAACACCGGCGATAATGGGAACAATGCAATAAAAATATAATAAATCTTATTTTTTCCTGCTTTTCCTTGAGGTTGCCGTGTTGCGGAGCTCTGGAACATTTAGGGACTGACCACGCCACTACCACCAACATACAGGAACTCCACCGTACCGTCACTACTCACTGTTTGGATTGATCCAACTATTCTTACCTTATTCACTATTTATCAATTTATCTATTGATCATCTTTACCCATTTCTATTTATTCACCTATCACTCTACTTATCTATTCATTTTGTCTGCCGTTTTTTATGTCGAACGTGCGCTCCACTTAGTGTATTGTGCACCACGGTAGAGGACAAACTACATTTTGTTCCCTTGTGCTTCTGGGTAAGGCTCAGTGACAGAAAGTCTACCTTAAACAATTCTTTGAGAAAACATGAGCAAGAAATCTGTATCATTTGCTCCAATCCTTTTCCATGCAACAAGGGTAAACAGCAGTTTTTTTAACAAGGCTAAAGTTAACATTAACTATGCATATCTCAGATTTTGTAGTTAATGCTGCAGTTCAAAATATGAAAGTATTGCCGAAAGGCTGAGGGTAATATTTGCATTCTAAGTCCCATGCTAGTTAGAGGCTTGATAAAACAAGCCGTAGTACTGCATCCGGGTAAACTGCAGCACGAATACCCCATTGTACTCGTAAGGGTTAAATTGTGTTGTAGTCTGTACAGTTAGAACGGCACGGTGGCACAGCAGGTATTGCTGCAACTTTGAGGCATTTGGGTTGTTTGGGAGTAGGTTTAACCCCAGCTCAGTCTAAGTTAGTTTTTACGTGCCCCCAATGTTTGCGTGCATTCCGGACATGGATTAAAGGTTAACTGGTGACTCCGAACTGCTGAGAGTGTGTGACTCAGTCAGGGAATGTGTGTTAGATTTTCCCGTGATGGGCTGACATTCCATCCAGGGTGTGCCATACCTGACGTTGTATCTTGTGTTTTTGCAGTAAGTGCCAGACCCTAATGCTAACTTGCACAAGTGCTTCAGGACGTGACCAATGAAAGCTAGACTTTAGATCAAGGACCGCCAAAAAGTATTATTTTAAAAGCTCCCACTAAAATAAACACTACAATCAATTTTTAAAGTTGTGATTTGTAGGAAAAGCAGGACTGATGTTTGATATTCACTGATAATTATTTTTAAAACTCCTGAATCTAATATTTTCTTCCACTTTATGTTAGCACTATTGATTTATTAAGCATCGTGCACAATGCAAAAATACTGCCGCTAATATTTCTATTGAGCCTCTGATTCTAGTTTAGCTGTACATCCATAATACAGGGAAGCCATGACCAGTGCTGGCTTACTCTGACATGCGGGTGTTCAGCTCCCCTACAGAGTTGCAGTCAAACCATCCAATCTCCATCCTCATAACTTTCCTGAAATACAACTTCCTGATGATTTGGATCTGACGTGCAGCTGCAGTCACCCACAAAGAAATCTAAGGAAAAAAAGCCAGTCACAAGTTATTGCAGAATTTTAAATCCGATCACTGCTGTCTTTCATATGCTTACGGGTGAAAATCGGCTTTGGTCGCAGAAGGATTTTCTTTTACATATGTGAAAATGAATAAAGTGATTTATTTAACATAGAGAAGAATAACTCACTTGGCAGTAGCCCAGAAGGAACACTGCAATTCCAATGCCAGCATAGTAGTAAGCAAAGTATGTCATTTCATATTCAATGTCCAACACCCTGCAATTAATATATAAATTTGTTAAAATTATTATGGAAGCCATGTGATGCTTTTTCAGGTTTACATAGGATTATATTTCTGCAGACACAAAAATGTCTCTATGTGAATAATAGCATCAATACTGTGTAAAAAATTTAAGCGACTCCACTAAAGCAAAAGAAACATTTTCTTTTTGTATACATTAAATAAATCATCCCATTTTCCACCCCTCCACCCAGTAATTTATAATGTATCTCCAGACCTCATCCGTCTCCATTGGCTTCCTGTAACTGTTCATATCTAGTACAAGACTGGTTATGACCTAAAAGACAGTCACCCGCCATACTTGCAAGACATGATCATTCCCTACACTCTAGCATAAGTGTTACAGTCCTGTGCTTCTGACTGCTTGGAGTTTCCACTCACTAGGTGTCTAAAATTAAAAGTCCACAGGTTCTTGGTTTTGGTTTCATTGTAGTGAAAAGAGCTTCCTCTGCTCTTGGTAGTGAAATGTAATGTTGTTAATGTCGAGTGGTACCTCACTGCAGAAAAGTATTGCCGAAATTTATAAACGCATGCATGGTTATGGAGGTTAAATGAAATTTGATGCTTTTGATGGCTGGGAAAGGAGAAATCTTTTATATTCTGAGGTGCTGATGTGGGCCCACCTTACCCACATTTCCTTGTCATGTTCAGACTGAAGTTCTCTTCAGTTGAGAGGTTTCGGTACTGTATGGTGTTGTTGACACAGTGCTTTGCGGAGTCCTGGAGCTCTTGAAGCTCAATGTCATACTCAACGAAGGTGTCAGTGAGTAGGCCGAATATCAGCAAAATCAGGGGCTGAGCAGAGCCATGGAGTATGGCACACAGGCTTCCCAACAGCATCATGAGGACCTCCTGCCAGCCAGCAAACCGAAACTGGACAGACGAAAAAGTGATCCTTTGGTGACCCCGGCTTTACAAACACCACTATACTGACAGATAATAAAAGGTTTTACCAGCTGAAAGAAACCAATCCTGATTGCATCTTCCTCCTTGCTTTTCTTTCTGTGGATAATGAAGACTGAGATTTCAGCACAGAAATAGGAAGAGTAAAAAATATGAATAATGAAGTATGAAATTGCAAGTAATTTTATTTTGATTTACGTTTCTTTTTCAATGGACTTCATTGTCCTGTGGGGTAGGAAAAAAACAAAAGTTTTTATACATTGCATAGAGTGCGTAGATATATAGTGGGTAATATTTGAAAGATTTTCTCACTTACATATAATCACCGGTATTTTCTATGAGAAATACAAAAAGAAGAGGTGATTGCTAAAGCACAGCAAAGCATTACACAACCCTAAATACGTTCCCAGCCGAAAGACTGAAAAAATGTTGCGTGAGCAGCAATTATTCAAACATTAAAATATGTGAACAGAGCAATGACATCCAGATCCAGAACAACAACAACAACAATAATAATAGTAATGTTTAAAACAAAGTGATCGTAAATTGACTGATTCTTTACCTTCATCTGACATCTCATACGCACTGTTCTGATGTCCATATTTCTTAAAACTACGCAGTTTTACTGACCCAGGCATTGCTTGTTGGCATAAATGCAGATAAAAAAATAATAATTGAATTAAGATTCAAGAAGCATCGAAACGACCCGTCTAAGTTTGCCGTTGGTATGCAGCACGGTACGTTTGATTTAGTAAAACATCAGAGAAGTTGTTACATCCAGGGAAGAAAACAGGTCGGTCCGGTTGCAAATATACGTTTAGGTTTAATCCAAATCTAGACGAACGGGGTTGAATTCGTATCGCAACCAGGTTTGTAAAGAACATCTGCATGCAGAAGGACGAAGGTACGGACATCCCATGCCGGAGACTGCGGCTGTACCTGAGGCCGCAGCCCTGGGCAGCCGGTTATATACTCGGAGATAAGCGACCTGTATGCGTGTGGTGCCACGGGGTCATTGACCTTCCTGTTCACAGAATCCCTTGCAAAAGGACGTCCACCGTCTGAATTCGCACAGTGCCTCGTATATACGCTCATTTATGGGGTATGTCTATAGCACCTGGAGATATATTTGGAAAAACAATCATTCTAAATGTTTTGAGAATATTTCACTACATTGCACAAACCTAGTTATGTATTTCTGTACTGTCTTGCTTCCAACACAAGATGACACTGTTGACACGTCAGCTGAACGAAGTGGATGGATGGACGTGGTAAGCGGTGCTTGCGGAGGCCGTGTGATTCTCATGGTGACAAATGAACGATAAACAACAAAACTGCCAAGAGGAAAACCTCCAACTCATTTCTGAGTTGCTGTAAATGTTTTGTATTCTATTAATGATTTTCTGTTTGCGTTCTTGTTTCCTTCAATAAGTTCTAAATAGTGCTTTGCATGGGTTTCTGACTGCATACCAGACTCCGGAGCTGCACTTATTTTGCATATATGCAGTGAAGTTTATTGTAGGAGCTGTTTAAAAGTATTAAAAAATAGCAGATACAGTCAAAATCCTTCACGAGATAATGAGCAACTACACAGAATGAAGCCGTCAAGGGAAACTGATCTTATGAAGGGCTTTTCTTGTAGAAAAATCCAGAGAGAGCTTCGTATAATGCTGAGGTTTTCAAAATCTACAGTGAGCATATAGAGGTAAAATAAACGTTACAAATTATTATCAACTACAATTATTTTAAGAATAATCTGTAATAACAATTATAACCAAACAGGCCAAACTATAGAGTGTTAATGTAATGAAGAACTGAGTCAAGAACTCACACAAAACATTTAATTCCTATACCAGGAATTAAAAAGAAAATGGATACACATTTAGGTAAGAGAATTTGAAAATGAACATCTATAGATACATAACTTAACAACCTAAAAATAAATTTTCTTTCTAAAAACGCATTGGAAAGGTTTTATACCACAACTGCCCACAGGAAGGACCTGTCAATCACAAATTAACCATTTAAATGCCCACAAACCTCTGCAGTCCCACATACAGTGCTGACAACACCCCCCTACCATCTCCTGTCTGCTCTCAAATGAGGTCCCGGTTGTACACAGCTCTGCTAAGGATGAAGACATTTTGGTTCCAATGTTAAAAATCACAAACTGGACATGTGTGCAACTGTGATGCTACAGTACAAAAAGTCACCATATTTGTCAGCAAACATAAATATAATGCATCTTAAGCACACTAGTTCTTGAAATTCCCGTCTAACTGATGGGTGCCCCTGTTGTGACCAATTTGTAGTAGGCAGACTTCATGGCCATGAGATCATCATGGGATCCCTTCTCAATGATGACTCCTTGGGACATGACGGCTATGATGTCTGCGTTCTGGATGGTGGACAGTCGATGTGCAATGACGATGCAGGTGCGGCCACGTCTGGCCTCATCCAGCGCGGCCTGAACGGTCTGTAGAAGGGAGCACGGCAGTGGTCATGCCTACACCTACAGCACTATACAAGGTTTCGTGATAATCCATACTGGACCGGTATACTCAGTTATGATGTTATGCACTTGCGTTATTATACATATTATACAGTGTACAGAGGAGCACACCAGGCAGTGTAATGGATAAGAAACTGGCCTTTAGACTGAAAGGTTGCAGGCTCGGTTTCAGAAGAAGCCCTGCTGAAGCATCACCATACTGTTTTTCAGTCAAAATATTTATGCAGGTAACTGTACAGTCATATACTGTACTAACATTTAAAATTTATAACTGAATTGTTTTATAGTGTGGTCTTTTTGCTTTCAGCATGTGTTGATATAATTGCAAAGATCTTTTATCTTTATTTAAAAAATAACCTTAAAGAGATTCTTTAATTTATTCAGTGTGCAACTGTAACAGCTTTTGTCCATAGAGATGATTTTCATGAAGTCAAAAACTATTTATATAAGATGAATGTAATAATTCCCTTTGTAAAATGTGCCTAATTTTCTGGTTAAGGGATAAGTCAGTGAACTCTGAGGGAACTTTAAACATCAGTGTTTCCAACTGGACTTGTGTGTGGTCCACCTTATTTTCTGATCACATATTTGTATGAGAGTACCCATATAATATCATAGGAGCTTGAAAAAAGTACTTTTGTGATGCTTACTGTGTTATGGTGTTACAAAATATGTGCAAAGTGACCTTTTTGGATAGCAAGAAAAGCAGATGAATGTTAAATATAGACAAATAAAAAGGGTTCCTACTGTGAAAAACCCTACAAATGTAGCATAAATTGGTGACCTTTTCACTCTCTGTGTCCAGGGCTGAAGTGGCTTCATCCAGGAGCAGGATCTTGGGACTTCGGACGATGGCCCGGGCAATGGCAATTCGCTGCTTCTGCCCCCGGGACAGCTGGGAGCCCTGAGACCCAACCTGTGTCTCGTATTTCTGTAAAGAGCAGAATCTATTCACAGTCAAGTGTGGCCACAGTTTAGTCAATCCATTCCTTTAAACATGTACTTCTTTCTTTAAAATGATCTGGCAACAAAACCAATCATTCAAAAATCTTTTTTAGTGTAGATACATGTTAAAGACTCACATCTGGCAAAGACATGACAAAATCGTGCAGAAAGGCCTTCTTTGAGGCAGCAACAATTTCATCCATGCTAACAGTTCGCATGTTGTCTCCATACTGGATGTTTTCGGCAATACTGCAGTCAAACAAAACAGGTTCTTGGGAGACAATGCCAATCTTGGATCTCAGGAATGGCACATTGACTTTTACAGATGGACGCCCATCTATCAGCTAAAAGAGATGAAAACATAACACAGGCAGAGGATGTTTACATTTCACAAAAAAGACATTCATCACTTTTTGGCCATCCCAAATACAGTATTTGATTTTCCCCGTCTAACGTATGTCGTCCAAGGCACTGTAAGCCATTACAGGTTACGGAGGTGTATAAAAACCAGGGTATTTTTGAATGGCAAAATTGTTTCCCACTAGAAGTAATGAGAGTTCAACTGCAAGTTCCATCAGTTTCTTTCTGACTTTCTACTTTTGAACAGTTTCGATTAAATAAAAAAGTGAAGATTTCTGAGCTCTATTTGAGACATTTAAGACAAAACGTCGATGAATAGCAAAGGAAAGCGCCATTAAAGACTCACCACTGTTCCTTCATCTGGGTCATAGAACCTCTCCAACAGCTGGACGCTGGTGCTTTTACCACAGCCACTGCTACCCACAAAGGCCAGGGTTTGACTTGGTTTCACCGACACCACGAGCCCATTTAACACCTGCATGTCAGGTCGTGTGGGGTATGTGAATGTGCAGTTGTTGAACTCAACCTCTCCTTTGAAAGAGTCCTGTGAAAATCCAATTATTTTACTCGAAATAACAAAACCTCAGATTCCAGGATTGTTAACTCAAATGTCTTCATTTATTAACTGTTTGCTTTGCTAACACTTATCCAGAGTGGCCATGTCCTGGGTAAAGAACTGGTTTATACGCTGCAGACATTATCAGAGTTGCATAACAGAAAGCACACACACGTTTTGGTAGGTTCAGAGCAAATTCTTCTCACCCATATCTCCCCCTCCATCTGGCTGAGGCTTATTTTTGGGACTCTGTCAAGTACTTTGAAAAGCTGGCCTGCAGCAATTTTGGCTTTGGCATAATCCGGTGTGAAGGAGGAGGCCCTTCCCAGTGCTGTCCCACTGATCACAATAGCCGAAATCACCCTGCATGTACAAGAGCACAGCACACACGCTGATATCTGTAAACAGTCGCTGGACTTCCTAAAATATTTCACACCTGACTTATTTCACTTTTATTTCTGATCATTTCACATGCAATTTTCATGTGCTAAACACTATACCTGAAAACTATCATGTAATGTAGTCCTTCATGGTTCACAAGATAGCCTCCAAATCGAAAGGAGGCTGCATAGGCCATGAAAATGACACACTGTGCAAATCCAAAACAGATCCCGTAAACAATAGCCTTCTTTTTGGCTGCTCGATAAGGGGCCTCCAGCTGTTCCTCGTACAAATCCACAAAGACACGCTCCTTTGCCAGCCCTGCAATGGTTCTGATGTTGGACAGAGCTTCACTGGAAACCTGTAAAAGAGACAGAGCATGGGGATTGAAAACAGTGTGGAAAAGAGGGCTGTACAAGTTCAGCAATCCCATGGGACATTGGAACTAACCTGGCCAGCTTTCTCCAAGGCCTTTTTGTCTTCATTGGCAAAACCTGTTAACATTTTTGCCTGGAATGCCCCCGAAAGTCCGATGAATGGCAGAAAGCAAATCACCAGGAGGCTTAACTTCCAGCTGAAGTAAAACGCTATAATAAGCGAGGCTCCGATGTTGGTCAAAGAGCTGACAATCATTCCAATCTGTGATCCTGTAGCCTGTTATTAACACAGCAATCCTTTAACAAAGAAACTACAAAATAAATCATCAGCAATGATCCATGAAATTTCCAAGGGGGATTCATTACTAAGGTATAAAATTCCACTGAAGCCATTTCAGGGCATATAGACTCACGCCCTGAACCATGGAGGCGTCTGTAGCCAGTCTTGTGGTCAGAGCACCGGGGCTGTTTTTGGGGTTGTCAAACCAACCAATCTCCTGCTTCAATATGGCCTGGAATCCCAGCTTCCTCAGTCTTCGTGTCAGCAGTTCCCCAGACTTCCCAAATGCATAACTCTTTAACAATACATTAAGTCACTTTTCATTATGAGGCACTGCCATGTGTTGTGACTTTCTTTAAAAGTCATTTATTGTGTGTGATGAAGGCCAGTACGCAAGCTTTCACAGTGAGCCTACCTGGAGGAACTGTGAGAAGAAGCTCACAACAGCTACAATGATAAACAATATGCATATGCCATTGATCTGGCTCCTCTGCTCATCCATTTCTCCAGTGGAAAATGCCTGCATTTCCAAAGAGTAAAAAAAATCGCGCACTGGAAGATGGCACATGGCTTTAGAAGATAGAGAGCCACGGAGGCAACGTCAAATTTCTCACCCCAAGAATCTGGCTGAATAAAATGGCATAGATTGGATTTAAAGACCCATTTACTGCTGCACCCAGGGAGCCCAGAAGCATGTAGGGCCATTCAGGCCTGTTGTACTTGAGAATCCGAGCCACTGGTGCTGCTTCTACTACCTCGCCTGCGCAATCCTCTGAATCCTGTTTGTTAAAAACAGCAAAGTAGCAACATAACTTTTGGAATCAAGTATGATACCTACACGGCTGTGTTGTTCACGTGATAGATTTAAAAAAAAAAAGAGCTCAAATATGATGCACACAACAAAAAGCTGTCCCATACATAATCTCAGCAAACAGTCAATTCTGTAAAATCTGTCATATTTTAACAAACCTGTGCTGATGCTTCCTTATTGCACTCCGTCTGTAATAATTATACTTAGATTGTACTAAAGTACTCCGTACTAAGATACACCACCTTTTCATTTTCTTTTTCATCCTCTATCTTGTTGAAGTTGTTTGGTTCAATTTTGAGGGAGGCAGACAGAGCATCAGGGAGGTCTTTACGACACAACGTTGACTGTGATTTCAAACGTAGAGAAGACCTTTAAAGCAAACAGAAAAGCCGGGCCTGAGATGCGCGATGCCGCCCAGCGTCAAACAAATTCAAACAACCTGTTTGGAATTACCTATTAGATTTAACATAACTATGATGGATTTTTTTCTCTGCCATTAAACTTTTACGAGGCCTTTGTTTGCATCTTCACCTTAGATTAGATTCGTAGCTTTTTCTGCTGAAACTGTTAACTCTCTCAATGCATGGCTCCTCAGCGACAGTACTGTGAAGACCTGCAAGTCACGAAGATGACTGGTAAATCAAACAGCAAAGCATTTGTAGAATTGAAATAGAAGTAACAGAACATTGACCCACACTGGCTGGTTGAACTGCTGGATCCATCCTTGGGTGTATCACTGTTCTCGTTCTGCAGTGTGACCAGGGTGAAGTAAACACCCTTCTTGTCCAGAAGCTCACAATGAGTGCCCCTCTCCACAGCCTTTCCATGCTCAAAGCCAATGATGATATCAGCATTTCGAATGGTGGACAGCCGATGGGCAATGCTGATGGTTGTTCTGCCAACGCGAACCTGAGCAACCACCAGAAGACCACAAGAGTCTCAAATAGTTGGACATATGAGGACTAGAAGTATTAGAAGTAGAGTATTAATGAGTACTCAAGTATACTGCTCAGGAATTCTGACATGTTCCATAAATTATACTTATCGGAAATTCAAGTAAGATATTTGTTTGCCTTCACAGTTGATCTCTGTGACCTACTGCATGGCAGTGTGTAGGATTCAGCGGGCTCAACTCACTTTTTCAAGTGCCTCCTGCACCACTGCCTCACTCTCATTGTCCAGGGCAGAGGTGGCCATGTCCAAGAGAAGGATCTTAGGGTTCCTCACCAGTGCTCGAGCAATGGCAATCCTCTGCTTCTGCCCACCGCTCATCTGACCACCACCCTCCCCCACCAGTGTGTCAAATTTCTGACATACCAAAGACATCACAGTTTTTGACAGATAAAACTTAATGCACATCCCTTTGAAAACCACTGTTTTTCATGGTTAATATGTTCTACATCTGTTCTACCTGTGGTAAGTCCATGATGAAGTTGTAGGCATTAGCCTCTTTGGCTGCTTTCACAATATCTTCCATAGAGACTCCTGGTCGACCAAAGCGGATGTTTTCGCTGATTGTTGTGGCAAACAACACAGGCTCTTGCTCCACAATCCCTATCAGAGAGCGAAGCCACTGGATGTTGAGGCTGCGGATATCATGGCCATCCAGGGTTACCTGCAAGAAAAACAGCAATGCTGCACGGTATAGCATCCCACAGTCGTCTCACAGCCATAATGCTGTGCAGTTTGCTTGCACATCACTGGTTCATTTAAATACATCTGACTATATCACACATAATACAACTAATAAAGACATATTACCATTCCTGATTTAGGGTCATAAAATCTCTGTATGAGCTGCACAGCAGTGCTTTTTCCTGAACCACTGGGTCCAACAAATGCAGTGGTTTCCCCAGACTTGATCATCATGGTCAAACCATCTAAAATCTAGACAAAAAATAGGTTTATATTAAAGATCTGCTGAACAGACAAGAAGTTAAACGCAAAAAAAAAAAAAAAATTCTCAAGTAAACTCTAAAAAGTATAGAAAGATAAGCTTTAAGGGCAATACTGGTTCAGCGTAAAATAGCCATGACACAGTCTTTCGGTGACACAACAGGTACGCAGAAAAGTTATTCCACATAATGCACCTTAACGTCTGGTCGAGAGGGGTAATGGAAGGTGACACCATGGAATTCAATATCTCCTTTCACTTTATCTAACCGGTGTCCGTCCTCTGAAAAACAGTCGATTTCTGGCTCCTGGAGATTAACCAAAAATGAAAAGGGAAAATATTACTAACACAAAATTATTGATCGCCTTTCGCAAAAATTCTGTAAATGATTAACCAACTTCTTAGCAGTGGGCTGAATACCTTACCCTGTCAATGGTGTCAAAAATATTTTTAGCAGCAGCTCTACCAGAAGCAAAAGCCTCTAGACAGGGTGAGGCCTGTCCCAGGTGCATGGCTGCCATGAGGATGCCAAAGAAAACCTGGAGGTAAAGAGGTATGCAGACAGAAACTTCAGTTCAACGTCAGACTTTCTTTTATAGCTCATCGTATGAGTTTTTCAACTCAGATTCAAACATGAAACATTTTCCGCTTTCATTAAAGCTGTAGAATGGTAAGGAGAACAACAAAAATCTGTCATACATCAGCATGACCTGTTGCCAATGTATGGAATGGACTGTGGTCAATAGCACAGCTGACACAAACAGCACTACAGTGAAATACATCTCCAATATTCTATACCTGGATGAGGGTCCCAGGAGAGAGCTCTTTTGTGTCAATGACCAATTTTGCTCCATACCAGAAAGCCAGAGCATAGCAGAGAAAGATGATGCACCACAGGTAGCCCTGAAATACGCCGACAATCATGCCCTTCTTGATACCCCAGCTCTGTGCTGCAACAAGGTTCCTATCATACCTGTTGAAACACAGCAGGCAATGGGTTTTCCTCACTCCATGGAGAATGTTGCTATTGAGTGCCAAATCAGTTTCTCCTTCATTTCAGATAACACATTTATGTTCCATTCCCTCACCCAGACTGTATTTCCTCAAACATTCCAAATTCGTTCAGTATTGTTAAAGACATATCAATAGTGTAGGCTTACCGCTCAGTCTCTTTATCCTCACCCCCAAAGGCTGCCACAGTTCTGATAGAGGAGAGAACCTCATCTGCCACAGCCCCAGCCTTGGCATAAGCTTTAAGCTCTTGACCAGTGAGTCTTGACACCGCCTGAGCAATGCAGAAATCTATTTAAATGTATATCACCTTGAAAGTAGAAGGTTGCCTTTCCTTTTCTTGTAAAAACAGCTTTGCCTGTCTCACAAAGCTGACAGACTGTTGATCTAAGATGATGATTTGAGATCCAGGGAAAGATATCATGAGAACTTGCCACATTATAACTGTTAGTTTGTACAATTCCAAAAGAAAACTCTCTGTCCATTAACATTATGAAACAGGTTACTAAGCATAACTTATTAAATGTTACACAAATATATGCAGTGAAAAATCCAGTTTCTTACCATGGCCATTAACCCAGCAGCAAGCCCAATAAGAGGACTGACTGCAATGACCACCAGAGTCAGCTTCCAGCCTCCAATGAAACCCACCATGAAGCCAAAGACAAAAGTGGAGAGCCTTTCAATGAAGATGGACACCTGGTCTGCAATGGCATGGTTTATCTTGTTGATGTCACTGATATAAAATTAGAAAAAAAAATTATTTACATCTTCTCGGCACAACAAATATAACAGGTTTCCTTCGGGAGGCAACAGAAGAGCTCCAAGTCAACCTTTACTTGATACAACTATTCCAAATTATACAACAAAAACTGCATTAAACAATGCCTTCTACCTCAGATCAGTAACATGCATTTGTATATAAATACAGCTATGGAAAGCTTTTTGATAATAAAATTATATTTTCCCCGTGCGTCATTCTGCTGCATGCTTAAAGAGTAAAGAGTTCAATACACACTCGGATATTCTTGTGTTTAGCTCTCCAACAGAGGTGCAGTCAAACCAGCCAATTTCCATGCACATTATCTTCCGAAAGTACGTCTTTCTGATCCTCTGTATCTGGCGTGCAGCAGCTGATACCCAAAGGGCAATCTAAAATGAGAGAAATGGCAAATAACCCAAAAAGTCAAAGTGAACCCACAATGAAGGAGCTGATTTATACAGTTTGGACAAAAGATGCATAAGTATGTTTGGAAGAAGGACTGGGCCTGTGAAGGTTGCCATGTGTGCAAAAGCCAGTAGAAGATAATGAAGGGAGAGAGAAGATGGGATGGAGGGGAAGCTGCTCCTCCAAAAATGCTCCTTGACACAGATGTATCAACATTATCAGTCTTGAAATGTTCTTCTACGCATAAGCACCTGCTAAAGCTACCCTCTTCACGTTTGCTTGGGCCCCTTCTCACACATGTATTTATATTCCTTACTTTGTTGGCACGCACGCTTCAAGAAAATAAGTCGCTCCAACTCCACCCAAGAAAACTGCAGAACATAACTGCGTAACAAACACAAGCTATTTCCACTTTCCAGTTTTTAACACACAATGAAAAAGCTGTTTTGAAGTGGTTTTTCATTTTGGGGATGTTATTACTCTGGGTCCCCAGAAGGTGAGGAAAATTTTTAAACTTTTTTGCTGTGTTTTTAATAAAACATCATAAAAGATTGTGCTTTGAAACACTATTTTGAACATTTCTGCACCAACAGCAAGTCATTAAACAGCATCTTTACCACTTGACATACGACTGAGTTTTTTTGTCGTGCAAAGATGTCACTTACTTGAAAGTAACTAACAACAAAGACCCCAAGTCCAATGCCAACGTAGTAATAGGCAAACGTGGTCATCTCTGCCTCAATGTTCACACTGTTAAAAAAACATGTATTCATACAATTTCATAACTCATCACTTTAAGAAAAATGGTGCTATTCTATGATGTTCAATAAATGCAGGTAGCTTTTTAAAAATGTCAAAGTTTTCAAACAACTATCACTTACCCGCATGTCAGTGTGGTGTTATCAGCTTGGAAAAACACCGAGCCATTGGTCCAACTGATAGTTTGGTTTATGCAAGTCTTCCTGGGATCTGCCAGTTCTTGGACCGCCAACTCATAGACCACAAAAGTGTTGGTCATCAAGCCATAGACCAGGAGCATAAGAGGGGAGGCTGCCCCATGGATGAGAGCACACAGCCCACCCACAACCATCATTAGGGTCTCCTTCCACGTTGCAAATCGAAACTAGGTGGTACAGGTATCACACAACATTAGGGCTCAGTGTTTGGTGCAACATCCAAATATCAGGTACCTGGATTACACCTTTTTCAAATGGTTGGAATAACGCTTTGTCAATGATAACAAAAACAAAGCGATATATTATAATGGATTGGATTTAACATTTTTTGTCTGTTTCTGTCTGTTAGGTAACAAACTCAGTTTCACTCCGTGAGCCTGTATTAGTGCTATGATCTACCGAAGTATATCCGAAAGTCATACCGGGTAAAAAGTAGTGCAAAACATTTGTACATTTGGTACAAACAGCTTCAGTTTCTGTTCATCCATATCATATTGTAGTATCGTGATTTAAACTACTGCACTTTTCATTATCTGCCAAGGACATTATTTTGGCATCCTGTAACTTTATATTCTGAGCTTTGTTAAACTGAAATGTGCGAAATATAGCATTTAGTCATGCAGAATAAAAACCCTGACAGATATTTGAACTTAAAATGTGGTTTCATTGTAGTACAAAGGCAGAAATACAGCACAAATTACAGTTTGTTCACTTTAAACTGCAAGGATATTCTCCACAGACTCTAGAAATGTATGTTAAGCAGTGCGGTGTAATATATACTACACTATATACTCGGACCGAGTATCGTGGCTGACTTGTGAAGGCAGCCTAAATATATACTTAATATATTTTTGTTAAAATAATTCAATTAAACCTGAAAAATTTAGGAAGGAATATGCACGGATATTTGGGATTTAAGAATGTGTAAATTATGCAGTGTTTTAATGATGGTTGATATTTACCAACTGAAAAAATCCAACACTCAAGTTTTTTTCTTTTTTCTTTTCACTCCTGCAGGGAAAAAATGTTGCCGATATATAACCGATTCACACGCAGCCATGACACACTCGATGGTTATCAACATGCTTACAGCAATATTTATGCATATTTTCTATAATTCTGCACTTACTGCGTTTGCAAGTATAGTTCAAACTCACCTCTTTTTATTTTCCGGGCAATCTGAAAAATATTAGAAGCCGAAGTAGAAAATAAACGTACACACATTTTTCTGTTTTATTCTATTGTGCAGCAGAAACGTGGATGTTCTATGTCAGTCATTTTCTATGTTTTGACTGCCGTGCTACACAGTGTATTTATATGTCACAAGCGTTACCTTCATTTAACTGGGATGCTTGGTTTATATGATCATCTAGAGAGTTCAAGTCAGAATTCATCATGTTTGTGGACTGTATTCCTAGAAAACAAAAAGTCTTCTTAAAAAACAGATACTGGGACTCATTTACAGACAAAGAAACTTCTGGTCAGTTGCTCAGCTAAACTTCTTGAAACGCAGTTCCTGTTTATAAAAGAAAAACATCACCATATTCTTCAACAGTGCCACTAAATACAACTTTCTTTCTAAATCAGGTTAAAAGAGATGACACTCAAGAACAAGGTAAACAGTTATACCCAAACAACTTAAATGAATAACAAATAACAAAATGGGAAATTACGAACTGCAGTTCCTCTAGACAACTAAACTCTTAAGTACGATGAGTCTAAGGCACAAGACTAGTACTCTGTGTGGTGTTATGGAGGCAGATGGCCGTCAGTAAAAAGGACCCAAAAGCCTTTTTTTGTACGCTGTTGAATAATCCGATGGCTAAAGAAACTCGTGGTGGTCACTGTGCGAAGGGGATGTGAACCATTTGCCATAACTGGTTGTAGTATCCTCCACATGCTGGCCTCTACAACTGCCTCCACTCAGCTGGGAGTCGGACCCATAACTGACCTGCTTTTTTTACAAGCCTGTTACCCGGCAGGTTTCACCGGATTAGATGATGCCCCCCAACGCACCACATGGACAGCTAGGCTGACAGAACCTGAGGGATTTGGGGTTGACTGGATTTGGAAGGATTTCCTGGGATCCACAAAAAACAAATGAGAACCAACTGATCAGCTTTTGCCAAGTATATTTTATCAAAAAGATTTTAGATATATAATTCCAAGATTGAACCAATATTTGCATGTTCTTCTCAAGCAACAGTTACAGCACAAAGCGTACTAAAGGCTTTAGGCTTCTAGTCTGTTGCAGAAGTAGGTAATGTGGAAGATAAAAATGCTGCAATGTCTGGGAAGAATTGTGCTGAATCTCAAGCTCATACCATTTCCTGCAGTTACGATATATTATTCTTCTATCAAATAACACACATGCTTAATTCTGGATTTTTCACTACATGTTTTTACGCAACATTTAACAAGTTACGCTTAGTAACGTGTTTCGTAATGTTAATGGACAGATAGTTTTCTCGTGCTGTGTGTTTACTGACACATTATTCAGCTGTAATAAAATGATGTGCTCAGTTGTATTAAGGCAAATAAACTGGGTGTCAACTACGATTTTCTTTGGACGTACTGTGATATCTGCATTACAGCCACAATATTATTAATATACAATAAATCCATATGATGACAAGTCCTTCATACGAACTGCTTAGACAGGAAACTCATTTTTAACCTCAAAACAAGTGGGATGTTACATAAAATAGTGTATCGAGAACATTTAAAGAGGTCATTTTAGTACTACAAATATTAGACATGTTCATTTTAAATCAAGTCAGTGAGGAATATGACAGCCCGTGCACTAAAGGCTCATACCCCTATAAATGTGTATTTGTAAGTTCAGTACAGCCAATGTTTATACTAGCTAAACTTGAGTGAATTTTTATGTAGATTGAAATTATGATTTTTAAACACAGTAAATGAATAGCGTAACCTGCCTTCTTTAATAGATGTCATTGTCAGAATATGTTCTGTGCTCTTGCTACTCTCTTTAGCTTGAAATATTTCAACTTGGATAACACACATATTGTTACTGCTATTTTTTACAGAACCGGCTTTACAAATTCTGGTCATAGCCACATATGTATAGTTAAAACATATGTACCAAATAATTGTACCAAAGCATACCAATTTAAGCTAAATGATCATTTATAATATTAGTGAGTATACCTTATATATATATATATATATATATAGATATAGATATAGATATAGATATATTATCTGTTCCCTACAGACAAACAGTGTACATACAGTAGATGACATATATAGATCATATATATAAACTTATTTAAACAAAAAATACATTGTTTAGAGTGCCATCTTTCTTTACAGTGGCTTTTAGATACAGTCAGGAAGACTGAAAAATACTATACCTGTATTATCCTTTAATTCTCCTTCTTTGACCAGCACTTCCTTTCCTTCAAGCACTAATGCAGAATACCACCTCTTTTATTATGACTTTAGTTTTTACTGTCCCTCTTATCAACTTCTCTATTAAATAGATAAGGGTCGTGGTATTTTCTTGTAATAAAATTACATGGCCTTTAAACTTAGATCTAGTTACTTATCCAGAAGTTAGTAAGTTAATAAATAAGTTCACAATGAGATTGAAAGGTAAGTGGTTTATCTTTCTCTGAGGCAACAGGTGAACTTTGTTCAAAATTGTTGCTAAATTGTTGCGCATTATACGCTTTCATATATGTAGCACATTTTATTAGGGATATTTTTCAACATTAGTTGCATGAAACATTCAGCGGTTCTGAATTTCCGACACTCACTTGGAGCTCTCCAGTAGTTGGCGTACAAAATTGACGTGGAAGAAAGTCCTTTGAGAACAGAGCCCAAGGACTGTTACACAGGCCCCTATGTGCATACAGATGAAACACTGCAGACAAACACAGCACATGCGGGCGGCACAAAATCAGGAAATCGAGATACTATATATTGGATTTCTGTTTATAAAGCTTAAAGACTGTCACTAGGATGTGAAATATCTGTCATTTGCTCTCTCTCTCGCTCTCGCTCTCTCTCTCATTCACAAACACACACACACACACACACACTCCTGTAAAGTCCCTGTCCTGTAAACACATGTAAAGGCATTTTTTAGAGTAATACAGTGGGTACATAAGGCCAGCGTTTCAATAAAGCAGTTCCAAGTGCACAAATGTTCTCTAGACATTTCAAAATTTGAATTCTTCAATATTACAAACTGGGGAATGGTCACTCTGCCCCCCCCCCCCCCCCCCCCCCCCCCCCCCCCCCCCCCCCCCCCCCCCCCCCCCCCCNACGTCTCCCCCCCCCCCCCCCCCCCCCCGTGCTGCAAAGACCAATAACTTCAATTTTTTGTACAACTATATCACAGTTTATAGTCTTGTCACATAATTGTCATCTGTGTAGAGCGACAGTTTTTTGTCACTGAAGCTCCCATAATATGTAAATTGAATCTTACTCAGTTTATATTATAAATACATTTTTGGTGATGTCAGCATTTTGAGGTAACCAAAATTTTCACACCTAACACTTATTAAATGCTTATTTTTAAAATGATATTGGGAACAAAGTTTTATGTATCTTTTTTATTTTGTACTTCATTGTTCATTAAATCATCCTTTGTTGAAAAGACTTCAGCATTTTTTCAGTTCGTTTTCTTCCCCCCGGACAAAACTGAGTGTTTGGCCTTTTTTACTTTTTCTGAATACAACTGAAATTTGTCAGTTTTGGAGAAGTTGTCTACTACCTCATATTTTCATACCATAATGCACAACTGCTGTATAAAACGTAGCTTTAACACGTTTATTCTACTGTCGCTGCCACTCTTTATTCTGTATTGGAAATAAAGTGCAAATTAAACATTCTCATTTTGCGTCTCTTTAAAAAACTTCCCAGTTGTCCAAGACCACTGAACATTTTATGCTTATGAATGACATCACAAAAAATGTATTTTCCCCTTGTCTTATAGAGTATTCTGGCAATTAAACATTTACGAAAATAAAATAGCTGTTAAAAATATTACTATAAGGAATTGTTTACACCTCCTGACTTAGTAGAAAATTACCATTCAAAAACTGATATTAAATGGATGTGCATCCCTGAAGTCGGATCCTTTAAAGAGAGGGATGTTACAATGTCAAAATGTCAATACCGATTTTACCAGTACATTGCTGTGGTTACAGTTCCTTTCCTTCTAACAAAAGATAAAGTATTTATTCTGAAATGAAATAAACAAGTTAAACATTTAAGAGAAGATGGGTTATTTATTTGAAAACTAAATATTTCATATTTTTGTTTATGCTACCATGCTAAATGTATTGTTTGAAAATGAATGAGGTTCGCTCCTGCAGTGTGAAAGGTGCCGACCAAATCTAGGTACTACCTGTAGTAACCTCAAGCAAACTATCCATTTTGAATTCCTCCAGTGAAAATACTATAAAATAGCTATATAAATGGCTATGATCATCTTATGAATAAACTACCCTACTCAGCGGGGCGGTGTGCCACCAAAAGGAGCACCGTGAGAGTCAAACATTGCATCGCCTGGCGGGTTGTGTGATGCACAGCATTTATTTTGTGCTGTGACATAGCTTTCAGGTCCAAAGCTATCTACAAAGCAAGCCTTCTATTAATTGAATCAAAATGAACTAAAAAGATTTAGTAACTTCATTAAAATATTATAAGCATTCATACCTGCTTGTTTTTGCAGACTTCTGCGCATTTGTACTTCTGCGTTTCCGTTCACTACATTTCAGGTGGGACTGTAGGACATCCCTTTCACATGTGACCGCACTTTGGCATTGGCCACCTTTTATTTAATACTCTTTGTTTGTGTAGTATGTGTTCTGGAACGTCACTTTTGCAATTTCTACCTTGGATATTTTTTTTGGTACAACACCCATTATTGGAAGATCAAAGAGGTGTTTTTTCAGCATGCCGGAACGTGTCCTATGGGAACTTGACTGTGGAACTCATTTCCTGAAGAATAAACACGCTCCACAGCAGCTGCCTTTTCAGAAGAAAGTCTTGTAGATGTATTAGGATAAGGGAAAAAAATTGTTTCTCTGATGCAAAATGTACACAACCAGTTCATCCATGTAAACTATCTACATTAAGAAACATCCATTTGTTCAGGTCCAGGAGGGGCTATTGAGATATTTTTGTCTACGTGGTCGTGTGAATCCGTGCGTTTTTATACTGAACTGCGACATGCTAGCAAATTCCTCATTTTTCTGATTTTCTTCACCGATAAAAAAGTCTCGTGTCATTTATGAGCATATCTGTTTATAAGACACCATTTCACACCGTATGGATGACACGGAAAAAAAAAATTTGAAGCAGACATCTCTTCATATTTTCATACTTTAATTCATAGCTTCATCAGCCAAAGCTCTGATCAAAAAACCTTCAGTGTCTTTCTTTTGTATTAAACTTTGTATTTTTTATCGCCATAGAATCATATTTGTTTAACTGCATTTGAATGACAAAAATAAACAAGCTACATTATTACTATTATTTTTGTTAATATGTAGCTACATATGTTGCTTTGTTAAAGCAGGCAAAAAACCATGATAAACCGTGATCCTCACAAACTGCATAATGGCAGAAAATGTCTAAACTTTATACAAACTGTAACAATGCTTATATTCCCAAGACCAGTCCAGGAAACCACAAACAACTGAGAAATAATGGTCAGCTAGCACATTCTGGACATAAGCAAGTGGGGAACAAGAGACCCCTTTAACTCAGAACATGTTGTATTAATTTTTCAGTTTCCATCACAGTTTCCATAGTATTTCGGTCTTCTGTCAATATTGATCTTACTGTTAAATGTACCAGTCCTTTTTTAAATGTGATCTTGTAATATAAAACATGGTACAAGAATCCTGCTGTCCGTTATGTCTGCGTCTATCCATTTGCCTGACAACCACCCCCCCGCACGCAACACCAGCCGCTCGTAGATGTAGGAATTTGAAATTGTATAAGCTAGCTATAAATCTGTTTCCCTGCAAGGCAACGCCCACCGCTCAGCCTCAGAAAAACGGAAATCCCTTTAACTTTACCGGGTGTCAGAACTCCCATATTTTTTTGGGCAGAAGTTCGAGGAAGAGCCCCTTTGGGCCCCTCGCCTGATGAGCCAGTCATTTTCAGCATTATGCAGCACAAATGTCCCTCAAAAACAACTGTTCAAGCCATCCTTTAAGTTATGCATCGGTAAGGTACTATGGCGAATGTACCGTGTCATACTTTGACGGATGTTGATGTTTCAGCAGTTGGCAAACAGATGTACAGTCCAATGTGCAGGGTGATGCGGTGCAGGTTCAGCACATAAGGCAGAGGAGTTGCTGGCACTTGGAAAAGATGCTGAAGAGTCAGTTTGCCTTGATGACAACATCAGATTGGTTCTGACCTGAGCAATGAACTGTACATCATGAAAGTCTGAGCACTGAGACTGACTACATTTTCACATCCTGGTGAAAGAAAGCAGTGAACTCTGCAAAAGGTTCATACAGTAGGAAGCAGATAGAGCCAAAAGCAAAACAGACAAGAGTTCATAATTCCTGTAATTTCACTCCTTTGACTATTTTTTTGCAGTCCGAGCTCAGAATCATATAAATTGTAGACAGTACCGCACAGCAGAAAAAGACCTCACAAAAGACATCACTTGTATAAACATAATGGTAAAAATTGAAGGTATGACCGTCAGTTTGTGTTAACATTTAGCCCTTTTCTAGCCGAAGCCCCATCCTTATATGATTTTATCTTACACACTGCAGTGTTTCAGTTGATGTTACAGGACCAAATTGCATTCTGTCAGATGTGCAGAATAGTTAAAAATATTATTAAAGAAAATATACTCATAGCTAAATCTTACCATTTATACCATATTGCCATGTTTCAGATGATTCCTTTGTCTAAGGCAAATTGCAACGTGCACTTTAGGTTAGTTATAGTCAATATCTGCTATATTCCTATCTGTCCCACAATAAGGACACAGACAAAAGGTAACATGACACTAATGGCTGTGTCAGCACAGGGGGATCAAGGGAGGAGGGGGGCCTAGAAAAGCTCTTCAAAATGTCTTGATTTCTAGCGGTCTATTTCATCATTCTCCCTGCAACAGGAGGCTGTTCAATGGCACAGGTGCACATCCCCGGGAAGGGAGTTTATGGAAGTAGTTTACCTTTGCCTTCTTCCACACATCTTTGCACAGCTTAGGTAACCCACTCCAAACTGGGGTAAAGATCACAGCCGGTCTGCCTTCCACAGTAAACTAATTCAGAACATTACTGCTTTAAGGGTATTTTAATAGAACAAGTGACTATTTTCATCTGTGTACGAGTTAACACAGTCTGTACATCAAAACATAATGACGAAGTGCGTGAATAATTCGGCTGAAAAAGGACGGAGATCTACTTATCAAACAAAGAAAAGTTTATTTGAGCAGTTTTTGCATTTTATGCTTCTGTACCTTTACGTGCATTCTTACTAAAATTACAGTTTTTTACAAGCCTGTTTCTGTATTATCTATTTTCTCTCTTCCCTCGAGTAGAATTTTGACTGCTCGGCCCACCTCTAAGTAACAACTTCAGTGGCAGACAGGTTGCGTGCTTAAGTGACACTGCCAGAGGGCCTTGTAGACCTTGCATCTGGTTCTGGTTCAGGGAAAGAAATTGACGAAACCAAAATTTCTACGTGACGCACGTTGCATTTTAGTTGTATTGACTTGGCAACTGCTGCAACAGGAAGAAAAATCTATGTCTCCTTTTTTCACCTCGTTCAATTATGTATCAGTGATTTAACTATCATCTATTCTTCACAGCCTTAAATGTGATCACTTAACAGTTCTTCTAAGCTTACTTATCTATTGAGACTGGGTCCTCAAACTATCTGCGACACGTGTTTGACTATTTGTTATTAGGAAGAGGTCTTAGAGATCAAAATAACTATTATAAACTAAATATAAGTTGAGATTTGTCATATTTTTTACAGTACATACTAAAGGCCAGGCTTTTGTCCAGTTACACATCTGTGTTGCATCAGTTTTGTACTCATGTGGGCTAAACTGCCTGTTGGCCCACTGACAACACAGAAAGGGTTTACTGACCTGAAGGCTATTGCCCTAATACCTGTCAGTCACAGCAAGCCAGAGCAATAACCATAAATTATTTTTGCATATCCTCATATCCCTGCAAGACAAGTTAGACTAATATTTTGTGTCTAAAATGACGTTTCAGAAAAGGATTCTCTGTAGTGTTGCACTCGAGCCTAATACTCACCACTGGCAATTCTTTATCGCTTTCCTCATAATGAACATTTTAAATTTTCATACGAAATACGTTTAATCAGTAGCTACAGGAGTCGGAATGGAACTTATTCCGATAACAGCTTTTTCACAGATAAATGCATCTCCGCTCAGCTTCAAACAAGCGACGAACAAAACAACAGTATGAGTCAGATAGAGGACATAGGTCCGAGTCAAATTGGCAGCACGTTTCGAATTTTTATTGAATCTACCTTTTAGTTTAAAGCAAATTACTGTAGCAAGTTCCTGAAAAGACAAAATGACAACAGGTAAACTTAAGGCTGCTACGGGCAGCCGGCTCATACATAAGGACTTTGAGATGGTCAAGCAAGAAATAACAGGCGACATGCACCCGTACAACCCAATAATGCAGAGAATCAAAACAAGCAAATATGTAATTATTAACTGACAAACAAATGTCAATATCGCAGGACAACAAACTGTGAATAGCACTTGGGGGTCAATGCTCTCGCGTTCAGTAACTGCGTTTCAGACAGGAATTTGTACCTTATTAATTCCCTCCTCTACCTATTGACAGAACAAAGTTGCAATCTCAGATATGTAGTCTTTCAACACCTCTTTGATAAACTGCTCCATCAGGCCCACACATGTTCCATTGCTAAGCAAATCTGATGTCAGCCTCTCTGGAGACTCCCAGTTCCTTGGGAGTGAACTTCCTTTTCAGCCATTTCCTGGTATGCAAAAGACTGACACAAGGTTACTTTGAAGTTTTCAAGTATTAAACAAAACTAACAACAATAATTGTTGCCGCCAAGCTGCGAATGAGCAGGCGGCCCAGGTTTTGCATGTAAATAAATAACTAATCCACAGAAAAACTGCATTTACATGTATACTTAAGCCATGCATTCAAATAAAATGCGCAATATTTGCAGCAAATTTGCACTTATTGAGATAGTTATACAACACTGCTTTTTCGCGGGGGGGAATTCAGGACAAGCATCCCTGAGTTCACCACAGGAGGAGTGAGATTCACGTAAGGAACGTTCAGACTGCAAGGTTTAAAAATTCATTTCTTAAATGAATCGTGTGCCTGCAACCAAAGTTCAGGGCATGTGCTGAGATCAAAAGAACTGACATCTCACTTACGCTTGTTACCATTTGACCTCTGTGACCGTTACTTTTGCTTACTACTATTTGCTGCCATCTACTGAGCAGTTAAACTGTTCTACGCGTTCTTACACTTTATCGTGTATTATTAACGCTGCGAATAACAAAAACAGCAAAACAACTGCAATAATAATTACAAATTTGAAAAACAATGGCATTATTCCTAGTGTCATTATTAGCATTGTGAAAAAAGAGCCAATAATGATGAAAACATAAAGACCTGGACAAGCAATTAATAAAAAATGGAACAACAACAACAATAATAACAATTATTATTATTATTATTATTATCATTATTATTATACTGCACCGGTGCTGGTGTAAATAGTCCTTTTGTGTGTATAGTTGCGTTACCCCAGTTAGGATGTTGATGTTTAGTTGGTTGTTTCACCCACTTAGGCATAAGTTCGGTAAAGTGGATTCTGAGAAATGTGGGAGGGAGGGCCCCACCGTAGGACGGGAATAGGGGTAGCGGGGTGCCCTCCGTAAAGTTCTGCACAGCTGAGTAATGGAAGGAGTGTTCTGTAGCTGTTGTCAAGTTGTTATGGCGCTAGTGATGTATACATCTAATACCCAGTCACTAGAAATCCTGGCTTCAGAAGCTCTCTTTAATAGCTGTACCAGAACATGCTATGATAATGGACTGTACATTTGTGAGAGTAGTAGCTACATTATGGTTGCTAAAACACATCGGTAAATTTGGTTACCATAAATAGTTTTTCTCTCAGGGCCAGTGGATGGCGTTGTACGCTTTTTTTTGTTTGTTTGTTTTTTTTTATCCCGGAACATTGCGACACGATTTCCAGTTTTCCTGATCTTTGAAGTTAACCAACTTGTTCTGGCAGATTTGTGACAGCTGCTCAGCAGGTAGGACGCTTCTTTCTCTTTCCCTTTATCGCCCCCTTTTTTCAAAGATTAGGACACATGTTTAAAATGGCTGTTGGAATATTATTGTACGCAGGTGTTTTGCTCTTGCATCCCATGGTTTTTATTGCTTTTCTATCTGGGTTTTGGGTGGGGGGGCAAGTTCCCAAAGTTCAGGGGCACAGTTCATGATAAAGAATATTTATTTGTTTTCAGTAACTCCAACAAGATCTCATTTTGAGGGTTTCGTTAATTTAAAAGCGGTTCGACAATTTACAGATTTGTTTTACTCGTGACCACCGCTCTCTGAGGGACATGCAATACTGCAATGGTTTCATTCTGTCTGTCACGGTCCTCCTCCTGTAAATGAATATATATATGTTGCGACCATAATGTAGCTACTACCTTGTGTATAGTGTGTTGTTGTTGTTGTTATTCAATTTTGTCACCATGTCACGAACTGGTCTTGCTTCATAGCCCAGCGCTCAGTGACTCCGGACCACCACAACCCTGATCATGTTAAAGCGGTTGACAATGATGGATGGATGGATGGATGGATGGGTGGATGGATGGGTGGATGGATGGATGGATGGATGGAAGGAATTTATTAATTATTAAATCACGCAGCCAGTGGTTTGACATAAGGTGTTGCATTGCCGTTTAAAATTGAGAAAACTGCCTTTTACGTTCATTTTTTTTTGTCCCTGTCAGGTTGTTCTCATTATTTCATTAAAGTAGGGACATGAGTTGAGTTAGTAAACATTTGAACAAAATTAAAATCTCCAGCTATTGGCTTAAGCAGCTGAAAAAAACAATTTTTACTAAATGGACAGCAGGATATTTCAAGATAAGGCTGCTGAGATGCTGCCTGTGTGCAAAGCTGCTGCGGCTGAGAACCCTCAAGACTAGAGGATTGACCAGAATTTGTGATTTACCAGCAGTCAGAGGGAACCTGGAACAGGAAAAGGACATTTGCTAAGCCAAGTAGTTGCGTATTATCTGTACAGTCATACTTTGTTGGTAGTTTGCAAGTTAGCAAAGAATTCCGTTTCGTAACGGTTCCTACTGTGCACCCTTGCACAACTAATCCAGTACTCTTCTGACAAAATCTAGTCCTTCAGGTTCTCCAGTTTAGGTAAGACATGATGAAGGAACTCACCAACATATTTTTAATACATTTGTTGCATTTCTTTGTGATGATGTGAATTGTCATTGTTGTTGACTGTCTTAAGAAGTTGTCATTCCTTCGTAATCATTTACTTGTATGTAGTTAAGCTGGGGGGGACCAATGGAGCAGTCCTGTGTTTGTGTTTGTTGTGTTACAGCACTTTGTTTTATACAGAAACCACTGCACGCCAGTGCAGACCAATAATAAAACTTTCCCTTTTCTTTTTTCTAGAGATGTTTCTGTACTTTGTCGGCTTGGTGGCATTCTTATTTCTGTATCGGTGGTACAGAGAGACAAAACGAATCCCTAATAAATCGGCCAAATATGTATACATCACCGGTTGTGACTCTGGTTTTGGGAACTTACTGGCAAAGCATCTGGATAAGCAAGGATTCTGTGTGATTGCCTCGTGTTTCTTGGAAAAAGGGGAAGAAGATCTTAAGAAGACCTGTTCTGAAAGGCTGTCTACCATCCACCTTGATGTTACCAAACAAGAGAGTGTCAACAAAGCAGCAGAGTTTATAAAGGTTAAGGTTGGGGAGAAAGGTGAGCTCTGCCAGTGCTCAGTTTGTGCTAAAATGAAATGATACGGTGTAACTATAAATATTTGATATTAGAGCAGGTGTGGTATAAACAAACGTGTGGTATAAATGCTCTGAATTGGTTATATGTTATTTGAAGCAGTGCAAAATGTCAATTTTTGTCCTCCCAAAGTGCAAGTATTTTTATGAATAGATCAAATACAGAGACGGAAAGAAGTAATGACGTGTTTTAAACTGGCTGCTATGTTAGAGGCGGCACAACTTGATCTCTGTCATGACATTTAATTCAGATCATTGTCTATGGATCCTTGACTTCAAGGCAACAGTAAATATAGTTCATTGTCATTAAGCTGAGTTATGGTGCATTATTTGTATTTTGCTCATGTTGCCGAAGAACGTGCGAAATCGCAACGTGACGTTTTAGCAGAAAAATATATTCTGGCCTTCTTCTGCACCTTCTTCACAGGCCTGTGGGCTGTGGTGAACAATGCTGGAGTTTCTGTACCCTCTGGGCCCTGTGACTGGCTGACCATTGAGGACTACAAGTCCATGCTGGATGTGAACCTGAACGGGGTCATAGCTGTGACTCTGAGCGTGCTCCCCCTCATTAAGAAGGCTAAGGGTCGGGTTGTGAACGTGGCCAGCGTGTTCGGGAGGATTAGCCCGTTTGGAGGTCCCTACTGCGTCTCCAAGTACGGTGTGGAAGCTTTCAATGACTCCCTCCGGTAGGTTTTGCCTGGGTTATTGTGAGAATCGTCATTATAGGCGAGTTTTTCTTGTTGCAAGCGCACGGAACATTAAAACACCCCTTCATTTTTGTTTTCAGGAGAAACATGGCACCTTTTGGAGTTAAAGTCCTCTGCATTGAACCTGGATTTTTTAAAACCACTGTGACTGACACTAAAATTATATTAAGTGTTGCTATGAAACTGTGGGAAAAGTTACCGCAGGAAACCAAAGACCAATACGGGAGCGATTACCCAGAAAGAGGTAACTCACACCGACAGGCGCTTGCACTCGGGATTCTCTTATGGTGCTTAGGCAGAACTTCAGTCGAAGACCTTCTTAAGGTTTAAGTGATTGAGTCCTATGTCTAAGTGTATATTTTGCTTTATTTTTAAGTTCCAAAACAACACAGCAGAGGAAATATAACTCAGTGGCAGTTAGCAACAGAGCCTGGCTTCAAAATTCTTTAATACCAGCTCTAAGAGTCTCCATTTTGCTTTGGGCAGTTTTATTTACCCTTGCAGTTGGACTGATTATTCAGAATTTTCTATTTTTAATCATTTTTACTAGTACGGTAAGGCTTTAGTATTGCAGTGTGTCAGGCACATTAACTACAGGTGAAAGTTGAATCTACACTACAGCTGTGTCTCCTTTAAAACTGTTTGCTTAGGCGTTTACCTTGTGTTTGTACCCCCTACTAATGGTCGAATGTGATATTTGTCTCCCAGCCAGCGCAATGACGAGAGAAAAATTTGAGAACATGCCGGACGGTGACCTTATGAAGGTTGTCAATTGCATGGAACATGCCATCGCTGCTGTCCACCCTCGCACCCGGTACTCGCCCGGCTGGGATGCCAAATTTTTCTGGCTCCCTCTTTCCTACATGCCCACTTGCATTGCAGATTATGTGCTCCTTAGAGATGCGGTCCTGCCCAAACAATCTGTGATATGATCATTTTCTTTAGTCCAGGTTCTCATACATCGAGGACTACAACGGATCGTCACCTTAATGCTACTTTTATGTAAGGAGAACATAAACGGAATTATGTTCATGGTCCTATGCAAAGCTCTGCAGCATACTGTAGGTGCTAAGTTAAACTCTTCTTTCTTTAGTCTGAATCCATGTTTCCAGGAATCTTTGGGTTACTAATTGTTTTTAGGACATGAAGCCACCTGCAGGTGTACTGAGGTCAAAGTACCAAGTAGTGGCGTTCTGTACACCTTGCTGTTATGAACTCTTGGCTGTAACAAAGAAGTTGGAAAAAAGTGCTGAATAAAAGAATAATTTTTAAATATTGAGCTCACATATTAAGAGTCTGTCTTTGTACCACAGAACCCAAGTTCACCTCTTATTTATTTCATATCATGCATTTTACAGTACACTTGGATACATAAGTGATGTAACCTGCTATGGAACGTTAAACATCAGACAAGCTCACGCAGCCTCACTCCAGGTTCTCCCTGACTGGTCGATCCTGTCTTTTTTAATACACACCCCTTCAGCATACCTCCTTTGTTGTGTAACTGTAGTTCTTTTCCAGATCACTTTTCAGATCCTGAAGAGCCAATGCAACAGCTTTGAGCAGTGCTTGCAGGGTACTATGCCTGGGCATGTGGCTGAGTTTACTCTCGCTTTCCTCATATCCACTTGCGGCTCTTTCTAGGCAACTAGAGATAAGTTCATTTCCATGTCTGTATAAGGTATGAAGCAAAGTCCCTAATGAATGAGACAAAATTATAAACTTTAAAAAAACATTAATCACCCAGTTAGAGGTCATTTTAGAAAAGGCACCTAATGGATGGTTCTCTTTAATGAAATGTTAGTTTTTAAGTTAATTCAAATACCACTGTCATTTGTTATTCCTTATATTTCTGGCATATTACTCAATCTCAGCAGAAGACAGAAACCACTGAAGCAGTGTGCAAAAAGCATATATACATGGTGGATGAAGCGACCAAAGAGGGCTCCTGCTGCAAACAAAATACCGCTATTGATGCACTGCAAAAACAAATTTACTAAGCAAAGTGAATCACCTGAGAATAAAGACACCATTTATAGGTCACAGATTCAGTCTTCATGTCACGTTGAAGAGAATAAGCAGACACGCGCAGGCACAAATGCGACGAACTCTGTTTATTGAAAGGGGCGTTCCTAATTTGTGCTCACAAGGTGGGCGAGGTTCGGGTCCAGTAAGGCAACTCGGTGCAGGCAGACAAACAGTAAAGGGCGAGGCTAAATCGGTGATCAGGTACAGGTCGGTAACAAATAAGACTGGGCGATAACTGCTCGGTACACACACATGAACCACGGGGCAATACTTCACACTGGTCTGTCGGCAAGCGCCGATCTAAATAGGCACCACCTAAGAGGATGCAGGTGCAGGTGATCAGGAATCAGGAGGGGCGAAGTCCGGAGCCGAGGGCGTGACACTTCACCCATTTCAACTAGACCAGACAGCTCCAAGGCCAGAATCCTTTCAGAATGTGACTAAAAAATTAGAAAAATTAAAAAAAATAAAAATACTGTGGACCCCTCCTGCAATTCATAAATATTGTAAATTTGTAGAAAATATTGATTTCAGTTAACTGATAGTGGTGTGCCTTTCCACAGGATTCTGTCATAGATAACTAATATAAACAGCCCATCCGTGCAGATGTCTGCAGAGCCCGGGTTAAGAAACCCTAAACTAGAGCCTGGGTTTGAGGGACGTCCCTTTATGACTGCATGGTATATGTTCACTCCTTCTTACAGTGTGACAGACTTTTCTATGATCCTTTTCATTTTCACAGAAATTGTTCACACTGTCAGGCTGTGGCAGGATATTAAATAATGCGATGAATATTGTAACTACAGAAACTGGAAGTTCTGAACTGTGCCTGAATGTGATCAGGTAAATGGAACTCTATAATAAAGCGTTAAAAGCCAGTGAAGTGCACGTTCAGAAGGGCTGCTGTTTGGCAGCTCTCGGATGTTCTTGTCTTGCGAAGTGGGGAGGTTTATGTTTGCGTTCGGGGCATCGAGCGCAGTCCCAGCGAAAAGTGCAGCAGAATGGAGCAACGGGTGGGAAGACAGGAACCCCTAGCTTGGAGGTTCATTTGTTGGGCTGTAATATTTCTTTGAGAATAATTGTGTTAAAGGTATAAGGTGTACATGTCAGTGTATGTAAATAGTCATTCTTGACAGCTGTATTGTCTAGAACCATGATAATTCTTTTCTGTGCGAACAGAAGTAGGAGCTTGGAAACTTATTAAGTTTTACACTTTTTTTCTTGTGCCACCTGCTGGATAGTTAGGGCATTGCAATTGGTAGCCGCTAGTTACGTTTCCGCTCATAAAAAATCCAGTAAATGTACAGCAAATTTTACCATTAAATTTTACTGGGCTCACCAAAACCTTGAACTTCCTGAAGTGTTACCACCATTATCTTAATGTTTCCTGTGCCAAGCTGCAGCCCAGGCCTTCAGCAAAATTCTGTATCCTCAAAGATACTCTTTTGGCCTGAGAGTTTGAAGCTGTGCAGACCATTGAAGGGAACTAAAGCCACTGCCATGTTGTGTGTGCTTTGTTAAATATTAATTTTTATATATACATATATATATGTATGTATGTATACAGTACTGTGCAAAAGTCTTAGGCACCTGTGGGAAAAATGCTATAAAGCAAGGATGGTTCCAAAAATAAAGCCATGAATACTTATTGATCAATAAACCTTCTAAAAAGTGCAGTAGACAAAAAAACCTCAATCAGATCGATATTTGGTGGGACCACCCTTTGCCTTTAAAACAGCATCAGTTCTCTTGTGCAAACTTGCATGCAGTTTAAGGTAGAGGTTGGTAGGTTCTTCCAAACATTTTGAGGAACTGGCCACAGTTCTTCTGCAGACTTTGACTGTCTCTGCATGTCCTCCCAGACTGACTCGATCGTGTTGAGATCAGGGCTCTGTGGGGACCAGACCATCTGTTGCAGGATTCCTTCTTTTTGCTCAACATAGTTGTGTATGACTGAGATTGGGTGTTTGAGGTCATTCTCAGGCTGCAGAATGAATTTGGGACCCATCAGAAACCTCCCTGATGGTGGATAAGGATCTACCTGTACTTCTCAACACACATTCAAGTTGCCTGCCTAAGACTTTTGCACGGTACTATACCTGTAAACATTCACTGACCATATAAAGCATAAAGGATTTAACACCAGACACATACTGTGTTAAAGCATTGTAAGCAAAAACACATTGAGCTATCAAGTATGCGTGGTAGTTTCCAGAATGGGGGGGGGGTCAGTAAAGTTCATTCAAAATATGGCCTCTGTTTAGCAGTATTGAAGCAGGAACACTTCAATGTGTGATGGAACAACAAATGGTGAGTACTGCAGTAGTATAAACAAACCTTATTACTGAACCATTGACCTGAAATTTTACACAAACCAAATACTTGGTGGTAGTATGAGCTAACACTGTTGTCAATTTGTGGTGAACAAGAGTGTTGTGAACAGTTGTAGTGTTGGGACAGCCTAGGCTGTCACAGACTGGTATGTGCAAATGTCTACAATAATAAAATGTTAAACATAGTGACCTTTGACTGACCTTTGTGCACCAGTTTACTTAAGGAATGCCCTCTTCAGATGTATCTGTCCTTTATCTGGTGTCAGGCAGTGACTGCTGATATGTTTTCTGCCACTCATCATTTTCAAGCAGTTTAGGTTCTGGGAAAGTGTGACCTACATCCCAGCAGGCTGTGAGGCCTGCTTAAATATTTAAACTTCCACCTAAATAGCTCTATGCTACATAAGATAAATGTATTATCCCCACATATATACAGCAGATCTATTGTATATTTACAACAGAGCAGCCAGCAGCCTTACATTCAGATAACCCAGGTTTGAATTCTCCACTCCTGCTGTAACAGTATTTTTGGGCAAATACTTATGCAGAATTGCGTCAGTTCCATAACTTGGTTAGTAACTGTTTTAAGAGGTTGGCATGCAAAACTGACACTTTAAGATGAAATCAACCATTACCATTGTTTACCCTGAACCATTACCATTGTTTACCCTGAACCATTACCATTGCTTACCCTGAACCATTACCATTGCTTACCCTGAACCATTACCATTGTTTACCCTGATAGAATGATTGTTTAAGGAAACACTTTATTTCTGTAAGACCAACATGATGGGACAGCAGGTAGTGCTATCACCTCACAGTGCCAGGATTGTCTGGGACATGGGTTTTAATCCACTTCAATCTGTGTGGAGTCTGTTTTTTTGGTGTGTGTGTGTGTGTGTGTGTGTGTGTGTTGTCATCCTGTGATGGATTGGTGTCCCTTCTGGCTGCCACAACCCTCAACAGCATAAAATAGTTAAGGATAATGGATGAATGGAATTTATGTGTTGATACTTTCTCTCCTACTTCATACCTTTATTTTTAAATTCACTGTGAAGAAAATTAAACCTTTTTTGCACTGCACCAAGTCTCCGGGGTTTGGGAAATAGTGCTGGAAGGTCTTCAACCATTGGCCCAAATGAGTGGATCCCAGTGGAGGGTTTTGAAAAGGTCTTTGTTGTGAACCTCCTAGGGGTGATAGAGGTTACCCTCAATTTTCCCCCGCTGTTGAAGAAGGCCCAAGGCAGGGTTGTCTCCAGTATTGTCAGGAGACTTGTCTTTGGTGAAAACTATTCCCTCTCCAGTTGGGGCGTGGAGGCCTTCTCAGATTACCTGAGATATATCAGTTGCCTTCTTGACCCTGCTCTTTCTGCTTCCGTTTACACAAAAAAGAATTATCATGGTTCTAGACAATACAGCTGTCAAGAATGACTATTTACATACACTGACATGTACACTTTATACCTTTAACACAATTATTCTCAAAGAAATATTACAGCCCAACAAATGAATCAATTATTTAAGGTTGTTGATGTATAATTTATATTGTTATTACTGCAATAAGAAATCATTTGAAGTTCCTTTGTGTAGATTATGGTTTTAGGTGCATGTCATTGTGGCTCATGAACATTTAACATATTTTCAAACATGTACATGCCACTGTCTTTGGGAGGGACATGCAGGTTTTGAGTATGAAAGTCGGTATCGTTGAGCCCGGCTACTTCCACACGGAGGACCAACATGGACCTCATCGTAGTAGATTTGAGGTGACCGTGGAATCGACTCCCAGCAGAGGTCAAGGTTTCGTACGGGTCACGATATACATGCAAACACACACAGTGGTCAGGTTCCCGCTCATTCAGATCGTATCCCTGCCACGTTATATTGTGGAGGCTGCATAACAAAATGAGAAATGTATTGTTTTTTTCAGTAGCATTATTTTATCTTCCAGTTTCTTGTAACAATCTAAAAAAGACCCTTAGGCATACCGAGTGATCTACACACTGATACTGTCATCGTCTTCATCCTCTCCTGACATTATTGTACACAATTTAACTTTGCAACTCGGTAGACTAACATCCAGTAGTCACATAAGCTCATTTACACATGAAAAATACCTCGATTAAAATCTGTCCAGTTCTCCATCTGCATGTAAGCTTGTGCGCGAATTATTCACGGGAGACTTGATTCAACTAAAATGTTTGCTTTGTTCAAGTATTCTCCTAGTAATAATGTTGTGCTTTTGCTGTTCTTCCAGCGCTGTCGTCTTTTCTGCACAACCTCTCTGCTTCATTTCTTTTTGCCGTCGCTCAGACTCATAAGGAAAGTGCAGAAAAGAACTGACGGGGTGCTTGCTTTTACGTGCTCAGTGTTTACAGTTAGGACATGTTGATCTATTTTAACAGCTTAATTCGAATAGTTGAAATTATATGCTGCCCTGAACGCTGGGATTTTAAAAAAAAAGACTGAAAAGCATGCTAAGTATTGCATAAAACACAAAAGATTTGAATTTTAAATATTTGGCTGTATTTGAATAGTATGAAAAGAGTTTTGCAGATACCCTTAATCTGTGTTTGAGTACTTTCTAAGATAAAATATTCAAAAAGTTAAACATATTTGAAGGCCTAAACAAGATAAACATCTTTGTTTCATATCATTCCAGCCCAGAAATGAGGTATATAAGCAGGCAAGATAAAATGTGCACATTCTCTTTCCATATTTATCTAATGTATGAGTATTGTTAAATAGCATACATTTTTATCTGCAATGCACTTCATTCGGAAGTGTTACCTTGCTCGTGTATCACTATGAATAACAATCTAATCCAAAATGGGCTATTTCGGAAGAATATTTTTGGGAATTTTTCACAAAATTTACAAATATACAGCATATTTATAACATTTCTATCAGCCAGTTCAGTGCAAAGATATACATATAGTACACTGTAATAAAAAAAAATCAACACATGAGAATTGGCATAAGAAACACAAGAAGGCATAGTCAACCCGGACCTCTTCTCTGTAGACTATAAGAATTTTCATCTATTATTTTTCCTATTTTTAAAAAAAAAAAAAAAAAAAACAACAATCAGTTTTGTTCACAGGCTGCATATAAAAATAGATTTTGTGCAAAGGAGGGAGTATAGGTTATTCCCATCCAAGAGTGGGCAGAACAGGGCAGGTTATACATCACTGTCCTCTTTCACCAAATTGGCAGTATCTCCAAATGTTTCATCATTGGGTGTGTAAGCACTGGGGCGTTCGCTCTTTAGGGGCTGTGCAGGTGGGGCCTCTGCTGTGATACCATCCTCACTGCTCTCTGTCACCTGTTCATTCTGCATCTGAGAGAGATAGAAACAGGGGCTCAGACGAGGGGAACGTAGAAACCTTGGCTTAATGTCAGCAAGCATGTTTTTATGGAATAACATTCCAGATGATGGTTTGTGATGATGCTATTAACAGCAAGAGAACAGATTAAGAAATCCATTGCAAATTGTTATAAGTTAAGCGCCAAAAACAAAAAAACATCACTTTGTTCATAATAATACCAGAGTATTGAGGTTCTCTTACCTCTGAGTATGTAGGATTTTCAAATGTGGTGCTTGGTTTAAGTTTTCTTTTAAAGAAGCTCCACCTGGACTCCTTGTGGAAGAAACACAACCAACTTAGCACAAACCCTTTCAGTCTGTGATAGATGAAGGGGGGGCTTGAGCATCCATGCCTGGAAGCCATTACCTGAACAGGTTCTGTGCTGGCAGTTGGCATCTCCACTACGCCCTCAGGTGGCTCTGAGCAGTAGGCTGGGTTCTCGTAGTTACCCTTGATCTGGTCCCCACTCACATTAACAGTCACCTGTGCAAGAACACCAAGCAGACAATTTTCACCACAGGTTGTCTATACAGGTTCAATTTTTTATGAGTATTGTGAGATACGTGTATAACATATATGTATAACACTTGACTTTATAAGACCTATTGTTCTGCCTACCTGTGAAGCATGGATGACAGCAGGATCACTGGCTGCAGCAACATTTGTGGCATACAGAGGGTTTTCAAACGTCACAGGTTCCTTCCCCGCACCCAAAGCAAAATTCTCATCCTGAACAGGTCACCAGTGGCAAGTTACCAAGGATAGCTCACAAAGGTTCAGAAAGGCACCGTTGTCAGTTGTATCAAAATAAATCACTACTGATGATACAGTATAAAATTCCATGTTCAAAATTACCATTTATCTCGTCCTAATGCGTTCTAATGTACCCTAATGTAAACAAACAATTTTTGCTTAGCTGATAAAAAATGCATGTTCTGACACTGCCAAATCTGTAAGATGGTTACTGTATGAACATAACCCCTTTAACCCCCTGACTGAAACTGTCAGACACTGCAGTATTTGAAGATGTCCCCAATGTAGTTCATTCAGTTACTGAATATAAGGAAAAAACGCAATTTGAGTTTTGACCATTTCACCATTTCAGAAAAAAATGTGATTCAAAAGTTAGTTGTGGTTGCAGTTCAGGGTAGCACTCCAAAAAAGAGCTGATGGAGTATACGCGTAAGGGGCTGAAGGATAATGATAAGCAATATTTACCAGCTGCATGGCCCTGTCAATAACAGACACCCCCAAGGGAGGTGGACCCAGGTCCATGGTGACATCATCACCAGACCGAAAGGCGACACCATTGCCTGTATCAGTGGACTTCACCAGGCTGCTCAGACTGGAAGGAAGAGAAAAGAGCAGCTCAGAGCTGGTTTCCATAGCAACCCAGGCAGAAAGCACCAAAAGGTACCAGAGGCAGATTGAGGATTTCTAAAATCAGTCTACTGTATGGGAAAAGACAATCCATACATTATCGGTCTGTCCAGTGGAGGGTTGCAGTGATCCAGAGTCTAACCCAGCAGCCTAAAGTTTGAGGCAGGGTACATCTTGATGGGACAGCGCTCTACTGCGGAGCAGTCACACACCGTTGCTCACTCACACACACACGCCCGGGTTGTAATTGAGAATCACGTGTTCACTTGTAACATGTCTCATTTCTCACATAAAGGACTATGAAAAAACAAAGTCAGCGTGAAAGGCAGTGAATTGCTTTAACATATACCTTGGGAGCTTAGGCATGGAAGGAATGAAGGAGCCAGTGCGTCTGTAGTTGAAGAAAACTCCGACAGCCAACCCTCCAGTGATCAGGATTACAATCATGACTAGTAGCACTGCAACTGCCAAAGGAATGGGAATCACATATTGATGTCATAAAGACTGGTTAACACTTGCAGGATGGCCAATTTGACATATTTACTGAAAACCAATGGGCAGGCCATAGGGCTTACCATGCCCTTAGCTTTGCATTGTATTCTAATGTAATTTATTTTGTTATAGTTTGACAATGTTATAAGACTTAAGTTATACTCATTGCTGGTGATCAGATGAAGTTGGGTTATGGGAATCGTTCCTGCAGCTTACTGCTTTGGTACTTTCAGGAAAAAAAGCTAGGTATGTTTGCTCAAAGCAATTATTTTATTCACTTCTCATTCACAAAAGTCACTAAATGCCATTGTCTCCGACGGAACACTACTTTTTATTTTTGTGTAAAGATGTTTGTAAAATGACTTTCTAGTGCCTACTTCTCTGTTTTAAACTGAAACATTAAAAGTGTGTGCAGACAAGGTGGTTATAATGATTGCAGACATTTGCTCTAAAACACACAAAAAAGTGAGTCTGAGTTGAGGTTAAGTGACTTGAAATAGTAGTATGATCATAACTCAGGCTTGCAATAATGTGGGCCTGGAATTGCTTGTGAGGTTCAATAACTTGATTGCAACTTTTGATATTACATTCCAAGTGTAAAAAATATGCATGACTTAGCCCTGTACCTGTTCCTGCAGCAGCTCCACTGGATTTGCCCATCTCACAGTATTTGCCTGCATAGCCATACGGACACCTGCGATTCAGAAAGAAAACCAGTCAATAGAAAATGCATTAGAAGATAACAGTGCTATGTTAGCCTGTAAAAGTTAAACAGCATTTAATGTATTTATTTATTCAGTCTATTTATTTATTTGCATTTGTGGAGGACCAGCTTCTGAGGCTCACTTGCACTTTGGAGTCCCCTCTTCTTCAGAATAGCATGTTCCACCGTTCATGCATCTGCATGGTGAAGGCATTGCGACTGGGACTTGATTTGCTGAAATGGGAATTACACAGATTAGTGCAGCCACAAGAAAAGACCTACAAAAAGTATAACTTGTATAGTTGCAACAAAATACAATTAGTTTAAAAGAATAAAGAACAGTTGATGGGTGTGTACCGGCATCACACTCATTGGGATTGAAGGTGAGGGGTAAGGAGCCCTGGGGACAGGCACAGGTATATCCTCTTGGCCTCAGTAAGCACAGATGACTGCAGACATCCTTACAAGGGTTAGGTACTGAATGAAGGCAAAAAAGTAGTTATGTAATGACCTGTAAACATAAATGGTGGTTTGTTTCAACCCATTACCACAGGTGTGAAGCCGTGCTTTTACCCGAACGGTTATATCTATGCTCCTGGTAGATGCGCACTTGTGTCAGCCACGGGTTGATGGTCAGCACTTTGACTTTGTTCCCATTTCCGAATTTATTGATCTTCCACACTTCACCACGTTCCTTTGTGGTCCAGTAGACATGTCCCTCAAAAACATCCAGGCTATAGGGGTTTCCAATGTCTGGCCGGAGACAAAAGCAAAGTGACAAACAGCTTATGCTATTACTTTTGGTGTGCATTTTTGATACACGCCATAGCTATGTACCATAGCATAAATTTAACACTTCGGCAGAGGAAAGTTATAAGAACTTGTATACAATAATAAAACAACAAATTATAAAAACGGTCTGTCGGATAACAAATGTTTTTGTATAATGCTGTCATTGATTGAATTCCTTAGTTTTCTGAATTTTGTTGAATAAATTAAGGATTTAATTTATCCTCTTATCTAACTTATCCAGGTTTCTGCCCAAAGCTCACTTCATACCAGTAATATTTGAAAAACATTAATTACTACATCTTAGCACCTCCAGACATGATGATCTTCCTCTCTGATCCGTCGGCCTTCATGGACTCAATGGTGTTCTCCTTGGAGTCGCACCAGTAGATCCTATCCCCATTGAGGTAGTCCAAGGCCAGTCCAGTGGGCCAGCCAAGGTCTTCATCTACCAGGACCTGCCTGTGCTGTCCATCCATCCAGGCCGACTCAATCTTGGGCCTTCTCCCCCAGTCTGTCCAGTACATGGTACTGTCCATAACATAACAATATTATGTTAATAACAGCACAGAAGGTGGTACATATCTAGTTCTTTTTAAAACTTGTGTTTTTGTTGTTTTTCTCTCACTAATATACTACAAAGTACAATTGCACAATAGACTTTACATCTTAAAATAAAAACTTGACTGTCCAATGGGCTATAATCAACAACTGTCAGAATTAAGGCAGATTATACTCAGCAAAATAAGATTCAAGAAAAAAGTTATTTGTGGAAAAGTAATTGTTTTTTTTCCAAAATCACATTTGAAGCTACAACATAAAATTGTGAATTTGGAAGGAAATCTTCTTTTTCTGAAGTGAGAAAATACATGTCTTGATACTAGTACCCACCCATGAGCTGGATTAACAACAATGGCAGCTGGCTGGTCCAGACCTGTGTGGATCAGCCACTTCCGGTACCGTCCATCTAACTTTGCCACCTCAATCCTGTTGGTTCCTGAGTCTGTCCAGTAGATGTGGCTGCAAAGAAAAAACCAGGATATAATGTGAAAGCCAAACACAAAAGATAGGTTTAGGAGACAACGTGGATTTTATGCTGTGACTTGCCGCACCCTCCGACCCAGTCTACTGCAATGCCGTCCGGATTGGCGATGTATCTCAAGTTAAGATCCACCTCCCTCACAGGGTTGTTGCCGTTGTCGTCGAACGTGGTCATATAGGCACGTTTTATTGCCCCAAACTGCGAGCCTCTTCCCAGGACGGTCCAGTAAACAATACCTAAAAAAACATTCATTGATGAATTGTGCATTGTGGCAAAACCTAAAGGAAAGTTCTGTTATAATCATCTGATTTTCGTAAGGATTTTGTCATATACTGCGTAGTCTGTATTCTGACTGACCTGTACAGTATATGACAAGGTTATTCCAAAAGTTCTTACATGGTGCATAAATACTCTGTGCACTGATGTTTTATGAAAAAATAAAAAAATCTACTGGAGTTTTGCTCAGCAGCCTAGTTAAGAAGATTAGGAAATCATTTTTAGTTTTCCCCATACTAACAATTTGCTTTTTTCATTCCTGTTGCAAAATATTCTTTAAAGTGCGCTGCAAGAAGTTGGTTGTAACGGTTGTGGTATAGGAAATAAAATTTGCACCGATTCAATTTTTCACAAAATCTCAGTAACTTAGGAACAGCACAGAAAGTCAGAGGCATGGTATCTCTTACTGAGGCCGATCCCCTCTGGGTCCCACAGGTAATCCAGGGCTTGTATGTGCTCATTGTTGTCCACATAGTCAGAGAATAACTCGGATGAGAGGTTGTAACGACGAATCCGCACATTATCTGGCAGGAGAAGCACTGGTGGGTTGCCTTGGGAAAGAGTGGGGCCATTAAGGTGTGCAGGTTGACATAAAGGAGTAGCAAACAAATGAAGCTGACCTGAACTCCAGGCCCAGTGATACTATGTCCACATTATATTAAATATTTTGCAGTATTAGGTATAGTACTCCCCACACCAAATCAATCCCTCACTGTGCTCACCCTCTGCTGCACACTCCATGCCATGCTCCAGGCCTACTGAGCGGAAACCCTGAGAACAGAAGCACTCGTAGCTTCCTTTGGAGTTCCTGCAGGCCTGCGGGCATGTGCCGTATATCTCGCATTCATTGACATCTGGGAATAAATAATATAGCAGTTATGGGATTTGTGACCTGAAGGCTAGAAGATTGAGTCTTCTTCCTTCCTACTGTTACAGTACTCTTGAAAAACCTGCTACAGTAAAAGTAATAGGCTGTATAAATTTGCCTAGTACTCTAAATCACTTTGAATAAAAGCAACAGCTAAGCAGCAGATTATTAATAACGTTTGAGATAATAATAATAATAATAATAATAATAATAATAATAGCACACACATTCAAAAGAACTGCATTCAGGAAATTACCATAATACTATACAGAGCTATACTAAAAATGGTGTGAAACAGGTTCACATATACAGTCGCTGTCACAGTTATTATGCATCGTAAGGATAATTTACATGTCAGGGCACTTAAAACCATGTGATTGGTATGAGAAAAAAAATCTCAGTATTAGCACATCTCTAAATGACTAAATTATATGAGCATGAATTTGATCCAAAATGACCTAGACTAAAGTAAGATTAAAATAAATAGCAGTAATTGGAGACCCAGGTTACAAGTTACACATACACACCCCCGCAGATATTTGGTTGCAAAAAAAAAATGCTCTGCATTAGCCGAGGCACCCTGCTTTACCTTGACAGGTGTTCCTGTCTGTCTGACTGGGCCCATAACCAGGCCTGCAGGAGCATATGAAGCCTCCACCCACCAGGTCAGTGCAGTTATGCTCACACAGGTTTTCGCTGCAAGACCGTCCGCTGCCATGGTCTGCTCAAGGAGAAGATGCACGGCAGACCAGTTGAAACCCCACAGTAAATACTACTTTTGCACTGAATATATATTATTTTTGCTGGAATAATTGAAATACAGCATGACCAGCATGCTGACAAAATGTTACTTACTGCACCCCAGCTCATCGGAGTGGTCTCCGCAGTCATCATAGTCATCACAGACATACTGCAGAGGGATGCACTGACCATTGCTGCACTTGTACTCCTCTACAGAGCAGGGGCCATGAGTGGGGGTCTGGCCTGAGGGCATACATACAAGATGTAATTCATTGTAGTTTTACCTTCTAACACATACATTGAATTTCCATATATCACATCTTCCAATGAATGTGTCTTAGTCACTTACTATAATGGAAATAATATATATTATATTTACTATAATGTAAAGTCACTTACTATAATGGAAAGTATGAATCAGGAAGACATAGCCACAAATGGCAGCACAGCTGCGCACCGGCCCTCACTCACAGTGCTCTACTCTTTCATCCGTTCCATCTCCACAGTCATCCAGCGTGTTGCAGAGTTCGTGGCTGTAGATGCAGCGGTTGTTGTCACAGCGGAAACGAAACGGGGGGTCACAAGGAATGTCCACTGGGGAAACAGGAGCATGCATCTGGATTATTCATCTAACTAAACTTCAGTTTTGCAAGGTCTAGGCTATCATCTAAAATAATAACCATATTAATGCTGTTTTTATGAACGACTTATGTTCCACTTCTGTGCAAAAACATACGGTTTCCTGTAAAAAAAAAAGTATTATGTATAATTATTGCGAGTTACAGTAATAAGGGATTTGTACAGCTTGTATGAATCAGTCTTTCAGATTGTAAAGTGAAAAAGACAAGTGGCCCTACAGCAGAGGTGGAGCTCCTCGTCTGATCCATCACCGCAGTCATTGTCTCCATCACACTTCCAATGGGACTGCACACAAACGTGATTGCGGCACTCAAACTGGAACTGAGGGCAATAGGTGCCATTTGGGTATCGCGTAGCTGGCAAGGAGGAACATCAACATAAACTTGACTTACACGCAACTCTAACTCTACAACATTTATTGGTCATCTTTGCTTCAATTTTGTCCTTGTTGCATGCCATTTCTGGGCTCATAAACTACAAACTAACATTTCGTGCAGTTAAGGAAGCTAAAGCGAGCTGTATGAAGAAACACTCACGGCATGTAGCTTCATCGCTCTGGTCCAAGCAGTCAGCATTGCCGTCACACTTAAAGCGCTCTGCAATGCAATGGCCGCTGCTGCACTGGAAGTAGCCTGGATGACACGTCCGCAGCTCTGCAGCATAGGCCCGTAGCACAGGCATTGTTACCAATACAAACCTCTTACAGACACATGATGAAATCACTGTGCCATCAAATGCACCACTGAACTTGTGGCATATGCTAAATGCAAACATTAAGTAATAAAAAAATTTTGTTCCTCCCTATAGGGGATCTATGTTGCCCCCCTCCCTCCATTATGCCACATAAGACATCTGGGTAAGATATTTTTTGCAACTGGGGGAGATTTTGAATAAAAACAAAATCACAGTACTGTGCCTGGAGGGGAGAATGAGAGTGGCACCTGTTCTCAGGTTTCCTTTAAGTGCAATGACATTCTCCCACAAGGAGTCTCCACTCACCACAGTCTCTCTCATCAGAGTTGTCTTCACAGTCATTGTCATGGTCACAGACCCAGCGATCAGGGACGCAGTGCAGATTGTCACAGCGGAACTCGCTCTCCGTACAAGCACGAGGGCCTAGGGAAAGATCAACATTTTGACTGGAAAGGCCGCGTGGAGATTAAAGCTGTTCTCACACTAAACATACAAGTTGTTTTTCTTCCTCCAGTGGTTGGTTATTGATACGACAGAACACAGCGTGGAATAGTACTGCTTCTTCCATTGTTCCTGAACACATCTTGTTTTTCTCTTTTCTATTGCCCAGTGATCAACAACTGCAGCTAATATGTATATGCAGATCACCGTATTTCCTGTTAATCGTCCTTCATTTTTCCTTATGACACTGTGTTTGTAACCTGTAAAAACCTGCAAAGAGCAATTACATTAAAACAAAAATTTTACATCTTTCCTATCTGGTACAAACAAATGTACAATTATTTAAGCAACTAGGGTTAATCCATAACCCTATTTCATTAGCAAAAAAAAAACATTAACACATTACTTTTAACAACCTCTATAAGTATTGGAAATTTAATACTTGTTTTAAATTCTGGAGCTCAGGGACGGCTGACTAAGGTAGTCCTACTAATCTCACTTATAAACCTGCATGACATCCTGCTGGGGATAAGACCTTTTAAGCTTTTTAAAAAATATTCAACAGAACAAGCAGTTTTTTTGTAATGCTGCTCCAAATATTGTCAAATTCAGTCTGAAAATGCGGTTCTTAAAATTTTTCATATCAACTAGCACATCATTTGTCTATCATATTCTGATTTTTAATATGTTCTATATGTTATTAGTATCACGTTTCATACCATATTAATTGCATTACTTCACCGATAAATTTAAGTTTTTGTTTTAAATGTTCTGCATTTATTTAACTTTCATTTCTTAACTAGCTGTATTACCCAGAGCTGCTATATATTATTTTATATATAAATAAAATCCCTTCTCACCAATTTTTCATCTGTGGGTAATAGCTTTCTTCAGACTTGGGTCTCCTGCCAGAGGCCTGGAAGTCTGAGAGCACGATGCACTATTTTTGCTGTTCCTATGACTGCACTTTTCTGGACTGAGACCAATGGTGTCACGCCTGGGATCTGACGGCACTACTCTTCCAGCTTAGGCGTCACAGCCCCAAGTGCTTCTATCACCAATGGGACTACCTTGGTACCTTCCACATTCTCTCAAGTTCATCTTTCAAGTCCTCATATTTCTCCCACTTCTCATATTCCTTCTTCCTGATGATATCACTTAGAATATTAATATTTATCACCATTGCTGTTTTCACCTCCTTGTATATTATCACTATATCTGGTTGGTTAGCCTGTATCTGTCTAAATGTGGAAGTCTCACAGGATCTTGACTCTGTTGTTCTCTGCTACTCTCCTATATAGACTTTGAAAGTTTCCAGGCCATATTCCTTATAGATGTTCCTGTATATGATCCCTGTCACTTGGTTGTGACTCTCAGTATATGCTCTACCTTTTTGCATCTTACAGCCTGCCGATAGGTGCTGGATTCTCTCAGAGGCTTTTTGCACAGTCTACATCTGGGGTGTTGCATGATATGGTACACTTACCCATAATTCCCTCATTTGTCTCATGCAGTCTCTTTCATTAGGTTTGCTGTTGTAGTAGCATTTCATCAAGTCTATGTTATCATCTCTTGTCCATCTGTGTTTTTGTTCCAGTAGCCCACTTACCGTCAAACTATCCTGGTTCACCAGCATTTGACGCAGACCTTGTTAAACCAGGTGACCAGGATGGCTATCTTGCCTAAGGACTCTTATTGAATATTGGTAGTAGTCCCTGGACTGGGACTCAACCCCAGTTTCCCACCTGCTAGGTGGTGGTTACTATGGTTGCTATGATATCCAATATACATCCAGTATACACATCTATATCACCAAACTTTACTACCTTTACATCATTAATGTGTGCAGCACCTTGTGTGAGTATGTATATGTTTTAGTAAGTTTTACATTTTTCATTTGCACACACATAACAAAAAATCAGTCTGTGTGTAGCAAGTAGTTTGTGTATGGGGCGCAAGGAAATTTGTGTGTCTGTTTGTGTTTGTGTGAGAGAGAGAAAATGTGTATGTGTGGGGAGGGGCAGAAAATTCATCGACGCGTCTTATATCAGCTTGAGAACCAGAAGATGTGTGTCTGTGTGTCCGTGTGTAAGAGAATGTATCCGTATCTGGAATGTTACCGCATGTGTGGCGTCTCACCCAACCTGTGTCTGTGTGTTGTGGGGGGGATTTGCCATCGTGTGTATAGGTGTTGTGCGTGGTGAGAAAATCTGATACGTGTAACTACATACCCTGATTATTTATTTAGCCGATGCATTTCTCCAGTGTGACTTACATTGTTCATATACTTATGACAGCAATTATGGAGAAAGGCTACGTGGGCATTTGGGCATGGTGAGGGCCACACTCACTGCAAGAGCGCTCATCAGAGCCGTCCCCACAGTCATTGTCCCCATCACACCTCCAGCGCAGAGGAATACAGCGGTGGTTGTCACAGCGAAAATCACCCATGGGGTCACATGTGAGCTCCTCTGAAAACACACATGGTTAATATATTTGCCCAACAGATATGAGCGCCGCACATTTACATGCAAATACATCCTTGTACATTTAAGCATATCCACTGTTTCAGCTACTCACTCTACAAGCATACAATATATAATGCACACTTTTTGATGCATAAAAGGGGGCCTAAGAGGAATGGCATTAAATTTGACTTCACTGCATACCTGATACAAATGGAAATTATAATGTGCACGCTGTTTATGACAGATACATTTTCTGAGCTTAAAAACTGAAAAAGTCCCAGTTCCTTTTTCAATTAAAGTAGTAACCCCCATCAGTCACATTGATAAGACCATTGTGGAGGGGGGTGCACAAACCACATAATATACCATACACACAGTCTCTGGCTATTCAAGAAGAAGGTCAGTCCCCCCTTTTCACCTCCTATAATGGCCAGTTTGAATAATACTGATTTAGCATACTTTCCTCTTTCTGCAATGAGACAGACATCAGAGTAGAGAAAGAATGGGGGAGACATAATCTCACAGACATAATTCAGGTTCAATATTTCCACCCCCTGCATCTGCCACTTAGTTAAAAACAAGTTCTCTGTGACATAAAGCTCCCTCCACTTGACTAAGTTTTAATATGAAAACAAAATACTCTGTATGTTATTTTCTGAGTGGTACAGTGTGCCACCTGGTTGTGATGTAGGACAGTTTTGCTTGGAAGACTGTGGTGTGCCTATGACAACTCACCACAGCCCTGTTCATCACTGTTGTCCCTACAGTCATCATGGCCGTTGCAAACAGCCCATGTCGGCACACAGCGGTAGTTGGTCTGACAGTCAAATTCTGTGTGGTTGTCACAGCGGTATGATGGCCCCACTGCAAACAATGTATGACTGGTAAGACTGTGGAAATGTCACAGTTAACAGTGAAACATGGTAGTGACTGGTAATGCATTCAAATCCACCAGTACAGCTAAATTATGGTCAGGGGGACCAAAAAAGTGAATGCATATTCCATTAAATTTAATGAAAAGATTTCCATTTTTAAAATAACTCAAAAATATAGGCATACAAATATACTGGTATAGAAAGCTGGTATAGAAAAGTACTGGTGTGTGTTAAGCATTTCTCAAGTATGAAATCCAAAAAACCCCAAGTTATACAAGTAACATTTTTTATAGTTAGTAGCAGTCTTTTAAGAAAAAAAACTTATAGAGCCCTTTTAGCCACTAGTTTTGTGACTGGCTGAGAAGGGCTGAGACCATGTGCTGATGCACTGTGTAAGCGTGTAAGAGCTGCGTGACCTCAACTCACTGCATTCATCATGAGGCTCATCCGAATTGTCCCCACAGTCATCATCAACGTCGCATTTCCAAGTCTGTGGGATGCAACGCCCATTCCTGCATTTAAACTGCCCCGGGCGGCAGGTACGGCTGGAGCAGTGGGTGGGGTCCTCGTCGGAACCATCCCCACAGTCGTTCTCACCATCACACTGCCACGCTTCAGGAATGCAGCGTTTATTTGTACACTGCCACTGGTGTGTCTCGCATTGGTGGGTGGCTGTATGGAGCCGCAGGTTAAAGTAAAAGCCACAGGTTACAGATTCAATATAAATTTTTCACTGTAAGCTGCTCAGAGCCTAATATTTTGTGCTGTTTGCTGCTCAGAAGGCAACATATATTTTTATCCAGCCGGATATTTTTTGTGAAATAAATCAGGCAGAACACCTTGTTCACGAAAAAAAGAACAGGACTCATCCTGGGGTTATTCTAACCTAGTTTTTGCACGAATCTAAAGACTGGTGTAATTTAACCTTTACGTTAATCTAATCTTTATATATTAAAAAGAGCAAACACACCACAGAGCACAGGGTCTTCGTCAGAGCCGTCATGGCAGTCTTGAACGCTGTTGCATAGGAAGTGAGGGCTGGTGCAGTTGCCATCAAGGCACTGGAACTGGCCTAGGCGGCAATGGTGGGGTGGGCAAGTGGAGGGCTCATCTGAGCCATCCCGACAGTCCCACTGTCCATCACACTTCCACCAGATGGGGATACACCTGCAAAATGATGCAGAGAAGAATAATAGCACACAGACACAAGGGCGGCATCTCAGTCATAGTCCAATGTTTGATCGTGAGAATCATGGATGTGAAGATGTAATTGCTGGACAACTGAAAGCAATTATTAGACTCAATTTACAGCTTGTAACGTAAAAGCTCTTTTTCTGTTTTGGGGTTCTGAAACATACTTAGGGTAACACCACCCATAATTTATGTTTAAAAACACACAGTGCTTTATAACTCACCGCTCATTATCAGCACATCGGTACTGGGTGCTAGAGCACAGAGGCAGGCAGCGAGCCACACCCCCTATCGGCACTGTCAGGAAGTGGTCGGGGCATTCACAGGTGTGATCCTGACCCCCTGCCTGGATGAGGCAGAGGTGGGAGCAGCCACCATTGTTCACAGCACAGGGGTTGGATACTGCGGTGGCAAGATTTTGAGTCACGCAAGGCACACACACACACACACACACACACACACGGCCACACTGTGAAGTTTAGTTGCTTATGTTTTAAGACTGAATTTCCTATTCAGTGACTGACAGGTATAGGTAAATGGAAGGGCACCCACAAAAAAATACATTTACATTACCCCCCATGATAGTACCATGCCTGAGGTAGCTTGTTCTAGACACAAAGAATTTTTTCACAAACCAATTAATGTTCCCCATATTTATTTTCGGGATACAGGGAAACCACATTCAAAATAACTAAGAAGTGATCAAAATAGTGTCTCACTAACCCTCGTTTTTAGTTATTTCAGGTTTGTTTTCTAATCTGTAGGGGCAGAGCACAACAAACACCCCTCTAATTCTAACCCTGGCCTAAAATAACCCCACTGGCAAGAAGGCAAACTGTAAGTAGAATCTCCGACTGCTTTAAACACTCACCAATGGGCTGCCTATACGGATGGCACATATGGATATCGAAAGGTCTGTGAGTTGTGTTGGCCAGTGCTGTGCGACCTGACCCATTGTATTTGTTGCCCTTCTCCACTGTCCTAGTGTTCCAGTCTGTCCAGTACACAGTCTCTTCAAATATTGTCAGGGCAAAGGGGTGGGGCAGGACGCCATCGTAGACTGTGTGCCGATAGTGACCATCAAGATCTGAGTACCTGAGGAGAGTGACAGAGAGGCAGCTAGAGAGGTAATTTTTCCCTTTCATGAAAATAATAAGGGGTTCGTATGAAAAGTGCTCTTACTCAATGTAGTTGAGATGGGCATCTGACCAGTACAGCATGTCATTGGTGTAGTCAATAGTAATACCATTGGGCCACTCGATCTTGGTGGTGATAATGGCTGATTTGTTGGTCCCATCCATTCCAACACGACCTATGAATGCTCTTTCCCCCCAGTCTGTCCAGTAAACATACCTTGAAAACAAATTGACCCAAAAAATGGTAAACTTTTGGAAACGTGTAAATTATGAGGCATTGTAAAATGATATTTCTGTGTTGTTCTAAAAATGATGAATCTTATCCTTATGGTAAGTTATGGTAAAGGTTATGCCTGCATTATAAGAAATGTAGTAAGTTTTGAGTAATGGAAGTTAAAAATATATATATTTTTAGTATGTTCTAAGAGTAAAGTTTCATGTGCATATGTACCACTCTGTAAATGCCAGGAATGTTTGAACTACATACCCATATTTAGGATGGACAACGATGCCTCGTGGATTTTCGAAGCAATACGTATTGTTAGCATCCACACAGTGGTCTGCCAGTTTTTTCACAAAGCGCCCATCCAACTCTGACACTTTAAGGCAGTCCAGGAAGCTGTCCACCCAGTAGAGCTTCCTGCCCACCCAGTCAACAGCAAGACCTTCACCATGTAGCACCCCACTGACCACTGTCTCCCTTCCCGTGCCATTGTAGAACATTCTCTCCACTACTCGCCGTGTCACATCGATCCAATACAGGCGCCGGTCCACCCGATCAAAGTCCAGGGCCACCACACTGGTCAGGCCCTGCAGGATGAGTGAGTACGCCTCTCCGTCGGCCGACAAGTTGCGCAGGTAGTAGCGGTTACTGAAGATGAGGTAAGGGGCAATGTTGCTGTTATGGCGGCACTTGCGTCCATCGGGCTCACGCAGGTAACCGGGTGCACACTTGCACATGTAGGAGCCCATGGTGTTCTCGCACATCTGGCTGCACACATTGGGGGTGTCTACACACTCGTTCACATCATCACATGTCTTGCCATCTGACATAAGCCGGTAGCCTGGGAGGCAGGTACAAATAAAGCTGGTGGGTGTATCGGTGCAGTTGTGGTCGCAGTGGTGCATAGAGGGGTCCGTGCATTCGTTAATGCCTGCAGACATGGAAAGACACAACAGTACTTTTTCATTAAATACACTAATGTATAGTAGATATGGACTGAACAAGTATGATACATTGTGCCAGCTAACTTGTCTCCACTGTATGAACAAACAGGTAAGGAAGGAAAGAATTTATTCTTTCTTATGTCATGCCTTATCTAAATGGCCACATACTATTTTCCACATTGAACAATGCATTTTATGTTCCCACCTTCTTCAGAGTAGAAAGAAAGAGAAAATACTGTAAATGCAGCTTCATATATTTCTCATTATTAATAGCCAATTCTTCTATCCAAAACATACACTTACACATAAAGTGCGAAACTTTTACATGAAACAGCTGAAGCCAGTTGCTTTCTCTAGAGTACAACAGCAGATCACCTGTAAAATTTTAAACGTGTCTGTGCAACTTTACATGTTCTGTCACAGTACTCACCACATCCCTTCTCATCGCTGTTGTCAGCACAGTCATCACTCCTGTCACACACCTTGCTGTGTGGGATGCAGTTCCCATTGTCACACCTGAAGTTTCCAGGTGAACAAGTTGGAGGGGGTGTGTGGCACAGATGCTCCAGCTCATCCGATAGGTCCCCGCAGTCATTGTCCCCGTCACAAAGGAAGTCCTGGGAGATACAGCGGCCATTCTGGCAGGTGAAATGATGCTGCTGGCAGGGCTGGTAGGTGCAGCTCTGCTCATCACTACCATCACCACAGTCACTGCGTCTGTCACACCTGGAAAGAGGCCCACGATTACTGCAGGTTCCTTGTGGTGGACTGAAGGCCACTGTGTCCACTTGGTGGCAAACTAATAATATCCCAATATCTTTTTAAAGATCCCAGTGGCTTTGTGGTCAACTTATAGTCCACTTTCAGGTTTCAATAAGTAAATGAACCATATGTTTCAATAAGTGAAAATACTAGAAACACATATTGTACACAGTGGTAATCTAAGCCCTTTAATAAAAGTGTAGACCAACCTGTAAGAGCTGCGTATACACAAACCGTTGCTGCAGGTGAATTCATTTACAGCACATGACCTGCGCGTACAGTTCTGGTGTTCATCATAAGCATCAGCACAGTCTGCATCACCGTCACACACCCAGTCCAGCGGGATACACTTTCTCTGGGGCGGCCGGTTATTTACACAGGTAAACTCTGAGGCAAGGCAGCTGCGGTTAGCTGAAAACACAGACACATAGAGAGACAGTGCTGAAGATATCGACCTTCATCTCTAGATTCCCAAATTTCATCCCTTGATTTAATGGAAATAATGAATATTACTTCATTACCATACCAGAAGGGTTTGACTAATCCCTGTTTTTAGAGATTACTGAAGGGATCATCAGTATGTTAGGTCATCAGCTGTGGGTTCTTTATTGTAATTGGACTCATAGACAAGTGCTGATGTAAGAACCAAATTCTCTCTACAAAGCAGCAAGTGAGGCAGGAAGAAATCAGGAATGCAAATTCCATAGACTTTGGCCTGGAACCCATGCACCCTACTGTGCAGTCTTCCCAATCTGTCAGTGGTTTGACAGGGTTGAATTAAAACTTGGAGGGGTGAGGATGCGTACCACAGTTGTGTCTCTGGTCCTCGTCACTCATGTCTCCACAGTCATTATCTCCATCACAGACCCAAGAAGTCGAAATGCATCTGCCATCATCACAGCGGAACTGCTCTGTATTGCATGTCCTTGAAAGGGTAGCTGGGGGCGGACACCATTTGTAGTAAACCATCAAAACACGTTCACACCTAAAACCTAATCATAGCAGACACATACACCCACCACCCACCACTGCTTTGTTTGGTGTTGTAAATACAACTAGTGTAGCAATTCTAATGCTGCAGTACAGGACCCATTGAAATGGAAAAAAGGAAAAGGAACAAAAGAAGAAGACAGCAAGCAGTGGTGGGTGTCAGAGAAAGAAAATTGAAAGTATTCAGCACAGCATTACAGGCAGTTCTGAAAACAGAGTTGAGGTTCAGACCAACCCTGTTCCTAGCACCCCCAGTCACAAAACCAATGCCAGCAACCAGATAATGTGCCCTGTGGTACGAAAAATTCAGATATAATACAACTGGAAATTGACTCCAGTCCTCCTGCTCCCTTTCTAGTCTCTGTTTTTTTTTCTGATGGAGAATGTACAGGATTTATTAAAGACAATGTTTGTTTGGGTAAAAATTTTTATTTGGATTATTAGTATTGTAGTGATGGTGGGGGAGCCTTGGCTTTGCCATAATGCACTGATACTGCATGCTTGTAAATACTTATGTCTAACTGTTGTGGTAAGTTATGCTGTGGGGGGATTGTTGAGCCTCTCTGTGTTCCGAGAGCTTTGGAGCGGTCATGCAGTGGTGCTCTGTTAGTGCTGGTGTTCAAACATGCCACAGAAAAAAAAAAAAACTTCTGTTCCTGCAGTCCAGCCTGCAGGGCTTTCCTTTTGTAATGGTACCGACAGTACAGTTGACGTGAGTCATTATGGTACTATTATTTAATTGGTATTACCATATTTTTACACAAATAGCGCACTCACGTACAATAACGCACCCACTCATATAACGTGCGGAAATTCTGAAATCATGTAAAAAAGTTCTGGTATAGCACACTCACGAAAATAACGCATGGGGGGGTTGCACGGTTTATAAAAATGGATATAACATGTACGTTATGTGCAAAAAAAATACAGTACTACACATTACGCTTGTCACATGCACATTTTGTTTGTAATGATTGGTCTATTTCCTACGCATCTAATAAATGAAAATGAATACATGAAAACCTTTTCTTTTCAAGACCACCTGAGAGATTTTTTTATTATCCTCGCAGTAAGGGAGTTCTATTTTGAATTGAATTTTTTGGACCCTCACTTATCTCTTTATGGCAGGGTTTTACTGTACTGAGGTGGAATACTACTGTAGTAGCATATTATGGCAGTACTAGTGGGATATTACTGTTTTATGTACACTACCAAGTATTCTATGAGGCAAGAGGGGTAACTTCTACTAGTAAAGACAACAGCAAATAATGAGATGCTGTGAGTATTGGAGAAACAGTGGACAGAGTCTGAGTTTACTAGCTGACATGTGCTTATTGTGACAGCGATAAGGACGCTTACTGCAGGAAGAGGGCTCATCTGACCCATCTGCACAGTCAGTCCCCTCATCACAGTACCAGTGGGCTGGGATACACCTGCCACTGGAGCAGCGGAACTCACTCTCAGTACAGGTTGATGTGGCTGCAAGGGGTAGATGGAAAAGGCATGTTCTAGAACTCTTGGTGGCACTCACTGAGCTTGATTTTATCCATACCTAGTTGTCACTCACCACAGTGCGTGGGGCTCTCATCACTCATGTCCCCGCAGTCATTGTCACCATCACAGAGGTATGAGCGTGGGATGCAGATGTTCGTGGTCTGGCACTTTGTGTGCTCTGGTTGACATGTGCGCTCAGCTAGCATTCACAAGAAAAAAGGGTTAGTTAGTAGCAGAGTTGGATACTAAAGTGCAACATTTACTTATTTATATAGCTACTGGTTCTGGAGGAAGTGTAGTTTTCAGATTAATTCTTGGCTTTGATACTTGTTCAGGTTTTTGCTCTTCTCTTATTATCTATTTAAGTGGCTGACTATTCAGAAACACACTGACAAGCTCTGCTGCTTTCGAAGAAGAACTTCAGTGTCAACATTAGTAACTGAATATCAGTTAAATAACTAACTTCTAAATAACTAATTCTTATTCAAGCCAATACTTGCTACTGTCCAATTCTGATGTATTAGCTTTGTACCCGTTAAATCAGCTAGATTGAGTAAAGCAATTTCACAGAATATGACTAATCCTAGAAGGCGTTGCTTTTCTTTGGATTTTGAGGATCTGAAGTAACTGGCCCTTTCATTTGTTAGCTATTTATAGCAAGACTTTGTTGCTGTGTTTTTATTACCTGGCAGTCAGGAGTGTAGTGGTTATCACCTTTGAGCAATGTATTTACCCTGACCTGCTCTAATATAAATACCCTACCGTGCAAATGGGTAAACAGTATGATTTGTTTAGAGCTGCTGCCTTCAGGTAGAAGGTTAATGTTTTGAATCCTAACTCTCGGTGTTTTACCTTGGATCAAGGTACATATCTTAAACAGTACCGCTAAAAATCAGCCTGTTGTTTAAATGAGCAAAGTGGCTTTGAAGAAAACCATCAACTACATAAATAAAAGTAATGCTCTCAGGATGACCTCTGGTCCACTATAACCCTGACTTGGAAAAGCAGCTAATATGAGTAAGTAATTTTACTGGTATTGCAGGTGAACTGTGTGCATAATTTTTTTTTTTTAGGAGTAATTGTCTATTGACATTGGTTCGCAACATAAATCTTAATTTGAATCAAAGTAACTTTATATTTGAAAAGTTTTTTTAAACTTTTAAGTGTTTATATTCTTAATAGTGTTATGAACATCAATTTGGGACTTTGACCGCTGCACTGATTTTTAGAAAAATGGTCAGAGAAGCAGACCACAAGCTTACCACAACCCTTTTCATCAGAAGTGCCATTGTCATAGCAGTTGTTGATTCCATTGCAAACATATTCTCTGGCAATGCAGCGCCCATTGTTACAGGTGAATTCACTGCTGTCATCACATGGCCGGAATAGGCACCCGACTTCATCACTGTTGTCACCACAGTCATTGTAGTGGTCGCAGCGGTAGTGATAGGGCACACAGCGCCCATTTCCACAAGTGAACATGGTTGGCTCACAAGTGTGAAAGGCTAGAGTTCAAAACCAGGCATGCATTATATCAGTGTTGAAATCCTCTACTGGTCATGGGACAATAACAAAAACATCCAAATGTCAACAAACAGGGAGTAAACCGTTACACAGATTCAACATGAGTTACCTGACAAGGCAAAAAATGCAGCCATTTGTGGAACTGCATGCAAGAAACAAGTGCATTTTTTCATGTTAGCATTTGGTTAGTCAAAAATACAGAAACAAATGATTCTAAAACTATATTAGTTTATAGATGAACACAATGATACACACCAAAAGGAGTCAAATCACTCTTGGATCCTGAAAAACAGATTCAGTGCAGAATAAATCAGACAGCTGGTGTTAGCAGCAAAATGTTAGCAGCATGAAATGCCATTAAGAAGAAAACAAATTCATGTTGATCACAACAAGAGAAACAGAAGCAGTGATTGATGCATCACAGACTGGAACAGTGACATGGTCTTCCCTCATACACAGAGATGACATCAAAATACACCTTTGCGTGCAAATAGATTCAGTTATCGCTGTACAACAGTCACACTGACCACTGAACTAAAGACAGTGAGACAGAACTACTGACATTGGTGTCGTGGACACTGATAAGTTTGAAGTCCATACCACACACTCTCTCAAGCTCGTCACTTCCATCCCCGCAGTCGTTGTCATTGTCACATTTCCACTGGGCGCGAATGCAACGTCCATTCATGCAGGTGAACTGGCCTGGTTGACAGCGGGTGCCATTGTCGGGGATACAGTGCTTGTTGTCAGCCAAGTACCAGTGGCCTTCTGATGGACACCCACACTCTGCCCCATGTGGACCTGGGGGTAAAAAAGTCAGATGCACAGCATCGCCACAAACGGTTCAGCTTTAAACCGATACTAACTGCCAGTCCGCAAAACATAGTTTGAGCTGGAGAACAGTGACTCCTAGACAGGGGTCCTGGTACTACGAGTCAATAGAATAATGATGATCAACTGCAGGCAATGGCGACTTCAGTCAAAAACCTTTAAAATGCTTGTCTGAGGACTGTAAGAAGACTTCTTGGGAAACGTATGATATTTTGCCCCGTTTTAAAGAAAAAAATGCTGCCATTATCCACAACATAAGAATAATGCAAAAATGCAGAATAAAAATGACTGGAAGGCAGCTGAATGTTGATAATACCTGTAGTACAGATGTGGCTGCAGCCCCCATTAAACTGCTCACAGGGGCTCTCACACTGTTGTTGCTTGCTGCTGGACAAAACATGGATGTCCATTGGTCGAGATGGGAGATTCTGCAGCATTACCAGTTGGTCGGAGCCATCGTATTTGTTAGCTCGGTAGATGCTGCGTGTGTTCCAGTCAGTCCAGTAAATGTGCTGGCCATATAGCGTCATAGCGAAGGGGTATATTGCCGTGCCCACAATCACCTCCCGGTTGGCACCAGTGAGAGAGCAGCGCTCAATCTTCTGCCTGAGGAAATGCACAGTTAATCTTAGCTGAGATGAACCTACTGAGAACATCATGAGAATCATAATCAGGGTATACTGATACAAGGGGTGTCAGGAAGTCTTACAGACTAGCATCAGCCCAGTAGAGTCTCTGGTCATCATAGTCCAAAGTTAAGCCGTTGGGCCACACTAAGCTGGTGTTCACAATCTCAGTCCTGAAGTTCCCCCCCAAGGTAGCCCGTTCAATCTTTGCATTGGTCCCCCAGTCTGTCCAGTACATGTACCTACAAGAAATGTGCAACAAAAAAATCAATTTTTACTGAAAATGCTGTGATAACTATTCATGCTTGAACATGATACAAAAAATGCAGTTAAGTGATAAGAAATGATAACTTAGGTAATGCCGACTTACCCCCTGCAAGGATCCAGGACAATGGCACGTGGACGAGGAACTCTGGCTATAACTGTGTGCTGTGTGCCATCTAGAGCCATGGAACTGATTGTCTGATTGATGTAGTCACTGTAATAGATTCTCTTATGAATCCAGTCAAAGGCCAAGCCATCTGGCGCTCCCAAATCTTCAAGACAAAAAAAGGACATTTCTTGAATTTCTTGTCATTTCTTGTCAACATTAAGAGACTTTAACAGAATGAGGAAGTGCTTATACAGGTCATTCTAGTGTAATGTTTTCTTCATCCTCAGAATATTTTAAATTACTAACACGAAGACAGTGCAACTCAATTTGGTTTGTTATAAGGATCCCTACCAGAGGCCACTACTGTTGGTGGGGTTGATGTGGAGGAGAAGCTGATGTAACTGATCTTGCTGTTTCCTGCCCCCTGGCTTTGAGTGAAGTAGATCCGCCTGTCTGCATGGTCAAAATCCATGGCTACTGAGGTGCGTAACACGTTGACCACAGGGAACGGCAGGGAGTGGTCCTCGGGATCGAGACGTAGGCTGCGAATTGTACTTTCTGTAGTGTAGACAAGGAAGTCATCCCTGGACACAACACAGGTAGCATTGTCGTGGAAAAGATTTCCAAAGGCACAACCACACCTCCTGTTCTGGCTGCCTGGGAGGGCAAAGCAAAGATGGGCACAGCCTCCATTCCCAGTCATACAGGGGTTGTAGTTGAGCTGCTGGGGTGTGCTAGGCTGGACGCGCTGGTCAAAGATTGTGACATCTCTCAGCATATTGATGTTATCGCGTATGACGGTTGGTGCATTGGTGTTCCCAGGATCCTTGCTGACCTGGAAGACTTTCTTGAGGTTTCTGTCCACCCAGATGATGGTATCTTCAAACACAGTAATTCCATAGGGAGTCGGATAACGGCTCCCATACCGTACAATCTCCATCTCGCTAGATTCAGGATGCACCCGAGCAATCATGTCCAAGGAATCGTCTACCCAGTAAACATATCCAGACTGGTAGTCCAGTGCAAGGCCCCTCGGTGTGATTATCCCAGAGGACACCAGAACAGTTCTGTTTGTGCAATCCAATAAAGCTCGTTCAAGCTTGGGGTTCTGTCCATAATCTGCCCAGAAGAGATACCTGTTCTTGGGGTCCACGATAATGTGCCGAGGCATATCCACAGTAGTCTTGAGGAGAACACGTCTGAAGGTGGTGTTAAGTCGTATGACCTCTATATAGGTCTCCATCAAGAAGGCATTTGTAAAATATAGATTCCCTATACAGTAAAGTAGAATATTTGATTAATATTACACGTTAAAGGGATATTTTTCAAATGAACATTTCTTTTCAAATAAATCCAAATAATCTAAACTTCAGCTAAACTGTTGATAATGGGCATAAAGTAAACAAATTAATATGAATTTCATGTGAATTCTTGTTTCCATGTTATGATGAAATCCAAGAACCCTGTCTAGTCTGAAGGATATTGTACAGTGAAGTTAACATATATTCATAAGTTTTCAGTTCTTACTTAAAACATTGCACTTGAGAAATATGTTGGTTTTGCTTCCATTTGATTCTAAGGGGTAACGGACATTTGCTGTTGTTTTCTGTTCTCATGTTTCTCTTTCCTTTAAATCCCCTTTCATGTCATTTAACACTGTACCTTAAGATCTCTTAAAAATGAGATATTTGATATAGCTATTTACAGCCATCTCTCCTAAACACTAACATACATAGCAAATAGACTCACCTGCAGCCCAGTCCACAGCAATGCCTCGGATGCCATTGCGGCCAATGCCAGAGGTGACCACACTACGGAAGCCAGAGCCATCTGGCTTGATCCTGTGGATGGCATTCTGGGATGCCACTGTGCTGCTGAAGTCACACCAGTACAAGAAGCCTGATACCATGTGGACGTCTACATGCAGTGCATTGCGACCTAAGAGGCCAAAGTACAGAACATGAGATAACCAGGAACCATGAGAGACAACAGGGTAAACATGAAGTAGGCAAAAGCCCACCTCTTCCTGCAACAGGCACCATGGCCTCAGAATGGTCATCACCCTCCAGGCTGAAGCCCTTGAGAGCGGAAAGCATGGAGATAACCACATAAGACTGGTAGGGAGAGCAAGTCCTATTGTCGGGGTTTGGCTTGAAGCCGGTAGCACAGGCACAGGTGTACAGGTAGTTTGGGCGGGGCAGGCACAGGTGCTGGCACACCCCCACATTGTTCCTGCAGCCATTTGAGTTTCCTGATGAAGCTAAAGAAGACAAAAAGACAAAGGTATGAGTTGCTTTACAAGCTGAGCAGGGAAGATTACTATTTTCAACCCACAGACATGGTTTCAATCTACCCTGTGCACCTCATAATTTCTGAATTCTCAAATTTGAATGCATGAAATATGCGTAGGACAGCATAAGCAGCATAATTTTTCACAACTGATTGCACGGGACTTGACCTTGACCTTGACCTTAGCCTAATCCATCACGTCACAGCATCCTTATAGATATGATTAAAGCCAATCTAAAGACAAGGTATTGACAGCATCAGTTAACAAGTCAGTGCTGCAGAATCCTCCATGCATATTATCTGTACCTACATCTCCCCAAGTCAGCCAGCACATCTGCAATGAATTGGGAGCTTTGTTCCCCTCTCAGGTACACTGTCACACAGTCCTGTATTCTTGCACAAAATGTATGCATCTGACTCCATCATTATCATTATGATTGCTAAATTACTATCAAAAAAGCCATCTGTGATTCATCATCTACAATGATTGAGTATACAGCTCTGGCTGAAGGCTACTACAGCAAAAGATGGATCTCGGTTTTTGAACAACAAACACTAATGCTAAAGATAACACTACCAGCTGCCTGAAATAACATTTAGTACAGAAGCAATGGAACAATATTCAAATTTACTACTGATATAAAAAAAAAACAAGTAAAAGATATGTGATACACACCTTCTCTGTAGTGGACCTTCAGCACTCTGATGCCTGACACATTGTCCCGTAGCACCACCCTGCTGTTTCCAGTGGCCTTGTCCACACGCTCAATCACCTCATAGTCCCTGTCGGTGAAGTACAAGAAGCCTTCATATACCGCCACCCCCCATGGGTGAGACAGGCCATTCACAATGGTGATCCGGTTCGTTCCATCTGGGTCCCCACGCTCAATCTGTGAAGAGTCACATTTTGTATACTGGGTGAAGCATGACTGATATTGCAGTAAATACAACCATGTTTTGAACTCTACTTGAACAGAGCAATACATGTTATCATCTCTTCCTTTTTAAGTGTACTTTACATTGAGTCTTACCATGCCAGTTCCTGTAACAGCCCAATACAGTTTGTTTTCCTGTATATCAATGGTTATGAACTCAATGTGCTCCATATTGTTGGTGAAAAGGGTGGCAGGATTGGAGCCATCCATGTCTGCAGAAGCCACCTTGGCCGGTATCCCACTCTCAGTCCCCTGGTCAGTCCAGTACATCTTTCTGAAATAGGGTAAAAAATGACTGGATGAAAACAAAACCACATTTTTAAAATGAACTTCATTAGTCAGTATACACCTTTGGCATGCTACAAGTAAACATGCTCTCATTCCTGTAGTTGTCCATATTAATTTCAAGACTCCAGTTACAACCTACAAGACCATCTACAAGACCAAGACCTGCTGTCTGACACCTGCAAGACCTGATCAATACCTACAACCTAGCCAGACTGGTACACTTTGCCCTGTCTGGCCACTTGATTCCATGTACAAGAGGTCCAAAATCAAAAGCCTTCTTGGTTTTGGCTCCAATGTGATGGAATGAGCTCAGCTACAACATGCGAGAAGGGTCTCGAACTCAACTTTTACCCTAACCCTAATCCTAGTTCACCACAATCTCCTATTAACTCTATGCATTTCTGCACTTTTATCTCTCCATCTCTTGGTGAAATCAGTTTTGTTTATTCTGAGTTGTATACTTCTTTGGAGAAAAGTATCTATGAAATGCTTAAATGTAAATTTGAAACATTGTGAATTTTGAATGTAAAGAACAAGTTTTAACTGAGCATTCCATTCATAACTAACACATCGACAAATAACTGGAAATATCCCCATGCTTTGCTCTGAACACATCTACCTCACAGTAATCTTTATTGATGTTTGAGGTGGAAACAGATGGTTGGAGATAAACAGAGATGCCAAGGCCATGCCAAGTAGCGCTTACCCACGGGCTGGATCAACAGCAATGCCAATGGGAGTCCCAGTTCCAGTTGGGGAGCCATTGTTGGTGATCAGAGTCTTCCTGTACTGCACGTCTCCTTTCAGTTTTAGCACCTGAGTACAAACAAATAGAATCATTCATACAGTGCTAATATGTCAACGCTGATGGTATGTATGATTGTTATCACAGTTAAGTAATCACTTGCTATTAAGATATTCTGACAAAATGTATTGTTTACGGAATATTTTAGCTGGCTAGCCTACGTTGAAATCCCAACTGATACTAAACAATGTTAAAAAAGAGGATTAGGATTTAATACTATATCGCCTACCTCTATGGACTGCTGGCCTTCAATGATGTTACAGTTTCTGTTACCTCTCACCTCTGTTTACTGCAAAGCTCCATAAATTCTTTGTCACCTCTCACTTCTATGGACTACAATGCTAGGTTCATGTAATAGACTCTTTATGATGTCACACCTCTATGGACTGTGAGACTGGGTTTGTGTAGTACAGGTTTTCTGACATCCAATCCAGAGCCAAGCCAACAGGAGAGCCCAGGATAGCTGCAGGGGCAAACTCTGTCCTGTTGGTCCCATCAGACTTCACCCGGTGGATCTCCCCCTGACAACGAGTAGGGACAGTGGTAAAAGGGTTCTTTCTGCTGAAGACAAAAATCGATTTAGAATTCCGAGCAGTCCAAGGTGCTGGCACCTACCGGGTACTCCACCCAGTAAATCATCTGCTCTGAGTCATCAAAGTCAACATCGTAGCCATTCTGCAGCCCAGCAACGGGCACCATAGCATCATTACTCTTGTCAGCTGGATTCAGAGGAATGCCGTAGATTATGCTGTCTCTCACCACTATCAAGAAAGGGTCTTCAACTAAAACAAACAGCAATAAATCACAAAGTAAAAAACTTCACACACAGAACCCACTCTCATTCTCTACCATACATGCAGCACACATTTGTAAAAAATATCCTGAGTCATTTACAAAATATTATTTTTCATGAATACTATATAGAGTATTTACTCAACTGAACATGGATTGCAGAAAAGCAGACTGCAGCAGTACACTGCTGAGCTTTTTGGAATGTATTTAAATTACTGCAAGCAATTGTCGAATTATGTGTTTGTAGCTTTGTGGGTAATTTCACAAAGCCCAAAATCTACTCCCTTTAAAGAGGATGGTTGCTTTAAGAAGCAGCTTTCACAGCTTTGGTCTCCAGAGGGTACATTGAAAATTGCTGGTGAAATCTGATTTGCTTTGTCATCAGAGATTAGAATCAGTGGATGTCTCCAGGCGAAGGGGAACACTTCCATTCCCAGGTAATAATTCATCTTTCAGTGCAAAATACATTTTACATTGTTCTCTCAAAGCTGCAACGTGAGATGGGCTTAGCTGTTGACCTAAACAGGACCTGCCAGACTGTAGATTAAAACCCCTTTGAATAATCCTAATGAAACAGTAGACACAGAGTGGAGGGTAATAATTCTCAAAATTTATCTTGGCAAAAGGGGAGTTAAAACAGAACTCAAATAGGATCCTGCTGACATGTTCCGTCTGTCCCTAAGATATATTACTAAAGAATTCCCTTTCTTTCATCTTTTGGGGACAGGTGCATATTTAAAGCAGTGTTTCTTTGCCGACATGCTGCTGTTTGAGGGGAGCATCACCACAGTGGTTACCATACCTCTCACACAAGTCAGTAGGTCTGCAGCAAGAGTCCAGCCAGAGGGACAGGCACAGGAGTAGAACCTGGGGCCAATGGCAGACAGCAGGCAAATGTGGGTGCAGGGGCTATTGGCGCAATGGTTGAGACCTGTCAGAAAAGAGTCCAGTTGCTAATAATGAGTCAACAGTAAATTCATAGTAAACTTACTGCCAAGTTTTATAGCAAAAATATATTTATATTTACATACCACATGGTAATGTAAACTAGACAGTTCATTATATGTACAATACATGGGATTGTCCCCTCAGAGTAAGAAACGACATTCAGAATAAATATTCCACTATGAGAAGAATAAGCAAAATTGAATATAACATTCCTTCAATGTAAGCTATATTATACTTGGTATAAGATATAAACTATCCTATACTCTGTGTGTTTTACCTCGCACATTTGTTTATTTTGCTTTTGTTATTTAATTGTATAATAGTTTGAGTTTTATTTTATTAAATTTGATCATCTTAATGCGTAACAGATTGATCTTGTGTCAACTTCAGCCAAATCGCAATAATAATGAACACTAGGAATAACTGGTTTTTTGGATGTGAATGCTACATGGGAATACCTGCAGGCTGCCGGGCCGGATGCGTAACCACCACACCCATGGGCTGAGGGAGATTATACAGAAGCACTGTCTGGTTTTGCCCATGCCACTTGTTAGCCCGTATCACGCGGTTAGTGTACCGATCAGTCCAGTACACAAAGTCCTCAAAAACTGTTATTGCATGGGGATGCTGCAGTACCTTTTAAGATTAAGGTTAAAGTTAAGGTTAAGGTTAAGATTGACTTCACTGTCATTCCAAACTGAAACAAATGTACAAGAGAAATGCAGTTCCTCTCGGGCCAATTGTGCAACAATGCCTTTAACAGACAGCCTAAGGTCACAAAACACACAACAGTAAGGAGGGAATGCTGCAGCACCTTTTAAGGTTAAGTTTAAAGTTAAGGTTAAGGATGGCTTTATTATCATTCCAAACTAAAACAAATGTTCAAGAGAAACAGTTCCTCCTGGGCCAGTTGTGCAATAATACATTGGACAGACAGCCCAAGGTCACAAAACACACAACAATAAGGAGGGGTTTGTGTAAAAAATAGACTAATATAGTACAGATATTTACATAAGAACACTGTAATAAGCAAATAAATAGATCAACACAGTAACACCCCAGTTAGCGCACTGGATATTTTACTAGAAAGTGGGGTGCTAACTGAAAATGAGTTAAAATGAATTAACATTAACAATGTGAAGATACATATAGAGTAGAAGAACAATAAAATTTTACTCAAACTCCGATCATCAACATAAACAGCTGTTTCCTACTTATGCTTGTAACTGTGTTATACTCCTTGGTGCGTGTTTTTTCCTACAACAACAGCCATACACAAATAACTTTTAATTGTAAAACTTTGACATCAAAATTAAATGCCCAGTGCATGTATGAAACAAGTGTAAAATAAAGGTGCTGGAATTGCTCCTGGTCATGCAAGTGGGAAACACACATGAGAACAAACAGCGTGTGAGCTGTGTGCAGGGAGGCAGTGCTCAGAAAAAAACACATGGTACCAGCACTGGAGAGACATCCAAGAATGACAATAAACACTATCAATAAGAGATAAAGCAGATGTGTAATGCTGAGCACAATATGCACATGCACTCTATAGCATTACAGTATGAGGAGTATAAAAAAACAGCACTGAACAGGGCAGCATTTAGCGGGGTATTACTGTACATTGGTATTTATTGTCGATACATGTCCATAACATTGTCATTTAATATCCAATTAAGAACAGAACCGAAGGGATCGTACATTATTTTTAGCAGACATCACAACAAGCAAGTAAAGTAGTATCCATGTGTTTTTGTGTCATTCTAATAGCCAAGAGGGACCTTGTTATTATACTCTTAAGAAAAGGTTCTTACTCAACAAAACTAAAAAACAGGCAGTAGCATAAGTGTGTGGAATAATACGTAAGTTATTTGTACAAAAGAACCAAGATGAGGAACCAAAGTACAAAAACACATGAGTAATTAGAATGAATAGAAATTTTAATCTTACCAGATCACTGGCCAAAACCTGTTTCCTGTTGTTCCCATTGTAATCGCAGTAGTCAATAAAATCCAGATATGCATCTGCAAAGTAGAGGAACTTGTTGGGGTAGTCTATGGTCAGACCGTTGGGCCAATAAAGTTTTTCGCTGATGATGATGCTCCTCATTTTGCCATCCATGCTGGCTTTCTCAATGCGTGGGTTTGTACCCCAGTCTGTCCAGAACATGAAATGAGCACTGCATGGCAAAAATACCGCTCATTAGGGTAGAAATGAACAGAAATTTGTCTGACATGCCAATATATTCATCCAGTGTATGGGCATCTTTATGTTCTTCTGCCCAGTGGTAACTGCAGGGGCTCAGTAGCCCGCAATAAGACTTACTCATGTCTGGGGTCCAATACCAGCCCTCTGGGGTTGGTGATATTGTCACTGATCAGGACAGTCCTGTGACTGCCATCTAGCCTCGACACTTCAATCGTCTCCAGGACATAGTCAGTCCAGTATAGGTTTCGACCCACCCAGTCCACAGCCAGGCTCTCCGTCACAGTCACACCACTGTCAAATATCTGCCAAATCAAGTCGGGCCTCAGTTTCATATTTTGTAGTGACTTTAAGCTCTGTCTATGCTTAGCAAACGCTCGGACAAGGCCTCACTTACCACAGTCCTGTCTGTGCCATTTTTATGAGCACTCCAAATGCGGTCCTGTGTTGTGTCAGACCAGTAAATGCGGTCTGTAGCTGTGTCAAAGTCCAGCGCCACAATGTTACGACCATCCCGCACAAGGGAGCGGACCACATTGGGCTGTGCCATGATGTCATCTGACACAATCTGGTTGCGGCTGGCAACCAGTAGAATGGCCTCCTGGGGGCCTGCAACAGGAATAAGCTCAGAATTCCAAAACCTACAGCCACCTTTCACCAAACGCCAACAACCTGCTCTTTTTTTTCATTTTCCATTTCACTTTCTTAGTTTTTAAAATATACAAAATGTCATTTTGATCACAGTACAACAGTTTTTATTCTCAGAACAAACAATACACAGAGAAGTACAAGGGTCTGCCATAAAAAATATTTCTCCAAGATGCTATTAATGCAATGTGACGAAAACTTTTGCTGCTTTCTCAGCATCAGTGGCCCGGTATAAACAAGTCACTGTTCAAAATCTCTCCCTTAAAAAGCCTTCTCAGTAGGTTATTCTTCCCCTTGATGGCCTCGTATTAGCTGCTTTTCCCATAAACAATCCTTTGTTGAGTATTGTTGTAATTACCTCCGGTGAGGATTTCTGACTGACATATATGTTATTTGACTTATCTGAGGTAATCGGATGAGAGTGATGAATGAATGCAGCAGTTAGAGACAACGTGTCTGTTGAGACTCACTATAGCTCCCCTTAGACAGCATTCTGCACAGCAATGTCAAACTTAAGAGTCTCTATAACGTTGTGGAGAAACACTACTTTTCACCCAATGCATACTGTCCTACTGCCGTTCCATGTTGTTACACAATGAATGACAATGATCATATTTTGCACTGAAGGAACTTGTTGTTTGTGTCATGCTTTTACACCTTGTGACACGTTTTAAACACACACACCGAAAATTTTACATGTACACATGCACAAAGACACAGCACACATGTCACACGCAAATGCATACCTGTGGCCTTGCATGTGCGGAGGTCACCTTCCAAAATATATCCATCGGTGCAGTGGCAGCGGTAGGAGCCACGCTCATTGAAACAGTGCTGACTGCAGACACCAGGGGGGCTGCACTCATCAATATCTTCACATGTCTTAGAGTCATTCGTCAACAGGTACCCCATGGGGCATGTGCACTGGGCCCCAAATGGACCCTGGATGCACCCATGGGTGCAGCCAGCATTGTTGTCCAAGCAGTTCTCCTGGTCTGGAGGAAATGGTGGAGAACTTCAGTGTACATTACAGAGAGTACAAGTATGCTGGACAGTACAGTGTAGTCTACATGCTAGACTCATTCTAATCATGCACATCAGCTGACCTACAGGTCCACACATAAAATCCTCCAGTCTCCCAAACAGAAATAAACATTGCTCAAGCTACTGAATATGACACATAGGCTACAACTATGCCCAGTGAACTACAGGAATGTTTGCCTTGTCAGTCGTTCATTATCCGGCTCTAACCGTTCTCAGGGTGTTAGTAGGTGCTGCATGACTTGGAGAGATTGAGCTACAAGTACAAATCATTACTGAGGTTGTTGCCTACCTGGAAGGGGTTCGTCTGAAAGTAGTTCAAAGGACGAGAGAGGAAAAATCACAGATCACTTTCACAGACTGGATCATCACATGCATGATTTAAATACAAGGTTTCACACGCAGTGGGAAATCTCTAGCAATGAGGATCCACAACGAAAGCATTAAATGTATTTCATAGTGCTGGGATTCAGACACCAGTATATAGTATAATTGACATTTCAGTGTGGCGTAATTACAAACTAAAATTTGAAATAACATTCACAATTCAACAGAATAAATTTGTCTGAGAAATGAAGTGCGAGCTTTAAATACATTTTTGCATATTATCAGTGCATATTATCATTTACTGATAAATAATGACAAAGATTATTTGGTGAATGACATTAAAGTTGAGTGGCTGTGATAAAAAGTTGTAGAGTTGAGGAATCAGAAGTAAGCAAACTTCAGGAGAAGACTTACTGCAGAGAGGTGACTCATCTGCACCATTGGGGCAGTCTGGGCTGTCATCACACACTCGGCTGAGGTTTACACAAAAGCTGTGCCCAGGACACTGCCACTGCCAGGCAGGACAACGGAAGGGCGGCGTTGGGCAGTCACGCTCATCGCTCATGTCTCGGCAGTCGTTGTCACCATCGCACACCCAACGCTGGAGAATGCAGTTACCATTGTCACAGTGGAAATAAGAGGAGGGGCAAGTGCGGGCTGGACAGACATGGTGCTCATCAGAGCCATCCTCGCAGTCTGGGTGTCCATCACACTCCCATGCAATTGGTATGCAGCTGCCATCAGACTGACACTGGAACTCAGTCTCATGATGACACATGCCAGGTGGCCTTGTGGCTAAAAAGGGAAAAGGTAAAATATCAATTATTAAAGTTAACTACTGTGCTACACAAAGCCATTTGCCATCCAACCATTACTGGCTTAATGGCTTAATCCTGAACACAGCTACAGTGGCGCAGAACCAACAAGGCCAATAGCAATGGAAAAACATAGTGCACATGAAAGACACCAACAATTCAAACAATAAGCTCTCCGTCACATAACGCGTGTAGAATCTGCCAGAGCAACTTACAAATACTAACCATAGGATACTATGGCGTACACATGTTAATAAACCACCTCAGCGATAACATGTAACACATTTGTCAGAGTTAATACTGACAACAAGCAATTCACAAATGATTCACAAATGAGAGATTTCCGCCTGCAAAATATGTCTTTCGGTATTTGCTTAGTTTGCATACATACACGCCCTTTCGTTTCAGTGGCCATACATGTTAACTGATTCTATATTCTCAGTTCTTATATAGTAGGGTGAAATACAGTGCAAAACCACTGCAACAGCTTTTGTGAAAATGCAGTGCCTTGAAAAATGATTTGCCTTTTTCTGACTTCCGCTATTATGTGTTACATTGAGAGGTTTCAGATCTCTGTATAAATTTTGTATTAGACAAAGTGAAACTGAGTAAACATATAACAGTTTTCAAACTTACTTACTCATTTACGAACAAAGTTATTGAAGATCCATTATCACCAGCGTCAAAATCTTATTTGCTCCTTAAAGTTAACTGGCTTCACCAACTTTAGCAGCAATAATTGCAGCCAAATGCTTCACATAACTTGATATCAACATTTCCTCACTGTTGAGGAACATTATCCCATTCTTCTTTGCAGAACCGCTTTACTTCAGACATATTGGTAGGGTTTCGAGCATGAACTGCTTATTTCAGGTCCAGCCCCAGCAATTCTATTGAGTTCAAGTCAGAACTTTGACCAAGACACACAAAAACTTTTTTTTTCTTTTCAGCCATTAAGACGCACACTTGCTTTTCTGTTTTGGACGAACATCTTGCTGCATATTTGAACTGTACTTCAGCTCATAGACAGATGAACGGACAATAACCTTAAGAACTTTCTTTTACAGTCTCTTTCTTATTCTGTAGAGTCATGAACACTACCCAGAGCTGATGCTAGAGAGATTTGCAGTTCTTTGGATATTCTTCAGGAATTTTTTGTGAGTTCCTGGAACAGTTGTCACTATAATGGCTCTTACTGTGATTTGGTAGCGTCCCAGAGCCTTTGAACTGACTCTGTAACCCTTTCCAGACTGATACATTTGTGATCATGGCATGGCATCCTTATATGATCTTTGTAGCAGCTACTTCACTTTCATGATAATTTTCAATGTACAGCAAGGTATACATTCAACAGGGCTGACTGCAGTCAAGCCTGGCTATGTTCAGTCAAGTGAACTGAAATAATTAATAAAATACATACAATACATAGTTAAATGATTCAGTAACTAGGGGCAATTATTTTTTCACATGTTGATATGGGTGTTTGATAACTTTGTTCCTTAAATAAATGAAATAAATAAGCATTTAAAAAGTGTGTTATGTGTTTACTCAGGTTCACTTTGTCTGTTACATTTTGTCTAAAGATCTGAAGCCATTTAGTGCGAAAAATACGCAATAATAGGGGAAATCAGATAAATACTTTCACAACACTATATATTCTCATTTTTCATGCAAGCTTTTTAATATAATACAATGGCATTTTTGTCCATTATGTGATCATTCTACATTGTGCAGTCTTGACAAAAATGCCACATACTATACAACCACACATGGGAATTCACCTCAAAGTGGATTTAATGGATGAAGTAACCCCATTATACGAGGAATGGGTGTACTTTGAATAAGAAACAGCATACAAAAAGTCAGTTCATTAGTAAAATTCAAATGTCAAGATTATATTATTCTTTGAAATAAAATGTGACTGAATGTAAGCAAATTTAAACTGACGTGACAAAGGGAAAAAATTTCTGTTAAGCAACATGTTGTCTAAGAAGACGAGAAAAATGAAGCACTGCCAAAAAAAACCCCAAAAATTTCTGGAAAAAAATCAGATGAACATCAAACAATACATATCGTAAGTATCAAATACAGAGAGCCAGTGTTCAGTCCCCCATTCGCTGCTTATCCTAATGCAAGGTAGTAGCACTGAGAATCAAGACAGGGAACACTCTTGGCTTTTTTTCATGTACATCACATGAAATGCAATACTTACGACAACCAGCTTCATCAGATCGATCATTGCAGTCAAAAGCCCCATCACAGCGATAGTAGGAGTTGATGCACTGGTGTCCATTGGCACATTTGAATTCGTAGGCAGTACAGTTGTAAACTGAAGAAAGAATGGGTTTGAAATGATTTTCAGGCACAAAACTTGCCTCGCTAGTTTTCAAAAACAGATACTCAGGCACTGGTCTAGCAAGTCAAAATCTTGAAAATATGATTAACTTGAAATGAATGGATATAAAACATGCATAAGCAACGTAACAAGCTCACGGAAGGTCCTGTCAGTAAACAGAGGTGGTGCAAGTGCCGGCCCAAGGCAGAAGCCCTGCGAACACATGGTCAGATACTCACTGCAACCCTGCTCGTCGGCGCCATCCATACAATCTCGGTCGCCGTCACACACATAGTTAGGGTCGATGCAGCGGTGGTCTGGACACTGGAACTGACCCGGGTAACAGGTGCCTGTGAAGTCTGAGAACCGAGACAGGAGCTCTCTATTTTGCATCTTTGACATGTGGTTTAATGGTAGTCAGAGAGTTACAGTGTTTTGATTTGGAGAAGTCTCATATGTCCCCAAAAGCACAAGGACATTGTGCAAATGCAGTATCTAAAGTGAAAGCATCACAAACAGAAACAAGCAGAGTGATATTATAGAAAGAGACAAAAATACACTGCAGTGGATAAACATGAGCAGCACTTTAACTTCAAAACAGAAACAGAAATTATTAACTGAGGTTGAACCTCAAGGAGGTAAAGTATTAATGTCGCGGCATGGCCATATTATCGTCTGTTCACTCACTGCAGTTAACCTCATCTGAACCATCCCCACAATCGTTGTCAGTGTCACAAAGCCAGGTGATGGGAATGCAGACACGGTTGGTACAGGTGTGCATGCCAGCAGGGCACGTGTTGGGGCCAGGTGTTGGACAGTTCAGCTCATCGCTGTTGTCATAACAGTCGTTGTGTCCATCGCAGCGCCAGGTGGTGGGCACACAGTGCTGATTGGCACAGCTGAACGCAGTTGGAGAGCAAGTTGTGTCTGAGGAAAGCAGAGTGTAACATGTTCCGAGATGATGTAGTTTACATCATAAATTGTATCATAAATCATAAATTTACATAAATAATACAAAAGCCTGTGCAGAACTGGAGGTAAGTTACTGTATATCCCACAGTGAACCTAAATTATTGTCATTACAGGAAGGGTAGAAACTGAAAGCTATTAACTTACTATGAACACCACAGTGTAATTCATCGCTGTTGTCATGACAGTCATCTATGCCATCACATCTGTAGTTTTGTGGGACACATTTTCCATTGGCACAAGAGAAGGAATTGGCTCCGCACTGCAGCGTTGGGGGCTCGTTGGAGGGGTCCTCCACACATGTTTGTTGATTGGGTGCCAGCGTCATGCCATAGGGACAGCCACATACCCGCTGAAAATTAGGCACTGGAAAACAGAAGTGGCTGCAGTCTCCGTTAGGATTGGTCGGTCTGTTGCAGTAGTTCGCGCCTATGCAGTGTCAGGGATAGGACAGCAGGAAAAGAATTAATGCTGAACTTCTTTGCAGTGGTAACCACAGAAGGAGAAATTCCGGGTAAAGAGTCTAGCTCACCAGTTTGGGAGTTGGGGTTGAATGACTTGATGTGCATGATGTGGGTGATGCCCCTCCTAATGACAACCAATTCCCCCCCATCAGTCTTCCGCACACGCACGATGCCTCCCAGCCGCCAGTCAGTGAAATATGCGTAATCTGTACAGAACAAACCATCGTGAGTCAAGTGCTATAGGGTGACATGACACATGGCTTTTGTGTGTAGTTGCGGGGAAATCCTTGGCATTTTCAAGATTTCCATAGCAGATGTTAGAAGGATTATTTTAGTGATTCACATTTCTTTAAAAAAGAAAACTAACTTCCAGAGATGGTGAGGCCAAATGGATGGGACATCTGCGTGATGCGATCAAGAGTCAGTCTGTTGGTCCCATCGAAGGTGCTGTGTTCAATCTTATCAAAGAATGCATCCACCCAGTAGAGGCGCAGGGAGCTAGGAAGGACAGTTCCTATTAGATAGTTATGATGCAGCATAGAAATAGTCAAAAGAGGATCAATTCTATAAGAGACTGCAGAGATGTTTGACAAGTAAATAGCAGAATGTCAACAACATATCTTCTATATGCTTCCATTGGCAGTCTAAGTGAATATTCAAAGCTCCTCCCTAAATTGTTGTTTTATTGAACTGTGTTGTTTCTGGATACCTGACTACCATTCTAGCTGACCACTTTCATTATGAGTTGCCCTGCTGCTGCCATACCTCCAGTCAATGGCCAGACCATTAGGCCAACCTAAAGTAGTGTTCACAATGGGTTGTGCATGTGACCCATCACACCAGGCCCTCATTATCTTGGCAGGACGGTACCAGTCTGTCCAGAAAATGTACCTGTCCAAAAGAGGAAAAAGCCAACAACCTATTAAGATTCTGTACATTAATAAAAATCCTTACACAAAAAGTGCATTTATATTAGTACAAAAGTAAAAACGTCCTACTACATAAAAATTGCTCTATCATTAATAAAGTGTAGAAAACATATTGAAGACACTTGCAGAGTGTTTAATTTTTAACCAAGTTCTCAGTGTTCAACACAATACCAGCCTTCATGCAGCACTAATCTAGGCTCTTGGACGCAGGGGCCTTATGACTTTGAAGCTACTGGAAATGTCTCCATAGCACTAAATAAAGAGTCCTTTTATCAAGCTTTGGTTTTACCACATGAACAATCCACAAAGGGGTTGGAAGCTCTTGCATCACAGTAGGTGTGACTGGACACAAGTGCCCAGAGTGCTAATGCTTTTTCAAGTTCTTAAGTGGCAGAAACAAGAATGGACAAGGGGAGAACTGCACTATTAACCACTGTAAATTATTTTCATTGTGCACAAGCATAGCACAACAATAGTTTCACATGACCACTCTTAATACCTTTATTCAGTCTCTACCAAAGCGATGGCAGCATTGCTTACAAATGTTCCAAATAAAATAATTTACAGAATTGTTTTTGTAAGTCAAATTTTTTTTATAAAAATTCAAACCCCTTATACAAAATTGACTGAATTGGTTGAAATTGTTCCCTGAATACAGGCAGTCAGCTGTCCAACTGTAATTACCCAATCCCAGGATGCACCACGATAGATCGGGGATTGTTGAGGTTCCTGATGATGGCACGCCTGGACCTGTCTGCTACCTTCATCACCGAAATGCTCCGGTATCGTGGATCTGTCCAGTAGAGGTTCTTTGATATCCAGTCATAAGCCAGGTCTTCTACTCCATCCACCCGGTTGACAGCAAGCATCTCTCTGCCTGAGGAGATCAAAGCATCTGAATCAATGCATTTCTTGTGCAAGGAGATATAGAGCAATGCTTGAGTTAATTGACTGTCAGATGGCAGGGTCAGTGGGGTAACCCTCAAAGTATGAAGGGAGGTATTTTGAAGTCCAAATTTGGAACAAGCATTGAATTACAATTTTCTGCCTGCAATTTTTTAAATTTAATGTTGGCTTTCATTTTTATGTTTACTTAACACACAATTTTTAGAACTTAAAATTGCACTATTATTGCCAAAAGAATTTACTTGAGACAAATTTCAAAATAAATATGAAATATTTGGTCACCCTTCTGGAACTAATTCTATAGTACTTCATGACTACTCCTGCCAGTTGAGCTGTATTATGTACCGTTATGGTCAACAATATTGGCACCCTTGCATTATAGGTGTATCACATACAGTATCTTCAGAAATATTTGGAAATTTACCAACCTTTGATCATCAGTATATTTTAATAGTATGTCCAAAAGTCTGTTCAACTTACATGCAGTTTTTTTTACAGAAGAAAAATAAAATATGACCTGAACAGTATTAAGCGGATCCTTCCCTAATACTTGGTTGCACCACCCTTGACAAAGATGACACCCTCCAAATGTTTCTTGTAGCCATCTATAAGCTTCTTGCATCTTTCTGCTGGCAGTTTCTCCCTCCCTTCTAATTGCAATTTGTTCCACCTCTTAAATGTTTATACAGTTCCTTTTACACAGTAGCAGATTTCAGCAATAAATGTTTTCAGTCAGATTGAGAGCAGGATTCATTGCTGCATTTTTTAGCCATCATTTTGTGATTTTGGATGTGTGTTTTAGGACAGTGTCCTGCTGGAGGACCCATGAGCTTTGATCCATACCTACTTTTCTAACACTGGGTAGGACATGTCCCTCTGAAATGTCTTGGTAATCCTCAAAATCCTCTGATTTCATGATTCCCTTAATACATTCAAGGCCTCCAGTACCAGAGGCACCAAAGCAGCCCTACCACATCATGGAACCTCTAGAATATTTAACTCACTTATAAACAACTCACTGGCCTGCATTGCCAGAGAGCTCTATTCTGGTTTCATCAGTCCACAGGACATTTTTACAAAAGGATCTTTGTTTCTCTAGGTTGGTTTTGGTAAAGATTAACTGTGCCTTTTTATTTCTTTCAATAGTGGGGTCCACCCTAGAGTTTGCCCGTAAAGCCCTTCAGCATAAGGCACTGGTCAAAACCATCAATCCAGATTGCTGTACATCAGCTTTAAGCTCTTTGGATGTTTTACTTGGTGTTTTTTTTTTAAATCAATTTTCCTCTTCCCATCACATTGTGGGAAATTAACAGCTCCATGAACAGCACATTTGTTAGTAACATTGCAAACTGTGGAAGCTGAGAGGTCTCTCTGGAGATGGCCTTGTACCTGTTTGAACTTTTATGTTTGGTGATAATAGTTTTTCTGATGGTCTCAGAGAGCTCTCTTGTCTTCACTGTTTTCAAAAAGGAATAGGGAATGAAAATGACTTTTTTAAGCATTGAAACCATCATTTCTTGGTTAATTCACGTCATGCGAGTTCTAGCAATTTCACTGTTTTGGGTTGTTGAAAATTTTTGTTCAAAATTTGAAATGTTTTATATTTTTTCACACATGTCCTTTTTTAATTGTTTTATCCTGCGCTGCTGAGGAAATCGGTGTACATAGACCAAAGCTGTTTCACTGCTCACTTTTTTAAGAAGATATTGTACACAGTATACTTAAAATGCAAGGGTGCTAATAATGCTGACCAGTACTATATCTGCATTTGCCATTTCTTGGAATACTATTTCTGTTTCTATGTTCCTATCATCCAGTTCCATTCTATTCCTAATCTAAGAAAGATACGGTTTTTAACGGATACATTCTGATGGACATTAGCGTTACATACAATGAAACCAGTCAGTTAGTTTCGTGGTAATTATTAATAACATGTTTTTCCAAGCACTGTAGAGCACACGTTCAAGGCACCGTGAAATTTCCAGTCACTTATCCCACATTATACCCCTCCCCCACATCAACACCCAGATCCATGTGAGGGGCCCCTTCTTTTCCCTGTCCATTTGTTGTGGATCACATGAGGCCTATCCTTTGGATGACTTAAGATGTTGCTGCAAACAGCAAACAATGGAAGGAAAATGTATGGGGTTCACAATATTCACTAGTCTTTACCTAGTTTCTCATCCATTTTCCAAACAGTTTTTCCACATGTTATGGTAAAAATTAAAACTAACACACGTGGGCTGTGGTGAGGTATATGTGAAGGAGTAAGAGCTTTAAGTGAAAAGTGATTTTCAGTGAAAAAAGTCAAAATATTACTCTTAAAACAAGGTCTCTTACCAGTCCCATCTACCTTCTGCTTGTAAATGATGTTCTTGGCTGTGTCAGAGAAAAAGATGGTATCGTCCTCTGCACTGAAGTCCACCCCAACAAAGAAGGATGGAGAGCTGGTGATGGGCAGAATGATGTCCTCCTGGGTGGAGAGGTTTAAGGGGATGCCTCTAACAGCCATCTGGCAGGTGAACAGCAGGAACTGCCTCACAGCTGTGAGAAGCAAGAGGTTTAAACAAAAGAAGCACGATACACAAAAGTGAGAAAAAAGTTTGCACTAGGTAACAAATAGGTACTATACTGAAATGACTCCTTATTCAGTTACACATGCTTTAGTGCAGTATGAAAAGAAAGTGGTTGTCTGTAAAACATGTCTGGTCTATAAATGCCTGGAATGATGCTCATGGTAAATTATTAAACGGAAGAAGTTTCAATACCTGTATACCTACTTTTTTGTACAACTGCCATTCTAGAAAAGAGTTAGGAGATAATTTTCTTTATCATTAACTTCTCACTAGTAAGAAAAAGCGAGGATGCATTCCAGCCCCATTCACTTAACAGATCCTATACCTAAAACTGGGGCACAATGCACACAGACAGCAATTAATGGATATAACTGGATCCAGTGTCCTTACCCACACATCGTTTTCCATCTGCATGCAAATCAAATCCCAGACGGCACCTACAGCGGTAGCCCAGCCCCTCATTGTCAGTCTGGTGGCTCAACACACAGATGTGCTCACAACCACCCCTGTTGGTTCCGCATGGATTCCTTACTGCAATAGTGGGGCATAAACCATTTATCACGAGGCCCAAAAGCCCTTCTTTTGTTTCTTTCTGATCCTAATCTTTGTGCACTTACCATAAGGCTGCCGTAGTGGATGGACCACTGTCACACCATGTGGAGTCATCGAGGTGTGGTAGATCACCTGGGGGTTGTTGTCACTGAACTTGTTGGCTCTCATGACAGCCAACTTTGTCCAGTCAGTGAAGTACACATTGTGTTCAAAGATACTGATGCCAAATGGGTGTGGAATCACAGACCCTCCATGGACCACTGTTTTCCTGAAAAAAAAGCAGATCCAGACTAAGTCCTTCTCAGCATGCTGGCTTTATTTGTAAAAATAAACTATTCATTTTTAAGGCTGCCATCCTTGAAGTAAATTACAGAACTGTACCAACATGTCAAATAAATGTATCACTACCGTCCCATTAAAAAAAAAACATCACATAATGTGTTCATGACCTTCCTATCTGAGATATATCACTAACAACACAGCTGTATTTGTTGGCATTGATGGGCCTTAATCAGTTATTTTAGTTTTACTCCATGAACATCAGTCAAGATGTTGCATGGCTTAACTTTATTATCACCCTGAACCATAAAGAGACTAAGCTAAAAATATCAACCACTCAGTTGCTCAAAAAATGTGATTTCACAGAGCATGTGACAGGTGAAGGTCAATAAAATTACTGACAATTCTATGTTTAATAAAGAAAAGTATTTTTTAGATCTGTAGTCTCTGTTACATTTTTGCAGTACTTGATTTTTTTATTATCATTGAACTGCTATTTCCAACACCTCTTTGGAGCCACTTACCGGTACAGCCCATCATAGGTTGTAGTTTCTATGTAGTCATATCGACTGTCTGCCCAGTATACCCTCTTGGCCACAATGTCAAGTGTAATACCAGCAGGCCAGCCCAGTTTGGTTCTAATGATTCCATAGCGGTTGGTCCCATCCATGTAGGCCCGCTCCAGTCCCGGTTCCCCATTTAGAGTGTCCCAGTCAGAGAAGAACAAAAAGCTGAACACAAAGTAACACTATTTCACTCTGTGGACTGACGTATACAGAGAATGTTTCCAGAGCATCTCAAAAGACCAAGAAACAACATACTAAGACTAGTCTCTTTTCATTCATAATATATAGTGTAGTATAGTACTATACATATGGAAACGAGGTAACAATGTAAATAAGTTATCACTTAGCAATTTATTTTAAGCTACCTGGCCAGCTTTCCATTCTTGAACACCCCTATTGAATTACATCTGGGTTCATCAATTTTATTACTTTCTAGCTAATCCCTTGGGAAAATCTCCTTATCCCATGGGCCGGTTATTACCTCGAAGCAGGGCAAAATGGAAAGAGACAGGTCTGGGGAGTTCCCCCAAACTTACCCTACTGTTGGGTCCACAGCCAGGCCTCTTGGATTTCCCAGGTTCTCCGCGATCAGTGTTACCCGGTTCTTCCCATCTAAATCGACCATGTCAATTCTATTGACGACACCTTCCACCACATACAGTTTATTGTTCACCCAGTCCACAGCCAGGTTTTCAGGGTAGTCAACTGATACATTTAAGACCACCTCCATGTGGGAACCATCCATATCCACCGAAAACACCTGTCCACCAACATAAAGCATCTTTTAAGAGAGATTAGCCACGTGCAGACGTCAGGACCTTAAATATTGTACATAGAAAAACAAGGTAGTCAGAAAGGCTTTAAAAAGTAACTGAAGCTGTGCTTTTCACATCAAGAAAATGAACTTAAGTTCTGCTTGATAAAATTATATATGCAATCTCATATATTTAATTTTAATTTCTGCCAGTGTTGTCGTGTTTTTTTACGGGGCTTTTACAATATTTATATTGTACAGCTAAACTGAAGATCGCACCAGTCACAAACTTGACTTATCGGCACTGAAACACTGGGCAAATAAACTACGATTTTTAAAAATCTCATTCAGAAATTTTAAGTGCAGACAGAGGGACACGACAGTTTAACTTCCCCGCTACGTTCACGAGCCCTGCTTGTGGTCCGAGATTTAAAATAGTTGACATACTCTAGCAGAGGTGACTGATCAGCAGAGATACTGTGTTCCTAAAAGATATCTCAGCCTTTCAGTCTCATGGCTGGCATTCAAACCACACAGCAGCCAAGAACTGAAACAAAGCCCCTTGAGCAGGCTCAAAAAATGCATACAGTGTGGCAGATGTGGTGCAAACAAATGCCATCAGACTACTTTGTATGTGATCGGGTTACATAAAATTGAAGAAAAATATGTGAATGCCGGATTCTGCTCTGGATCAACCCACCCATAATGGCATCAGCATCCAGGAGCCAACTACACTGCAAATAGAACCTAAAGGAATAAGTTTAAGAACTCCAGCTATACTCCCAGCAAGCCAGGTTTCTGTCTAGTCTGGCACATAGCAGGCATTCTGCAAGATTTTAAGTAACTGTGACTAGGAGATTTCTTCAATTAAACACTTTAGCACTTTTTCTTTCAGAGATGACAGCATCAATAGAAATGGTACGCCTGGTTTCTGACCAGTCAAAAAGAGGCAGATTTGCTTGGGAAGAAAGCCCAGCTTTGCACAGGCTAAAGGTGGTGTCAGATGAGATGCAAAAGAACACTTTGTGAGCAGGAGGAACATCAGGAGCCATTCAAGATGCCATTTGCACAATGCATCACATTGATATTGGCACCAGTTTCCATCTCTGTTGGATTTGCACCTCAAATATGCATTAGTAGTAAATATCTAAATGTGGTGAAAAACAATATGAGACACACAGAGACAGTGTTCCACAGACCCAAAGACAAAGATAAATGTGTCAGCCCCAAGGACATAAATAAACAATGCATAATAAATTTTGCAAAAAATGTAGAGGGTCAGTAAGATTTGAGTTTCAACCTTGTTCTGAATGGTATCTGTCCAGAAAACCCGATTCAGGTGGTAGTGAAAATCCACACCGACTGCAATGCCTCTGTTCTCAGACTGCACCAGTGGACGCAGGCTGTGTCCATGGAGGTCTCCAATAAGCAGATCCTTTCCATTAGAGAAAACCAAGACGGGTGGTCGAGCTAAGGGAGAAATCATATTACCCATGGGCATGCAGTAAAAACATGTTAGTATTAAAATACATTTCGTTAAACTACATATTGCCCACGCTAACATGAACATTTCATGAATCTTCAACCAAGATCACATGTAGTGCAGGTAAAGAAGCATTGAAGGAATCTTCTTTAAAGGTTAAACAGCCTATGTATTTCCATTATGATGTCAATCATGCTTAAGACTATGTAAAATTTCAATGAAGTGTATGGTATATTGAGCATATTTACAACTACAAAGTTACAACTTTAGACCTCCTGTTGATGATTTGAGCTCAGGGACATCAAAATAGTTTAACCTTTTAGGAGATTAAAGGTTATAGTATGAACAGGTACTTCGACAAAGTCTTTCATTTAATTCAAAGATAAAACATCAAATAAGGATACTGCATGCTCATTGGGACAGGAACAGATAGAATACTCTTACACAGACCAACCCTTTCTGCTCCGTGCACAGTCAAATCAAAAGGCTAAAACAACAACCAGCTTGCACAATGACCATAGAGGCTACAGGCGGGGTGAGAAGCTGGGTATGTGGGGGATGGTGGCTTGGATATGGAACAAGGGGTGGAGGTATGTGGTGGAGCTGCTGTTTAAATGCCCAAAAGAGGCTTAGGACAACTCACATGAGGTGTTAGCTCTACAGTGTCTGTGTTGTTCCAGCACATAGCCATCCAGGCAACTGCAGTGGTGGCTCCCAATCCGGTCTTCACATTGCTGGTCGCAGATACCCCACATCTTGCAGTCATCAAAATCTACCAGAGAATTGACAACATCAGTATTTTCATCCATTTCATAATTTTGAAGGATCCAGTCTCTTCTATTTGTGCAGTCAACAGTATTCATGTGAGACTGCGAAGGTGGCAGCTACCAATGCAAGATCGGCTGTCGTTGTTGTTGATCACATATCCTGGAGGGCATGAGCATGTTCCCCCATCAGGGGATGGGTGGCAGCGGTGCTCACAGCTTAGAGATGGACACTTCCAGATACCTGGAATGCAAACCATGGTATACCTTTATTTTATACTAACAAAATTTCTGAAAGTAACACCAGTTGACTCCAAAGTTAAACTAAATTTACCGACAGAATAAGAGGAATGTTTTTTAAACAAGGTATAGTAAAATTTTTGCCATCACTGAACAGACAAAACGGTGTTAAAGACATGTTCTGGTACTGACTGCAGTTGCGTCCGGCAGTAATGTTGGTCTCATCCTCTCCATCAGGACAGTGGGGGCTCCCATCACATAGTTGCTCCAGAGGGATACACACTCCTGAGTAGGGGCAAGCCCACTCCTCAGGATAGCACTCCCGCTGGACAGCATCTGTTCCCAAAGCAAAACCCTAATCCAGCTGCAGAAGCATCCACGGCTTCCATAAACTGCATCCTTGTTCTGACAGAGCTGCCATATTGCATTTTTTGGTTTCTGTAATTAATGCTTGACCAAACTTTCAGCAAGTGTTCACAAGTGTATCAGTCTGGTCACAGCATCCTACAGCCTACTGCTTAAAAACATACTCTTGAAACCAGGCTCATGGAATTTAAAAGGTTTCTTAAAGGCTGAATAACTCTGATCCACAGAGAGCTGTTTGTATAAAACCATAAAAGGAACATGGGGAATACTTCCTAAGCCCAGTCTAAAAACAAAGCACAACAAAGTACATAACTACATGAATAACACTTGTCAAGCTAGTCAACTTATCTAGTTCATTTTATAGCTCTGGAAATCTTTAGTGTAGAATGAGGCTTTACTCTGAGGACAGACAAGCCAATACTGGACATCATGTAAAATACATTCACAACCAAATGCATACCACATCCTCGCTCATCTGTATTGTCCTCACAGTCATCCTCTCCATCACAAAGCCAGACTTGGTGAATGCAGCGGCCACTTGGACAAGTGAAGAAGTTGCCTTTGCAAGTGGGATAGGCTATAGGAAAGCGAGAGTAAAGAACAAGTCTGCATTTAAACACAGCGTATGAGAAGTTCCTAATTTCACTGTAACGGGTTCACTACACAACTCTTACTTAAAAAGCACAGTTCTATTATAGTCACGTGGTTGGGACTATTGAGAAAGATCAGATCAAGTGAAGTGAACGTACTGCAGTTCTGCTCGTCGCTACGGTCCCCACAGTCGTCATCGTGGTCACACATATAGACACGTGGTATGCACTCTCCATTGCGGCACTGGAACTGACTACTGCTGCAGTGCTGAGCTGGAAGAACAGGAACCAGTGCATAACTTTTTACAGCCTGTGCAGGCATGGTGGCGAGGGGTACAGTGTTTAGCAATGGAGGCACTCACTGCAGTTGGCCTCGTCTGAACCATCTCGGCAATGAAGCACCTGGTCACACCTCTGTGTCCGGTTATAGCAGGGACCATTGTTACATCTGAGCTCTGTACAGTCAGGATAGTCTGGGAGATACAATTACAACAAACAGTACAAGTTAAGCATTATCAAAGACATTCTACATTGTCGTCTTAAAGGATTTAAGACTTTATGTTTTGGAAACCAGTATAACAGCTAGGTAAAAGCTACCCTTACAACAGATGGGTAAAAAACATCCCTTATGACAAAACTATGTTATTTCTTATTGCAGGTTGGCGAGTGTGTTTCCTACGCACATTTTACACTTAAAACATTGGAAAAGCTGTCGAACAGCATAAATTGAGATAGGAGTTTATTTCAGTCAAGTGTTTCTTTAAGAGTGGTAGCCAAATTTAAAGCTCTGTAGTCATGCTGTGTGCAAATGGAATCTCAGCAGTTCAGTCAGCGGCTCTTCTGTGTTGTAATGCCATTGCATGCAGAAAGGACCCAACAGATTATTCTACTGTTTTAGTTTCATTTGTTACGTTATTCATTCAACTATTCATGGAATGTAAAAAAGAAATTCTGATTTGCCCCCCCCCCCCCCCCCCCCCCCCCC
>UFQX01000184.1:0-274074 GCA_900497675.1 Arapaima gigas | reverse complement strand
TTTTTTTTTTCCCCCCCCCCCCCCCAACCCCAAATTCTGTTTCTGATGAAGTTATGGAATTGCTCTTATACATGTTCCAAGAAAATGTATTTCAGTGCTGTTGTCCACACCAGAAACTTCCTCTACAAATATCCAGTTGACGATAGTATCTAGCTTTCTTTAGCTGGAAAAGGTATTGTTGAATTATGTGATAATTCAGATTTATTCTGGAATGTATGTCCACTCTTTTGGAACTTTGTAGACAGCGTTAGATCACTGTCCAGTCTAAATATTTTATCCTTTTCCCTTGTATTGTATAAGGTATTGTTCTGTTCTTGTGGTATCTTAATAAAGTGTTTCTGTTTCCACCTCAAAGGTGGAGAAAGGTTTGTATGTGTTAGTCTAGGAAATGGGTGTTTTTGACTTTCCGAGTTTTTGAGTGCCTCTTGGGCTCTCATTGTAGGTAAAAAATTAACCTATAAAAAAAATACAACGTACTTTACAGAATATTGCAAGCATCACGTATGGTCATACTTAGCATTAAATTGAAAAAATGTATTTAAAAAGTGAACAATCGGCTTATCCTAAATATAAACAAACAGATGCAATTTTATACTGTGGCTATATATTCAAAGTGCAGACTTTCAAAAAAAAAAAGCAAAAAATGGGATTCTATCTGAACATCAGCTTGCCTAATCCACAGAGGAATCCAAAAAGGTCCCCAGCAACAAGAAGCACATTGTGGCTGTTTCCCATCCATCACCAAACCTCTTAATCTTACAAATTGATTAAAATGCCGGAGGGAGCACAAGGGCGAGAGGAAATGCGTGCAGGCAACTTACGGCAGCCGTTCTCGTCCGACCCATCGGAGCAGTCAGGAAGCCAGTCACACCTGTATGCCCTGGGGATGCAGGCTCCACTGGTGCAGGTGAACTGTTCGCTCGAGCATGTTTGGCTGGCTGAAGACATTTAACCCATGTGCCATTAAAACGGTATAACTTTAACAGTTTTTTAATTTAATTTTCAGACAACATTTCAAATATAAGGCTGCAGGAAGGTATGTGTAACATTACGGACCTTCAAGTCAAGTGGAATAACACAGCAACACAAAGAGATAACGTACGGCAGTGCTGTCTCTCATCTGAGCCATCCTCACAGTCTTCTTCATCATCGCACACCCAGAGTTGAGGAATACATTCCCCATCACTCACACACTGGAACTGCCCGTGTTCGCAGGATAACCGAGCTGGGGGTATTTAAGACACTGGAAGTAAGGTATCTTCAGAAAACAGACAATACCCAAACTTGTAGCAATAGATGGACGAAACAACAAGATGTCTGAGATCACAAATTGTAGGCAGGATTTTCCTCGGCAAAAAAATTAAACACTTGAACGTACGAAAACATTTCTCTATCAGATTTGTTGCTTTAAATGTAAGCTTTGGGGTGGGATCTTGATAAACCAAGCAGCACTCCAGCTTCATGGTGCCTGCGCTGTTTATGCATGAATTTGAATCATATTCAGACTTTTGTTTCATTGTTTAGTACCCAGGCTCCTGACCAGGGTAAAGTGGTTATTGGTGATGGATGAAAGTTAAGTTTTTTAAAACGGTAAAACCGTGTCTTTGGTTGAAGTCCAAGATACACAGTGGATGGAATAATAAACCAAGTTTTCAAGAGAGAGTCCTCATTTCATTCCACTTCATTTCACTGATGGGATAGAAAGACAGAATCACTTGTATAATGCAGATGAGAGCAATGGTTACTCACGACAGCCAGTCTCATCTGAATCATCAGCACAGTCTGCTGTTCCATCACAGTGCCATCCAAGTGGTATACACCTGCCAGTCCCACAGCGGAACTGTCCTGACTCACATGCTGCAAGTGGGAGAAGCTCGTGGTTAATATGTCACCCTAAAGCACCAGGACATGCTCATCTGCTGTGCTCTCATTCTGACATAAACTGCTCGTGCTATTATTTCAGGTACTAACAATAAAATAAATGACCAAACTCTAAATATTAGTGAAGCAAAACTATCACTCTTGGTTTCATTTATTCATTCTTTCATTCATTTAATTCTGTCTTCCGGTAAAGTAGCAAGGATATTAACTTGATAAGTATGATATGTATGTACTGAAGAAACAAGGTTAATATTAGTATCATTATTATTATTGTTATTATTATTATTAGTAGCAGTAGTAGTAGTAATATTAATAGTAATAATAGTAGTCATAGTTGTGCTGCTGCCTTACAGCCCTTGGGCTGATGGGGTGTGAGTTTGACTCTGGCTCAGTCTGTGTGGAGTAAGCAATGTTCTCCCCGTGTCTTCATGGATTTCATCCTGGTGCTCCACTTTCCTCCCACAGTCCAAAACATGCATTTCAGATTAACCGATCGCTCTAAATTGCCTAGTGAGTGTGCATGTGTGGCCAGCCTGTGACAGACTGGCACCCCAACCAGGAGTAATTTCAAACCCCAGCACTGTTATGATTCTGGGCCACTGCAGCCCTTCTCAAAAGGAAGCAATTAACAATGATGGATTATTACTATTATAAATTGTCATTTTAAGTTTATTCTGTCTACTAGAAGGTGCCAATCTAAGTATGGTGCACACCAAAAACAAAAAAAAAATGCTTCTCTAACCGAAGCGTACTGGAAGAGGATGTTCGGCAAATGTAACCCTTGATGAAGCCTGCAAAGTGCAAGGTTGATGGGGCCATGGAGCCAGGCGTGCCAGCCACCTTCGAGAGGTTACACAACCACCCTTACTGCTCATCCCCAACCCCATGTTTGATGTTTCTTGCTTCATGGCATCTGCAAGATAAGGTTGCCCCCAGCACCTTCTTTGACGTTCTCCAGGAGATATTGACTGGAGCAAGCATAATTCAGTGACAGACAGATCCGTCCACGTGGAATGTGCGACTCTGACTGTCTCATTGTGACACGCTGATTTATAGTGCATGCTGTTCCTTGTCAGAAATGTGATTGGGATAAATAGTGGTACCGGGTGGTACCAGAGCCTTAACACCCAAATTCTTTGCTGAGGAGAATGCAAAGTGGTGGTTGGTGGTGCAGGTCTGGGGTTGATGGTCTAGGTCTTATCAACTACCTTTAAACACACTCCCTCCTTAACCAAATATGCACTAAGGGAAAAAGGTTTGAGACAGCAACACTTGTGCAGCTACAAATAACAGCGATACAAATAAAAAGAATGAAGGCAAGCTGAACTGATGCACAATTATTTCACTTGGCTGTAGAAATTTAGAAATTAAAATTTCTATTTAAATGTAGAACAATCTGTTCAGAATACATAAGGGTGAGTCTGGAATTTCAGATATACAGCAAACTACAACAGAATGAAACCATGGCTGCAATTTAGTTCACTTTATTTGACTTTCTGGCTATTTTAAATGAACCATAACTGATTTTATCTTAAAAGAAACATAATACTGGATTAGGGAATTGAGACCCCCATACCGTACTTACTTTTCATAATTGAGAAAAAAAGCAAGCAAGTCACTACGGCTTTCATTTTCTTGGCTGTCTGTACGTTGACCGGTCAACATGGGTATTGGGTTTCTTTCAGCTGAGACAGTAATATCTCAGCATGAATCTTCCTTGCTATCACCACCTAAAAGCAGTACTTTAAATTCCAGTTGTATTGATGCATTCCATATAATAAGAACATGCACAAAAGACTTGTATTACAGCAGTGATTTGTGTATGATTTAATGTTGAGACCAGTCACTGGGGAATTCAGAGAAATGTACTATTACATTTAAAACAAACCTTTTCTACTTTCTCATAAGTGATAATTAGGAATTATTAGGAATAATTGGTGAATTCACACTAAATCAAAAAAACCATATTTTGGCTTTCAGGCGTCATGGTGTTTAACAAAATTATTTTGTCTGTCGGACTTGTGAGTCATGGTATTGAGGGAACCATACTGTGCCAGGTACAAAGTGTAACTTTACCGGTGAAATTCCACTCAACTAACACTGAAACAAAGTGAGAATGAAAAAATTCTCATATGAATATTGTAAGGGGTTAAGGTATGCCACTGATCATTGCTATGATGTCACCCTTTGATGTTTAGCTGTTTAATTTAAGTCGGAAGGGGAAATGACTGCTGACTCATTCAATAAACTGAAAGTATGTTTTTATAATTAAAACAAACTGGTCTATAAACCCCTGTAGAACATCAATTTTGGGGTCATTTCACAGACATGTTGGCCTTTTTCATATGCAAAATGGACACAGCACAGAGGCACAAGTCACACAAAGTCACAAAAAATTTAACTAAAATTTTAATTAATTAAAATTAAACTATGACACCAGACCAGCAAATGAGTCCTGCTCACCTCTTCTTTCAGTGAACTGAACTTTGAAAATGTTTGCAAATGACCCATATAGCAATGGAATCATTTGAAGAGTTCAGCATCTGGTAGTGTTGCAGACATAAACGCAAACAATGAAAGAGCTTAAAAATCACAGGCCATTCAACTTGGTAAATGCAGTGTGGGGTAGAAGTTCGTCATATGAAAGTCAGCACTTTATCATTTCTTTTATGTAGTGTGCACTTTAAAAATAGATCTCTTCCATGTTAGTTTTTGGGGTCACTAGCCACGCTACTGCACTAAAAGCCTAGGGAGCAGCTCTGATATCATTAGGTCCTGTCTCACATTAGGCAACACCATCCTTTTGCTTTCAGATTGTGCCAGGGAAATGGACTTACTTATTAACTCTTTCAGCATCCAGTTGGTTAGCAAGGCCCTTTCCTGATCAGTTTACTAATGATAAAATTGCCCCTCCATTAGCTCAAAGGAAGTCTTTGTTAGGGGGGCATGATCCCAGCGGCTGCAGGAACACTGTAACACTCAGGTAAGACAAGCAGCGCACACAGCATCCAAGTGGAAGAGCAACCGCTTCAATCGCACCATTGAAGAATGAGTATGCCTACACCTCTATCCTACATGCTAAAACAGAATGAATGTGTCCACTGTTATTGCTATGAAGAAAAAGCATATAGTCCACTGAGGCTCTGACTATGCAACTGAGAGAAGCTGTATATCTATAATAAACTTAAAAAATTTTTGCAGGTAAAAGTCAGATTCATTATCAACTACCAGTTTCTATTTTAAACCACAAAAGAAAAAAAGGAAAGTCACTTTCTGAAAGCTAACACTGAGAAATAAAATAATTCCAAATACGGCTTTTTAGTCCAATGACTAACCAAGGAAAGTTTAGCCAAAATGTGAAAACACGATACAGGTTAAAAAAAAAATCACCAAAAAAATTTGGTAAAGTCCGTGTGATTAGCTGTGTCCTTAAACCCCACTGGGAAAAAAGTTCAAAGGAAGGACACTCCCAGGGCCTCCTAGCAACACTGAAGATATTCATAAATCCCATCTCTTATACATTGGGTTAATAGTTTTATCCAGCCTTTACCAAAATGAAACCGATATGCTAAAGGCCTTCGGGTAAAGCCCAGTGTTTTGTGACAGTATCAGGGAAAGGTGACTTACAAGCTAATGGGGGGGGTTCTTGTGCCACAGTGTCCGGCTACCCATTTTCATCTCTAGATGAACAGTCTAAATCTTTGCAAAATGTAAATCGGGGTTACGACGATAACCGGTGACTTAAATAATAAGCTAAGCCGTTGTATTATTTTTTTTTGTCACCGGTTATCATCGTAACCCCATCGTTGCAAATGTTTGTAAAATGTAATTTGGGGTTAGGATGATAAGTGGTGAGAAAAAAAAAATAATATAATGACTTAGCTTATAATGAAACACAACTGCCCTTTGCACCGTGAAATGGCTCCGATTGTTTTTTTGAGAAAATTGCCGAGACACTCAACAGCATAACTGAAAGTGGGACCCCACTTATTGGTACTTTTCCACTGGTGTCCTCTTTGGTTGTTTTGTTTGGCACTTTCCTTTCCTTCCACCATTCCCCTCTTCTTAGTGGCCATGTCTTTTCTAATTAGCCAACTTAAACCCACAGCAGGCCTGCACCCTGAACCATCCAGGGAGAATGATAAGGACGCCCTGCCCCAGGCAAACAAAGAGCCATGACGGAGGAATTTTCATTAGAAAGAAGATTCCCGAAAGCTCAGGCCCCACTGTGAAATCACAATGGCACAATGAAAGAGCCGGCAGGGGCGGTAGCCTCATTACAGAAGGTGTCAGCACACCAAAGGGACTAGGGAGATGGATGGCAGTTTGTGGAATACAGTACAGCTTCCTGTCATGAACAAAATGAAAGTGCACCCCTTTCCCCACCTCTCACCTCAGTTGCCCCATCCCCACGCAAAAAAAAAAAAAAAAAATGTAGCTTGTTCCCCAAAACATATTTCGTCACTCGTGTGAGGGCCTGAAGGAGAGGGGCTCCATCTTTTATCAACGCTGCCTTGTTTGGGGGTGTCCCTGCCCTCTCCTTCAGTGTGTGTAGGTAAAGCAGCTGGCAGTGTAGTGCAGCCTGGGACCCAACCGTGCGGTCAGAGTGGACTGTGGCACTTTCCCCTCCCTTCATATGGAAATCAATGGCACAGAACACAGTCAGTTGCCAAACAAGTGACTTTGGCTGTAAGAGACACATACAAAGGCCACTGCAAAATGTGTCTGGCAGCAGTGGAAATAGGCAGATAAACAAAAATGTATTGAGGGAATTAAGTGAGATGCCTTTAATTCTTCACTTGTGTTTACAGGTTTCTGCCAAATGTGTAAAAACACGCCACCCTTTTTCTTCTAACTTTCACTATGTTGCTCTTCCTGCAAATTAAAATGACATTTTACTGGCCTTATTCAATTTGAGAAAAATTGTTTGATCAGAAGTACAAGTCTGATGTCTAGATTTAAGTAAACAACCGAATAAGTTGCATAAATCACATCTTTTAAAAGATGTTATTTAAATCTATGAGTGTAGCAGTGGGGTCCAGTTAAAGCAACTAGGGCCCAGAGAAAATCAGGTTTTTTAAAAATGAAAGAATTACTGGCCCCTGTTCCTGCCTGTTTTGCTAACTTCTGCTAGGAGTATCTCCTAACACAGTGGCAATGTTGCTCAAAGACTTACGCTGGTAAGGATTACAATATGTGCGAGATCAAGAAATTCAACTAACCAAAATCCATGCGGTGTTATTTAACTGGATTTTCAGTTGTTTTTGTTAGTAGAATTCTGTATCACTGAAACTCACAAAGCAACTCATTAAACAGTAACGTTTAAAGGAATTATACAACTTTTTGCCACATACACTCCCACACTCTAAGAATTGTTTTAATCAACCTTCATGCGTTTGTTAAAAGTTACTCAGCTCTGGGTAAATATGGAGCAGAACATATGCTATGTTACGTCAATCATCCCATTTTCATACAAATCACTAAGTGATTTTCTGATTTGATCAAGAGCGTAACCCATCGCTCAGGGTCAGTTCCATGACCAAATAAACTGGGTTTAGTTGTAATATGAGATTCTTAGATCTTTAAGATACTTATACCATGTGGGCTGCATTTAACTAAGACTTACCACACAAAGCAAAAAGGGTATTGTTTCTTTCAAATTGCCACTTTTTCCTGCTCACAGTGCTATCTATGCTGAAAATAGGATTAAAGGAAGATATATGTCTGACTGTTTCGTCACTGATATGAAAGATCTAAAGATAAAAGAAACCTTTAAGGAGTTTGAGCACTTCCATATACACACATTCCATGCATGTCAGTGTGAATCCCGTTAAGTAACACACTCCTTTTGCAGATAATATTGATCCATGTCGGCCAGATAAGGGCTTGCAATACAAGCTTCAGGCATCCCATTCACACGAGGTTAACACCTTTCAAAGGGTCAACAGACAAAAGATCCTAAGTGAGAAATCTATATGTAACACTGATGCAGCTAAGAAAATCACATTTATCTCTTACATTATGAAATATTGAAAACAATAAAGATATTTAATTAATAAAAGCAGAGGCGATTAACCAAGACGAGCGACATTAGATATGTTAAATTCAAATAACTTCTGTCGCATGTTCCTGTCCTACAGTCAGTATTGACTGTAACTTCAAACGCCAAAATGTCTTTCGGACATTGCTGAGTCTCAAATCTCATCGTGTGCAGTTCCATCTCCCTGTACTTCTAAAGGAAACACTCAGGATAGGCTTATCGCTTGTCCTACACTGGATGTAAATGACTACTTCTTTCAAATGTCAGGAGTGAAATACATGACTATGTCTTCAACTCTGTCTTAAGTGCCAAGGCCTCTACATCAATATCAGTGTCTCAACAGGCTGAAACCGAATGCAAGATGATGAACACAGTTTTACTGAAACATGGCTGAAATTCAGGAGTTATGCTAGAAATTGTTTAAAATGAAAACATAATTACAAACATTTGGTGATCTAAACCTGTAAAAACACGTCTTGAAAAACCATTACCTGAGAATCATCACAAGAAAGTCAACTAGCCATGACAACGGCCACAGATCAACGTCGACAATAACCGCTCCTGCTTCTTGGGTGGTAAACCACATTTATGTATTAACGCAGCAATTCTAAGTAATGATCACAGTTTTGTGCAAAGTCAGGTCTTCTGAAAACGTCCCTGAAGGTGTTTAAGGGTATTGGCAACATGCCCACGTATTTTAGTGGTTCATCCATTATGAGTAATCATCAAACAAATAACCTTAGGGTTGAGTAAGACTTTGCTGCCGCAGCAGAAATGATCACAGACACTATCCTGTGATGGAGCCAGTGGAATAGAGGACGGATTGGAGAAAGTATCCTGTCCACCTGCTCTGGGGCCTTTTTTTGGCTCTTTCCTCCCGAGCATATGCTAAGTAAATTCGGATTAAATTAGCCTTTCATTACATTTCTGAAGAGATCAGCACACCCAGTGTGGACTGAGGTGACACAAAACAGTACCAGACTGTATATTTGGGTGATTCCCTTGACCCCAGGCCTCGCAGAGGAAACCATTACTGAAGCATACCACTGACTGAAACGCGGCGGACTTTGTCTTTTTAATAATGTGAAGATTAACTTCAGCGTGCCCAGTTTTACACCGTGTTAAGCTATGTGATCTTTTATTTTCAGAAGAAGTTCTGAATGCTGATAATTAACATGTACCTCCCTTCCACAGGTCAAAATTTTTAGTAAGTAAGCAAGCAAGTAAGTAAATAAGTCACACGCCGCTATCACATGACACATAAAAAAAAAAAAACATGACACATTCAATCTATTAATTCTATCTAAATCTAAATCTATCAATGTATACATAACAAAAATGTTACCGAGGTTAAGGTGCATCAATTCATAAACAGCAGCAATAAATGTTGTTCGGAAACAAACCTGGGGAGCTGTTCTCCTGAACACGATTTTTATTTATTTCTATTCTATATGTTGAACATAAAAAAGCTGAACCAACGAGTAAAATAACTCAAATAAATACATTTCATCTCACTGCAAGATAGGCAATCTTAAAGTATTACATGACAACCTTTGTCACCTGCACGCAACATTTTATTACTAGTTTTGGATCTAATGATTACTGGACAGACACTTTATATATTAAGCTAATGTGCCTATTTTTGTTGTTTAAATGCAGAACTTCTCCATTGTTTCTCAGACAGAAAAGGTTGCTTTTCGCAGCAGCTGCGGCGTAATTACTTGCTTGATTCACACTAAGGAGCTTACACACTAAGTGTTTAGCAAAAAGAAAGCAGATTACAATTTGGGCAAGCAGGTCTCAGCTACCACCATTCACTGTGAGATTCGAGACTATAAGGCAGAAACTAATCTATATAGCAATAAGCACTGCAACATCTTGAAGCAGGAATGTTTTTATAACTCTGGATGTATTTGAGCCTTGGAAAGTCCACAACATGGGCAGCTCCTTGGCTGCAGATTCGTACCAGTGAGTTGCAGTCCACACTGTGTCCTGATCACATGCTATCCTCTGTTACCTAGCAACGGCAAAGCTCAGGCAAAAGTTCTCTGAGAGAACTTCAAATCTGTCTGAGGAAGGCTTTGTGTTCTAGATTAAAGTAACGTTTCTCAGTTGCGTGGGCTTTCTGAAGAATTCCCTCCGGTTGGTTTAACAATCAAAATTGAATATGTCTTCGAGCATGGCTTCTAAACGAATATCAGCGATATGAAATACGGCCAAAAAATGTGCTGAACTTACAACCATAACACAAGAACACAAGTTTAGAGGAATTCAGATACAAAAGCAGGTTAACTACTTTGAGCAAAAAAGAACACAAATCGGTGCACACCTTACACCACCTAGGTCACTCTGTTTACGAGCACTGGAATTACACTAACGTAAAAGTTTGTGAACAGAATTAAAGCCGTTTTGTCGCTCTTGGTTTAATGGCTCCATATTTTAGAATATTGCACACGTACTATGGATTAAGAAACAATTTTATGGCTATGGGTGGAAAACAAGGTTATAGAAGACACCAGCAGTGAGGCAAATAAAAGGTTACCGCGCAGTGTTCAGTTTCTTGAGTATTGTTACCAGTTTATCTAACAAAGCCGACCGAGAAGAAGGTTTGTTGCTGAGATCAAATTAGCAAATATAATTGTGTGGTATTTTTTTTTTTTTTTTCAAAAAGGCATTAACTTACCTTGAGAATAGCACCGGAGCGTACATAAAATTAACGGAAGAAAAAGGGTACAAGGTGCTTTCCACATTCTGAGACACTGTCCCGGCGCGCTGGTCCAGCTCCGAGCGAAGCTGGGGGGGATATTTGTGCCTCGGGGAGTGGGATGCTGCCGCGCACTTCTCTCTTGCTGATGAAAACGGGGCGTGTTCAATTGGGGAGGGGGCGTGTCTATTCGAAAAGGCGGCACCCCCTGACTAATGAGAGGGCGTATTCGGACGCTATCTGCAGGAAGAGGGCGTGTCCAAGCAGTAATTGATGGAAAAGGAGGTGTGTTCCAGCCAAGGCCCACTATATTTTGAATTTACTCTACCATCCTCCCCCCAACTCCCCTTTCTTACGTGGGCTTCCCAGGAATCTGCATAATTCGGTCACTCAAAGTAATGAGCCGTCTTATCTCGACCCCGGACTCCGATTGTGTGCGTTGGCCCATCAGAGTAAACACAAGTCACCACCGGAGTGTGTGTCTTTTGTCAAGCTAAAAACAAAGGCAGTTTCATGACAAACAGAACACAGAGCTCTATACCCAAATTCACACCTTTTTTTTGCAAGAGCATTTATAGCCGTTTTGCTTCTTAATGAAATTGTACTTTTCTGCTGGGTTTTGAAACAATGTCCCATGAAGAAGGGATTCTTCTGTTACAGTTCTTTGTGTTGTAATCTATATTTTTTATATCGCTTTTACGTTTAAATGTAAATAAATAATGAGTTTGGGTTTTAATTCAGGAAACATTCTAAACTCAAATGTAAGGGGAAATATACAGCTATTAAACCATTGCTTTAGATGTAAATGCCTGCACTTGTATTAACTTTTTTCAGATAAGATTTAATGCAGGAGGTATTTCTGCCAAAACTGGATTTTTGTCTGTTAACATGGAAAATTAAAATATATTTACAACCTCAAGGGTTGCCTGTTGCTGGCAGAAAATAAATAAATGCTGGATAACTATTTTTATAGATCAAGTTTGTATTTTATAAATTTTATAACATATATGCATTTTAGGGCGTGATGGCACTGTTGCAGAAGAAAGGGGCTAGTGTGGAAACTCTTGCTGGGGCCCGCTGTATAGGAAAAGGCCTTCTAAGTGTGAAACTGGGCAACTGGTGTGTTGGTACAGCACTGCACCGGGGTGACTTCATTTGCAGGAATCCAGGACTTGTCCATGGAAGCACAAAACTCACAAGGAACTGCTGTGTCACCTGACTGCTCACACTGTGCGTTTCAGTGCTATTCAATGCAGCACACACTAAGTTCTGCTGAAAAAAAATTGCATTTGTTTATGGGAATTTAATGTGAGGGCAAAGAAGATAGGGAAATGTGTTTTGGAAGATGGTTAAATGTAGCACAGTACACTATGTTTTCAGAGGTTTATTTAATGTTTCATATTTGATTAAATAATTTAGCTGATGAGCTTATAGAGAATAACAGTTATGAAAAAGATCTGCAGAATATGACAGAAATGAACCAAAATGGCACATGGTCAGACTCATATCGTAGTATAAGCCTTTTAAAATAGCTTTAACATTTTAAAAATAGTAATAAAAACAGAAACATCATGCAGATTTTATTTTATAACTTAATGTTTAAAGAGTCAAAAACACAAGTGAAATTAAAATTGTATGTACATATAATGCCCGTAGAACGTGTGTGTGGCTCCTCAGCAGTGGACTGGTACCAAGTCCAGGCTGTACCTAACTAGCCTCACGCTCTGTACTGTTGGAATATGGCCTGAGCCACAGAGGCCCTGTCTGAGAATAACTGGCTAGTAGTGCCTCTCACTAATACTCTGTCAGTGAATGAGTAATAAAATCCTACCAGAAAATTGTGACATTGTCAGCAACTATTCTCAAACGGTTATCGTACAAATATGATACCAGTGATAAGTACATAGAAATATATATCGCTGCAAGGAATTTCACGTGTACAATGGACACAAAACATAAGACACGTAACAAAAGGTGCTAGATAGATAGATCAATAGATAGATAAATTCCCAATTGTCTCCTAAAGGGAGACAAGTTTAATGGCCCAAGGTACAAATTCACAGTGGTATTATGAAGGCAGATGGGCAGCAGGTAGGAGAGACCCTCAGAAGCACTTCTCACTTAACTGAAGCCAGAAAGTTTGTACAGTACAAGCAAAAAATATACAGCACACATCGGTAGTATACACAAAATAAGAGTTGCAAAAGTTTACCATATTTTCTCTAAAACATAGAATTAACATATGTTGCCATTCTCAGTGCCAATCTGAGCTCCAGCATTAAACCACCCACCTTTATTAACATCAGGTAGGGCACAAAAGAACAGCCACAAAGAGCACGTGTAAGGATTGCTCAGTTAGTCCCTATCCAAAGTCTAGTTAACCACCCCAGCCCCCCTGGAACAATGCAAACCACATTTATAGAACACAAAGTCTGGTCCACAGTACACGTGTACAAATACTTATATGCAATATCAGAAACCACCAGCAGGGTTGCCTTATATAGCGGACGACACGACTTTATTACAGTACAACGCAATATTTTGGCAACAGGTGGACAGTACCGAATATTACTCGCTGTCTTACTGAGATCAAAACAATATGTAACGGACCTGCTAGGTTTCAGGTCAAGTCTCCTAACTGGCCGAGGCCTGTACGAGCACACCAAGCGCTCAGTCCCGCAAGTGGGCTAGTTACGTGTGCCACGTGGATCCATACTTTGGACTCGCTGATGGGCATGTTGGTGTGAGGTTAACAGAACACAGGTCTGAAGGGCAGGTCCAGGGTGTTGTTAGAGAGCACACACCACCACCTACTGGAAAATAACAGCGAAAGTAAAAGAAACTGCATTGTTGAGACAAGCAGAAAAAGGTCTGAAAAATGTCACTACACAAACGTACATAACATAACAATTACAATTGCAGTTCTTGCTGTACAAGAGGGTACCACCAGACACTGAAAGCAAATTTTCACATACTTTTGCCACTCACAGATGTGTTATTGGATCATTTTCCTCAAAAAAATAAATGATCAGGTCCAATTTTTTTTAATTCACCTGTTTGATTTGGTTCTCTTTATCTACTTTTAGGACTTGTGTGAAAATCTGATGTAGTTTAGGTCAAAGTTATGCAGAAATATAGAAAGTTCTGAAGGGTTCAAGCACCACTGTAGTTAACACTGATTTTCTTATTGGATTGTTGTGCAATGAGCAACAGCAAAACTTCTTGAACTACACTGGAGGTTTACTTAGCCTAAATGTTAATGCTTGGGTCAAAGTAGACACCTGTTTTTAGTAACTGAAAGTTGAAAAAAAAAATCAGCTTCAAGGTTTACTGTATTGGTCTAGTCTAAAGTTAACAAGTCTTAAAGCCAAAATTACCATTATGAGCAAACACCACTGGTGTTAGAGTAGGTATCCCCCCCTACATTTCACAGGCTCAAAGAAAGGTTTTAATTTTGTGGGTCACCTAAGCAACATGTGAAAAGTTAGGCTCATACAGAAATTTTACATGCCATCTGGTTTCCCCTTTAAATAAAGTCTGTTTGTTGTTACACTATTAAAATAAACATTGTTTAAAGGTTATGTTGCACATACCATCAGTGGATGTGTGTGTTCAGATGGTGCAATTCAAGATGCTTTATATGTTATGCACTCATTTCACACCACTGGTTTGGTGCTTCAAAATGTTAAAACAAGACTAAAGCTGCAACACTGCAGTGTATTGTAACATACATATGTGAAAGTGAGAGGAGATTTCTCTGCTCTAGCTGTTGGAAATCCTTTTCTAGAGTAACTAGCACCCTAGAGGACAAAAGGAAGATGCCTGCACTCTTACAGGGTATGGGGGATTCAGGCCTGAAATGAAATGCACACAAGTAGTTCCAAGAGCAAACAGAGAACCCACTTACAGCAGATAGAGAGTCCATATGAAATTGAAAACAAAAGTTTAGGAATGTCACATTTTGTAATGAAAATTTTAAATCTTTGATTAAAGAATGAACTGGGGGGGGGGTCCTTCCACTAAGCCCTTTCCATAGGGAAAACCCCTTACATTTCAGTTAGTGGAAAAAAAAAAAAATGAAGGCCATTTATTGAAGGCAAAAATAGGACTGCTTTAGCAGGGATTTACACAAGAATCTGAGAAACAGATTGTGTAAACATCCAGGCTGACTACAATTGTATTACAATTAAAGTGAGTTTTTCCCCCTTTACAGTTCCAGCAACTTGCCACTTGAGTACAGCACACACACACACACCTTAAAAACAAGTTTAACAAAAATGAGGGGATTTCAAAAAGGAGACATCTTCTATACTTTGAATTCCACAGGAACAAGTGTCCGATTAGTCTGCAGCCACTGCTCTACAATATTTCTGAAGTAGTCATTACAATTATCTAGTCACATCTCAGATGAGCATTTGGAAGGCTTTGAGCTAGAGATGCAGTACATGTCCACAACACATTAAGTTAGCAGACCAACTTTATTTTTAACTTTCATTCTTATTTGCCTGTTCAAGCAAAGATAGACATTAAATACAACATGATACCATTTTCATTACAAACCAAGTGCTGTGCCCATAAAGTCTTCCCTACCCACTAACAGTTATGAATGCTCTTCAGCCAGTTTCTCAGCCTTCTGGACAACTTCTTCTATGGGACCAACCATATAGAAAGCCTGTTCAGGAAGGGCATCATATTCACCTAGAAGAGTGAATCACTGGTCAACTACAGAGAAAAAATAAAATGGGTACAGCCATAAGCATATTCAACCTTACTCTGCAGTTCATGTATATTTATAGATACATACCTGCTAGTATGCTTTTAAACCCTTTAATAGTATCCTTGAGGGGTACTAGTTTACCCAAGTGACCAGTGAATACTTCAGCCACCTGGAATGGCTGGGAAAGGAAACGCTGGATCTTGCGTGCACGAGCAACAGTCAGCTTGTCCTCCTCAGACAGCTCATCCATACCCAGGATAGCAATGATATCCTGAAGGGATTTGTAATCCTGAAAGAAAATTAAACCCAAAGAGGATGACAAATATACAGAATTAAAGGCTGAATATGTAATGCAACTATCAGAATACAGGAAAGCCCAAAAAAGTCTTTCCTTTTATTTAAAAAAAAAAAAAAAAAAAAAACAACAGTACTTTCTGCAGGCCTGTAGTAATATGGGGGGGGGGGGCAGAAATCACTTACTTGGAGGATCTTCTGCACACCACGGGCAACATCATAGTGTTCAGTTCCAACAATGTTGGGATCCATGATACGGGAGGTGGAATCCAGTGGATCCACAGCAGGGTAGATACCAAGTTCAGCAATAGCACGAGAGAGCACAGTAGTGGCATCCAAGTGGGCAAATGTTGTTGCTGGGGCAGGGTCAGTCAAGTCATCAGCAGGTACATATATAGCCTTGAGAAGGAAATAAGTCACATCAGGCATAAAAGGTGCAAGGTATCAAGTAATTATGATGTTAATAAATTTGATGCAGTTACCTGCACTGAGGTGATAGAACCCTTCTTGGTGGTGGTGATTCTCTCCTGCATGGTACCCATGTCAGTAGCAAGAGTAGGCTGGTAACCCACAGCAGAAGGAATACGACCCAGAAGGGCAGAGACCTAAGACAATTAAGCAAAAAAATTTTCAGTGACGCTAACAAACCTAAGTCACAAAAAACGTTACCCAACTAGATGGGATTCATGCATTTGCAAGCCCTGTACAAAGGTATACAAAGAGAGTTACCTCTGATCCTGCTTGGGTGAACCTGAAAATATTGTCAATAAACAGCAGTACATCTTGTCCTTCTTGATCACGGAAATACTCAGCAACGGTAAGACCAGTTAAAGCAACTCTAGCACGGGCGCCTGGAGGCTCATTCATTTGACCGTACACCAGTGCTACCTGTACATTGGAGAAGAGTATGGAAATGCCTTACACAATGCAGTTTTACACTGGATGCAAGTCAAACAGAACAAATTAACAAAGACAACGCAGGGAGCCTGTTTCCACCTTGGATGTGTTGTCCTTTAGGTTAATGACTCCAGACTCAATCATTTCATGATACAAGTCATTTCCTTCACGAGTGCGCTCTCCCACTCCAGCAAACACAGAGTAACCACCATGGGCTTTGGCAACATTGTTGATCAGCTCCATGATAAGGACAGTCTTGCCCACTCCAGCTCCACCAAACAAGCCTTATGAGAGAGACAACCCAGTTTTAATAAGATCCAGAGCCAATAACATATCATTCTGACTTTATAAATAAAGAAAGCCTTACTTCTTTTTTTAAAATACACACACACACAAAGTAGTCATCTCCCCCCCCAACTTACCAATCTTTCCACCTTTTGCATAAGGAGCAAGCAAGTCAACCACCTTGATGCCAGTCACCAGGATTTCTTGCTCTACACTCATGTCTGTAAACTCAGGGGCTTCAGCATGGATCGGAGCAGTTCTGGACAGGGAGCCACAAAAAGCCAGTTACCAAAGAATGAAGCATGTTTATACAGCTTATACTACATATATTTAATGTAGCACCAGCTGAAACTGAGAAACTTTTTCAGCGGTGTAATTGCATGCAGTGTATGTGGGGGTCGGGGGAGGTACTGTTGCACAAGTGTTATGATACAACTCCATTAACCATATCCCTAGACATGGGCCTTACTGCTTGGTGGTGATTGGTCCTCTTTCATCAATGGGTTCCCCAATGACATTCATGATCCTACCCAGGGTTTCTGGGCCAACAGGAATTCTAATTGGGGCACCTGTATCAATAACCTTTTGCCCACGGACCAGTCCTTCTGTACCATCCATGGCAATGGTACGCACTGTGTTCTCCCCTGAGAAACATGAGATGCTAAAGAGTTATGTGCAACGTTTTCATAAATACAAAGGACAAATCCCAGGTGTCACTTCCAGGAAAATGTGGGAAGAAGCCTTACCAAGATGCTGTGCAACCTCCAGCACCAGCCTGGTCTCACGACCAGCAACTTCGAGTGCATTGAGGATAGGGGGTAGACCCTCATCAAACTGGACATCCACAACTGCACCAATGACAGCCACAATGCGGCCGTTGGCAGCCGCAGGCTTGGCTGACGGGGCAGCGGCAGCAGCATAGTTCCTGCCTGTATGAACAAGGTAAAAAAAATATTCCACGAGTACATCTTTTCTCTTCAGGTTAAGAAAGGAACGGAATAGAAAATAAGTGAACAATCTGTTAAGGCATCACCTTACTGTCTGAATGACAAGTGGAGAACATTAAGAAAAATGTTTAAAAATGCATACAGGTGCAGACATACTACTGACTTGTATGTGTCAGTCACATTTAGGTTACCTTGCAACTAAACTATTCAAGACAACTTCAGATAATGCAAAATAACTTTGGAACACAGTGCCAAATCTTGCTAGCTGGTAAGTGATCGAGCAAAGCATAAAACTATCAACATCTCAATGCAGAGGTCATTGGAGCAAGATGCACAGCTTCAAAAAAAAAAGAGCGCCGATGAACATCTTCCACTGCAGTAAGACTTGTGTAGTCAAAACTGTGTTGTGATCCACTTCTATCTGAGGTGTTATTTAAATTCTGAGGTCTGCGACCCCCAATGTAAAAGTGTGCTTCATGTCAAATAAAGGTCATTCACACTTCCCCAAGGAAACAAGTCGTAACACTGTATGGGAAACATTTAAGTGGCAGTGCATCCGCGCAACATCCCCAGGACAAGCGTTACACTCAAATATAAGAGCATTTTTTTTATTATTATTGTTATTACTACAACGGGTTTGGGGCCTGCGCTATAAGGAGAATCCATGCAGCATGACGTCATTTCAAAGTCACGATGACGAATTACTAACCACTGCCCAAAAAGAAATACCATGTACACATGATGACTGTTTTACTTACAAGAATAGAGAGCTGCCGGGGTTCCATTGAACAGTTTCAGTGGATTCACCCCGGGCTTCAGCGCCTGCAGCGCCCCAGTGCAACAACGACCAAGCGTATTCAACATTTTCAAAATGGTCGAAAGCACGAAGGGACGGCCGCGCCGGCGGCTTTATACAGATTTCTACGTCAGACCGAGCATGCGCAGAACAGCTGCGCTCTACATGGGTTACGGCAGCGGTCACTGTCGTGAAGTGAAACACACGCGAGGAAAAGGCCTTACTGAACAAAAAATATGTGAATATTACCTACGTTTGTATTTTACAATTTGTGTCATAAGAGGGCAGTATAATCCCATTTAACGTAAAGCTTCTTTCTGCAATTTAGTCTCCGAACTGGTGGAGACGAGTTTGTTGAAAATGCCAGTTTTTATGATCTGAAATGTGTAACATAGCTCAAAATAATTTCTAGTCTGACCACTGTCTGAGAGCAAGGCAAGAAAAAATGTTCTTAAAAGTATTGCAGCAATATTTTAAATTCTAAAAAGTTTTTGAAATAGTTCATATAGTGCATTTATATGTCCTGTGATGGAGTGACCCCCCTGTCCAGGTTGTACCCTGCCACGTACCCTGCGTTTCTGGGATATGCTTTAACCCTCAAAAGTCCTGAGATATGACTGCTTCTTGGAACCACCTTACAATCAAGATGAAGGCATGGATTTACCTGCATGAACTCTTTAGCAGTTCCTCAGTTAAGCAGCACTATTGCAAGCAGCAAGAACACTGCTTCTTGTAGTCATCCAGCTCAGCACGAAAGGTTTAGTTCTGGCCAGCAGATCCAAAGGGAAGGAGCAGCACACTCAGTATGGCTGGACCATCTGTTTTGTATATGTGATGCATTCAGACAAACCACAGTCTGTGACGAGCCTTGTTTTTGCTGGACATCTTTTACTTTGTTAAATATAACCTAATTCTTTTGCTACTGACTTTTGTAGTATCTCTAAAAGATATGTTTGTTTTCTGTGCTGAGAGAGTCATCCTAAGGCACTTCACAGTTTGATACAATATTATGTTTTATGTAATGAATTCATTCTTGAGATTGCAATATACATTTATTGAATTACAGGTTTTTAGAATTTATCCCTTCTATAAAGACTTGCGGTACTAAAATATTAGGCAAAAGTGTGTAATTTTTCTGTTTACAAGGTAATACTGAAAAACATCTTAGTTGCTTGATAAGAATTGAATTTACATATTTAATAAGTCCAACAATTGAGACTGTTTTAATTTCTAGAACACTATACTATTAGAATAAAGTATTTTAATCTGTTTGAGTTAATTTCAATATCGGTGAAAGGTTTTTTTAATCGAAGAAGAAAATGTTTTGATTTTTTTAGATGCAACTTGCTCTCAGTACTAAACATAATATAACTTATTGGTTATGTTCCTCTGTACCTGTGATGGGATAGACAGCATAAGGTAGTCTGCCCTAATGTTTTCTCATTATGTCCTGGACACAAGATGTTCATAACCATACCTGAATTTTTACAAAACTGACCAGTCTTACTGGTCTCAGAATATTGTATGATTAGCCTTTGTAGTTTGTGAGCCTGCTCTTGCAGTATGAAGAATATGTTGCCCCATCTTTACTCAAGACCTACACTGCAGTTATCCTGTCATAACATGTGTGTGTGCGTGTGTAATTTAATGCATTTAATTCAAAGTAACATTAAACTCATTCTTAAGCATTAAGCTGCTTTTGACTGTGTGCATTACAGCTTGTAAGGATTGAACTGTGAGAGTTTATTCTTTACCATACAGCCATATTTACTCAGAGCAGTTATTCAGTGTGACATTCCAAGATGACAGCTCACCTCTGATTCCTTTCTGCCTCCAGGTATGGAACAAAGCAATCTGTCACCACTGAACACAGCTGGCAAAGGGGTTGCATGATTTCCCCTCAACCAGTCAGCACAAGATAAACTCAGGTTACATGCTGCAGACACCAATGAATGAGCCTCACACTTGGGCAAACATCAGCATAACAGAGTGAAAGTGTGTGAGCATAAATGTATGTGTGTCACAAGCTCCAGTCTATTTAAGGATGTTTTAAAAACTTTGTTTAAAATTTTGGCATTTTTGACCTTGACTGAATAAGTAAAGATGATCACAATATACATACTTTAGCAAATTATGACAAAGCCACATCTGTGTTGCAGTAGACAGTTAGTGAACTTACTCCTAAGTTTATATTCAGAGCTACCAAAGATTAAATTATTGCAAATCTTTAGCTCTTAGTAGGGTGTGGACCTTCCACACTGCCAGCTTTAAAAGCAACAACTGCAACTGACAATAATGCTGTAGGTGTCTGTTGTAAACATATCCTGGCAACTTATTTCACATAGCCTTTTATTTTCCCCCTTTTTAAGCAGGTCTCTCCTGAAGAAAAGCTAAAGATCACCAAGGAACAGAGGACAAAAATAAACTGTCCAAGAAAGATCCCATGTAAGTTTTGAAATTGTAGCTGTTTTTCCTTCTGTCTTTTTATCATGGAAAGCACTGTGTACTAAGTCAGTGTTGACCTGCAAGTAGTATTACAATTAAACAAGTAAACAGATTAGACCATATGCATATACTGTTTTCTCTATTATTGTCATCTGATTTCTTCTGCATCTGCAACAGGTTTGTCACATATGTAGTAAAAAAATATGACATAGCTAAACCATATGAAAATTGTAGTGTTTGGTTCAGTCATGGTTTTGAACTTGGAAGCAAATACAGTACAGAGCAAAATGATGCCACTCAATTGTGATAGCAAAGATTGTAGTGCATAAGCCATTTTCAGAAACAGCGAAATACTTGTATCAAAGGCTCTTCCTCTTTAGTGCTGATGAAATTATAGTCTATGTACAAAAAATATAGTCAATATTAAATATGCTTAGTTTTTTTAAATGAATGCATAGTTAGAACCAGCCATTTGAAGGCAAGTTAGTGGCAAGACAGTGAAGGAGGCCCCGCCCCATTGGAAAAGGAGATGGGAGTGGGGCTGGGTCACAACCTGAGACATTTTTCATTAGGATGGCAACTGTTCTGCAGTCATGCAGCTAAATCCAGTTAAGGGCACCACCAGCAACTGACTGCAAACCGCTGTCAGTGCATAAGCACCTTCACCTGCAGTATATGCAAAAGGTGTTCCATAACAGTTCTCAGCATTACTGCCTGACATGGCGGGTTTGGTAAGAGCCTTTTGTGACTATAAATTATCATATGGCTTGTATTTGGAGGTTTGTTTTGTTGATGCGTGAGGATTTTGCCAATTTTGTTTTATTTCTGGGGACTGTGCTATCATAGTTTTGATGGTAAAAAGGGCATTCAGATTCATAGTTGTTAAATTACTCATTTTGAAGGTCTTTTTGAATACAATTCAAGCGGACTTTTTTAGACATCACTATATATATCTTATGGTATTCAAGTAAGACTTTGTTGAAACTTGTAGTGCGTGTGAATGGTGAGCTCCTGGGGGTCGACTGGAGTTTTTGTGACTACAGCACTTTTTCTCCCAAAGGGAAGCAAAATGTTGCCAGCCCTAGCCTGGCTTCTGTTGCTGACTGGACTCCAGAATATCTTGATTCAAGGCTACAGTGAGAAGAGAATAAAGGGGAAGAAGGTTAAGAGCAAGTTACTGACTGCTAACACAGTACAAAAATATGGGCAAGGTGAGAGAATCTGAACACAGTGAACTAACTTAATAAGTTAGCTAACTTGAATTGAGTGCACTTACCAGAGGAAGTCATTTATTCATCTTGCATGTCTCTGTCATATTTTTTAAGACGCTGGTTTCCTAAGGCACATTCTCTGTTACATGATCTTGAGCACAAACATAATTTATCATGTTTTACATAAAATACATATATCCATATATCTCTCAATGAAAAAGATGAGATATGGAAAGGTGTGTTCTGTTATGGAGTACAAATGTGCATACAGTATCATTAAAACTCTCAAGAACAAATATAACATGATGTAAATGTAGTGAAGTTAGCACTAAAATTATTCATATATTTAAACATTAGTCAACCACATTGCAGTATACTGGAATTGTTTGTTTATTTTGAATGGGAAATCTTGAAGGTGTCTGAGTGTGGAGACTTACTCTTTATGCTGGAGTTTCGAAGTAGCCCTTTACATCTGACAGTTTCATTGTTTCTTTTAATTTAGAGGACTGTAGCCTGGAGTTGGCATTTCTGGTTGATAGTTCAGAAAGCGCTAAGGAAAACCATGAGAAAGAGAAGACGTTTGTCATAGACATGGTGGACCGGCTTCCCAGCATTAAGTTGAAGACAGCCCAGAGGCTGCGTTGGAGGGTAGGACTCTTGCAGTACAGTAGCCATGTTATCATCGAGCAGACCTTCAAGCAGTGGAGGGACATAGAGACATTCAAGGCATCTGTACACCCCCTTGCCTACATCGGTCATGGGACCTACACCACCTATGCCATCACCAACCTTACCCAGCTCTATCTGGAAGAGTCAGACCTTAACAGTGTCAAGGTGGCTGTGCTTCTGACAGATGGGGTGTCTAACCCCAGGAACCCAGACATCTTTGCTGCCACTACTGATGCCAAGAACCAGGGACTGCGCTTCTTCATAGTGGGCATCACCCCAGCGGCAAATGAGCCTGGCATTGTCGCTAAGCTGCAACTGCTGGCTAGTTCGCCATCATCTCGCTACCTCGAAAATCTGCAGAATACTGGCATTGTGGATACCATCCTTAAGGAGATTGTGAGTGTTGTAGTTCCATTATTTTTAAATTTGTTTCAGGACAAAAAATAGCACAATATAGTAAAGCAGCTGTCTGAAAAGTGAGCAGTAGTTCAGTAACCACACCAACAAAAGCCATTGGGTGTAAAATTGACAATTGCAATATTTGTTTTAAACTTGTTGAGGTTAAATGTTGGACATTTTCTTCCCTTTTTCTTTTTTGCAGGCAGTGGTAGCTGATGAAGGTGTAAGGCCTTTTTACAGTTACCCCTTTTATAATACATGCTCATAATGAGTTAAATATTAAGCGATCTTAAAGAGTTAATGTACGAGGACATGAGCAAGTATTAACATATGTTATTGCTGTTTTCAGTGTCCCTTGGTCCAAAGCTGTACCTGTAAAAAGGGGGAGAAGGGTCCTGCTGGACCACCTGTAAGTACTGTTATCTATAGCTTTCTACAAGCATCCCTCAGACAGACAATCAGATCATGCTAACATCCTACCCCTCCATATATTTAGTTCAATACAATTACATTTTTATAAGGCCCTTGTCACTCATAACAAAAAACAAAATACCCCAAAAGTGAATACAGCAGGTTGCCAGCTTTCAAAATTTTTACTAAAAAAAGTCATCATTACAGCACTTTTTTGCAAATTATTTTGTATTTATTTTTCATAAAAAGAACAATTGTACCAATTCAAACTGTGCACCATGGCTTTACTCAATTTGCCGACCAATAGCAATAACTTAAGCTCTGCCATGAATTGCTTGCTCAAGATCTAGCCAGGGTATTTCACTGTGGTTTCCTATTTGCAATATGTCATAAATATCACAGTGAGAGGACTCAGACCCATCCAGGGTTACCAGAGAGCCTGGTCTTTCTGAAAGAAAGAGGGGGGGGGGTTCCTGTTCCAGTCTGATAAGCCCTGCTGCTCTCTGTGCTTCTGACATTTACAGTACATTTATATTTACAGTTATACCTTTGACAGGTGCTTTTCTCCAAAGCAACTTAAAAGTGTAAACAAGAGAGACAGAGAGATATAGAAACATGCTTTTAAGTACAGTCACTTAGTCCAGTGGTGCCTTTTCTTGCTGGTGCACATTACACTAGTAGCTGGATATAGAACTGATGTGAGCTTTTGGTCCACTTCATGTTGCAATTGATTCATATACTTTTTGGGTAATGAACTAACTCTCAATTAAGTTTTTAAGTAGGGGATCCACTGTACATCTTTGAAGATAGATAGTGAAATTTAAACTTAAGTAATCCCAAAGGAAATTGCAGAATTGAGACTTTAACCCTTTTTTCCTAACTGAGTAACAGAATTAACGTCCTATTGCTTGTCTGGCAGATTTACACTTCCTTGAAATGTAGCTAAATCTCCAGTGACAGTAAAATCAAGCAACTTTTCTTCATTTCATTGTGAGACATTTTACAGTCCATTTTAGGGTGGCAACACATGCAAATAGTCACATATTATTGCAATTTAGAGTAACCATTTAACCCAGAATGCATATCTTGGAATGTTGGAGAAAACTGGAGCACCCACATGATATGTGGAGGACATAAAAACTCCATCCAGACTGAGCTGGATTCAAATCCTCATTCAAACAGCCCAGATGCTGTAAAAGGGTTGGGGAGGGGGCAGTGTTACTTGTTACACCATCATTCTTGATGACAGAATTTCAAATAGTTAATTTATACAATTGATTTCTTTAATTTGTTTATCAGAAACAGTGATTTTCTGCCAAACAAAGCCCCCATGCACCACCTAAACTTGTATCCATTGTGCCTTTCAAATCTTCTGCTACTACAATTAAAATTTTTGAGCAGGCTGATTTGTCTGAAAAATCAAACACTACTTCTTCATATCTGCTCTTTGTGCTTTTCTCTTCGTTTTTGTCCATGCCCTCTCTCTATGTCAGGTCACAGCTTAGAACACTGTAAGAAAACCTTACATATTATAGTGATAGTTTTTTTTGTGCTCTTTTACTAATTGATTTATTTCAAAGGGAAAGAAGGGTCACCCAGGTGACGATGGTGCTCCAGGTGCAAAGGGAGAGAAGGTCTCCATCCTCTTATTTCTTCCATTTCTTTAAAAGTTTTATTATGTGCATTTTTTATATGGAAAAAACAGATTTATAACAACGAACATCTCCCAACACACTGTCAGGAATTGCATTTTTAATATAAAATGTATGGTTTAGGTATCACAGAGTTTAAGTATAGTTGAAAGAGTACTTGGTCATCTTTGTGCCATTTACTATAAGCTGTCCTAATTGAGTTCCCACTGTTTCCAACAGGGTGAAAGCGGACTGAGTGGGCTTCCAGGTCAAGAGGGTTCAAAGGTCAGTATAGCATAAATTATGGGGGAGCTCCCGTTGTCTTGTTTGCAGTGAGACATGCTGACATTTATTTCTGATTAGTCTCCAAATTCCAACATGACCTGTCTGGTAGCTTGTTTCTCATCCATTCTGGTAATGCGGATTCTTACTAATACTATTTTGTTGCTAATTTATAGGGCAAACCTGGTTACAAAGGAGAGAAGGTATCAAATAAGTTCTGTTTCTCAATTACATCCCAATATGATGTGGTTATTTATCAGCTATGATGCATTCAATTGTTTTCTGTTCTTGTGGTGAAGGGTGAGAGGGGAGAATGTGGCACTCCTGGAATAAAAGGAGACAAAGTACGTATAGGCATCTGGGTTTTTTCTAAAATATCAATATTGATACAGTATTGTTAGATAACTTTATATAACCATATGTATATAAATATTAGTACTGTGCAAAAGTTTTAGGCAGCTATGGAAAAATGCTGTAAAGTAAGAATGCTTTCATAAATAGAAGTGTTAGTTTATTTTTATCAATTAGCAAAATGCAAAGTGAATGAACAGAAGAGAAATCTAAATCAAATCAATATTTGGTATGACCACCCTATGCCTTCAAAACAGCATCAATTCTTCTAGGTACACTTGCACAAAGTCAGGGATTTTGTAGGATTATAGTCAGCTATATGATTAACCAGTTATACCAAACAGGTGAGAATGATCATTGTTTTCATATGTAGGGTGAAACACAGTCATAAACTGAAACAGAAACAGCTGTGTAGGAGGCTTAAAACTGGGTGAGGAACAGCCAAGGAAAGCTTTGTTCCACACCTGCCTAAAACTTTTGCAGCACACACACACACACACACACACACACACACACACACACACACACACACACACACACACACCATTTTATATGTATATATATATATACACACACATAAAATTGTCCCATTTCTTCTCTGGCCTGTAATGCTGTGTACTAAATGATTATTTATTTACACATGAACTTTCAGGGCCCAGAAGGTCGAGTTGGTGTAAGTGGAAACCAAGGTCTACAAGTAAGAGGACATGGAAAATAAAGCTAAAGTTTTGATTCTGTATTCTGTTTTGTGTCTCACTGTATTTTAATATTTTTGAGTGGCCATTTACTATGCCATTTGGCTCCTTTCTCTTTCACAAGGGGATGCCTGGCCCAGAGGGTAACATTGGGCCTCAAGGTCCTCAGGGGAAGAAAGTGAGTGCTTTTTCCAGTTCAACACATAATCATGCCTCGGAGCCATGTACTTGTAAAGTGGTTTTTAAGATCTATATTTTTGCCAATAGATTTTGCAACTAATTTGTGCCCCTCAAGTATTGTGGAACACCTTGTGATCTTGTCTGCTCACCAGTTCCTTCCACTTTATGAATTTAACACCACACAGTGTTACAGCCGTCTATCAGTATCTCTGAGCAGATAGAATCTTCTTCCAAACCTATATCAGGATGTATAGTCAATGTATTACAACTGCAAACTTCATTTTTTGCTTTATATCAGCTTTTGGCTAATGTTCAGAAGGGAACATATTTAATTTTAAGGAGAGCTAACTTTTCCAGTGTTTAAAAAAATGTGTTTTAAGTTGATATATCAAACAAGCTATACGTTAATACAAATTAAATAGATATTGACCTAAAAAACTGACTAAAAAATGAATAAGTATTACATATTCATTACATTTGCAATGTATGGATTTTAATGGAACATGTGAAGTCAATGAGGGGTTGTACTCAGTGACAACAAATAGAAGCACGTTCGCATTCCAAATAACTGTCATTATTTCTTTTGAACATTATCCCAGAAGGTTTTAGTATAGTAGTATAGCTTATTTTTAGGGACAACATGCTGTTTTCCCATCTTTTACAATCCACATGCTGTAGATTGTGTTCAGATCTGTGAGTCCTGATCTGATTATGCAATACAAAAATTGCTTTGTTTTAAGAAAACATTTTCATTCTACTGGAAATGGCTCCAGAGTGCTGTGACTCTACTCATAAATAAGCTGTTAACAATAATGGATGGATGGCTGGATTTCCAATCTAAACCCCCTTTATTTCAAAGACAACAAATGGTGAATTTGCTGTTACTGAAAGAGAATAACTGATTTTTTTATGAGCCTAGCACAGATTCGGTAGTATATTTAGTGACAGAAGAAAAGGACAATATCAAAACATCAACCTTGTTATTCTTGTTCAGTCAGTTACGCCCATCAAGTCAAGTATGTTGCACTAAACATACAATATAAAAATGTATAGATTTGAATACGTTATGCCATTCAGGGCTGAGCCACATCAAGACTTTTTTACACATTTTGTTATTTTCATGTATTTCTCAGACATAAAGCAGTTCACTAACTTTCCCATATCATTCATTTTTAATTGCTGGAGTGTTTAACCTAAATAAGGGAGTCCCTTGAGATACCATATAATATTTTTTGTGGGAGCGAAATTTTGACATGCCTTTACTATTCATATTGTTCACGATATTTTCCTTTATTCACATATTCATACAGTTTATGATTAATGCTGTTTGAGTTCAAATGAGTTCAGAGTGAGGTCATAAATGTTTAAGGGTAATACTGTTTGCGTCGGTGTAACTAGGGACGCAGACAATGTTACAGATTAATGTTTAATTATTTAACAGAGAAGTTTCCTTTTGACTATTGTAATGACAGATATTAATAAGGTTAATCGACTATTGTTATATTGATATTTATTATTGTTATTATTAATTAAGACCTAATTATATTAATGGTATGAGCTAAAGTTTGCGTCTTGTCACCATGAGTTCCGTTGACTCGTGACTGTAATCGGTGGGTATAAAAATGACGCTGTGATGTTGTTCGAGGAGACCCTCTTCGAGAGACGCTACGATGTAATTTCAGTGATACGACGGGTCTCCCCTGCGAATCAAGTAAAAGCCCTCTACAGCCATAAGACGTTTCCATGTCTCTTCCTTGAAGGTTTCTGCTTCACAAAGCAGGTTATTATTGTCAGCTATCCCTAGACAGAAAAATTTCTCAGACACTTTCACGGTATTGAGCGTGTGTGGTTTTGTTCTCTTACATGAAATTAGTTTTAGAGTAGACTGGTATCTGGCTTTCAGACCTGTGCTGGCTTGCATCAGTCATTGGCAGCATCTTGTTTACATAGCAACCCAGTCATCTATGGTGATTGTGAGAATAACTACAAGCATTCCAGATAGCAGTCTTGATATGGAACTTCTTTTCTCAATTGCTTCAAGAAATTGTCTTCTTCATACCTGCTACGAATTTGGTTTGTGGAAACTTGTGGAACTCTGAACTTATCCACGTGTTAACAGGGATGTAATATATGGTCATTTTCAGAAATCCATAGGGGAAAGTAATTCCAAGGAAATTACATCACTTTCTGTCGACTGTATGATTAGCTGAAGATCTGGTCTTCAACAAGACAAGGATCTTTTTGTGGGACACTCCTAAAAATATTTTTCACAAGGGACAGAGGTTGTCATTTTCTTGTATCCTCACCATGCTGTATGCAGGGAAGCCATTTTGTTGTAAGCTGGTGGAGTGTATTACCTGGCTTTTCTGGACAGCATGGCCCTGGTGCCAGGACCACTAACGCTTTATATTTTTAAAGGGAGAACGAGGTCCTCGTGGTCCACCTGGACTTCAAGGGGAAACAGGAATTGGTCTTCCTGGACCAAAGGTAAATTCCTTGTGTTCTGATCTCATTGATAGACTATTTAATGGCAATGGATCTGGTTCACTGTGTGCATTCTGCCTGCAGGGTGACATTGGGTACCGGGGACGACCAGGACCTCCTGGCCCACCAGGTCTTGGTGAACCAGGCATTCCTGTAAGTATACTGATTTTCATCAGTGATTCCAAGAATCTAGTCCATATTATTTTGCTTATATCATTAAAAATGTACATTTTGGTGATTTTTTTTTCAATAGAGCCAGGGAGGTTGTCCCGCATCCCTTACACTTCTATCCCTAAATTAATAAGGGCACACACACACACACACACACACACACACACACACACACATATACACACACAAACACACAGATGTCACTTTATTAGGAACACCATTCTAATACTTTCTTTACTCTCAGAATAGTTTGAATTCCTCGTGACTTCAACAAGGTGCTGGAAACATTTGTTAGAGATGCTGGTCCATGCTGACATAATTGCATCACGTAATTGCTGCAGATTTGTCAGCTGCACATTCATGCTGCCAGTGTGTTGTTCTACCACATCCCAAAGGTGCTCTACTGGATTCAGATCTGGTGACTGGGGAGGCCATTGAAGTACACTGAACTGATTGTCATGTTCATGGAACCAGTTTGAGATGTGCTTTGTGACATGGCACATTAACTTGCTGGAAGTAGCCATCAGAAGATTGGTAAATTGTAGCTAATATGTGGCTGTGGCATTCAAATGATGCTTGGTTGTTATTAGGGAGCCTGATGTGTGCCAAGAAAACACACCCCACGCTATAACACTGACACAAAGACAGGTTGTGTTGATGGCTTCATGCTGTTTATACCAAATTCTGACCCTAAGATCTGCATGTTCCAGCAAAAATCAAAGATTCATCAGACCTGGCAACTTTTTTCCAATCTTCAATGGTCCAATTTCAGCAAGCTAGTGGTGACAGGAGTAGAACCCAGTGTGGTTTTCTGCTATTGTAGCACATCTGATTGAAGGTCTGAGGTGTCATGCATTCAGAAATGCTTGTGGTTGAGTTGCTGTAGCCTTCCTGTCAGTTTTATCCACTTCAGTCATGCTCCTCTGACATCTCTTATCACCAAGGCCTTTCCGCCCACAGAACTGCCGTTCACTGAGTGTTTTTTATTTTTTGCACCATTCTGTGTAGACTATTGTGTGTGACAATACCAGGAGAGCAGCAGTTTCTGAAACACTCAAACCATCCAGTCTGGTGCCAACAAACCATGCCACGGTCGAAATCACTTAGGTCCCATTTTTTCCACATCTTTGATGTGAACGTTCACTGAAGCTCATGACTCCAGTGTGTGTGATTTGTATGCATTGCACTGCTGCCACATGATTTGGCTGATTAGATCTTTGCATGAACAAGCAGGTGTACCAATTTTCCTCATATAGTGGCCGATGAGTGTGTGTGTGTGCATATGCATGCATGTGAGGGTAACTGTGTGTATAATTATTTATCAGTATACATGTTTGAACATGATATATGTGCAGAGCACAAATTAATAATTTTATGGCTAAAAATGGTCTTCAATTGGAGTTAATTTCACAGAAAATGTTACAACATAAACGTACTGCATGGTGATGTGTTATATCATGTTTACTGTTTACATAATATATACAGTGGTAGAGCTTTTTAATTGTATAAAAATATTATTATTATTATTAGTAGTAGTAGTAGTAGTAGTAGTACTAGCAGTATTATTATTATTATTATTATTATTATTATTATAAAATTATTTTCAGCATTACAATTTATTTTACTATTTTAATAGTAGTTTGCCTAATTATAAAACTGGCCCTGGATACAACTAATGAAATATTACCACTGCACCAGCAGCATTATAAATGGTTCTTATTTGAGTTTTTTAGGGGCGTCAAGGACCTCCAGGGGCACAGGGAGAAAACGGACCACAAGGAGAAGGACTTCTTGGGCAAAAGGTATGACCATATGTGTATACTATACTCTTCTTTTTCTGAACTGTCCATTACATCAGCCTATTTTCTATTACAAAAACACCATTATGGGGACAAGTGAAGTTTTTTGCTCTAAATAGATGCCTAGGAAACACAATACTTTATCAAACCAAGCAGTGACTCACAATGTAAGAGAGGGAATTCAATTCAATTCAATTTATTTTTATAGATCACTTCTTCTCACACAGTGACTCGGAGCGCTGGACAACAGATTAGGATAACAATGTGCTGCTGCCACATGATTTGGCAGATTAGGATAAAATACTGAATTCATCTGTTTTTCAAGTCTGTACAAAAGTGTGCTGCATTTGTGTTCAGCAGTCCAACACATGCCTTATTTGCTGGAAAGGTGCACTGGAGTGCCATTCATACCCCAGTAAAAATGTTCTGTGCTCAAACTTGTAATTGTAAAAACAACTTGAAATATGATCGATCAGTTTATGTAGGGCTGTACAGCCACTAGCAGTTAAACTCTGTTGGAACGTGACATGAATGAAAACCTATAATTACAGCTGTTTTAAGTGCAGTTGTGTCATAACAAAGACACAAGACTTATATACAGCATGCTGTAAATGTATTCTTCCATTGTTGAAAATAGAAAGAGCTGATGGCTACAGTCATTAATAGTCAGTATTAATCTGTATTCAAGCTGACAAAACTCTGCCTGCATTGAAAACCATTCTACACAGATAAGTCATACTGTACATCCTAACCCATCTGTCCTTTGGAAATGTTAGGTGTCTCCAATACTGTAAATCATCTTCATGTTTTACTTTCTAGGGGCAGGGCTCACTTTATAGTGTTCTTCATGCATACATACATCATGCTTACCTAAGTAGCACTGTCTTTTGTAGAGCAAGTGTTTCATAAAATGCAATGAAACTGTTAGTAGTATGCATAGAACCAGAAAATGAACACTAGATGAGTTATTTGGTGCTGCCCAGCCTAAAAAGGTGTAGTGCTTTAAAGGTAAAAAGTAAGAAAACATTTAATAACTGCCAAATTGTTTCACCTTTAAGGTGGTTGCATCTCACACGTAAGTATGGTTAGTGCTGAGAAAATATGTCAGCATTTGGGGCATCACAGTGTGTGTGGTGCCGCTGGCCCATGCGTGCAGGTATGTGTCTGTGTAAGAGAATGTGCATCGGTGAGTGTTATGCTAAAATCCCCCAGCATGATGTACGTATGCTGTATATGATATTACTATGTCCTGCAGGTTACGTCATTGCTCTCACCTCTCCAAGCCTTGTCAAAGAGTGAATTATAAATTTTCAAAATAGTAACTAGAACTTTTTGGAGTTTAACAAACGTTATTACACAAAAATCTAAATGGTGTAAAAAGAACCCGTATGAAATGCCAAATTTGAGGACTGTGGCTTGAAAAACAAAGCCGTGCGTAAACAGATGGATGGAGATTGAGCTTTATAGATATTGATGAATGAATGTTTTTTGAGACATAAGTGCCCCCTGTTGTTTACAATAAGAAAAAAAATTGCCAAATATCATTATACTTCATGGGCAGCTTGTAACCACAATACATTCATTTAGCTGAAATTTAGAGTTACATTTTTAAGAATATAGCAATTTCCTCCTTCAAAATGAGTGTAATTCTACTCTTTGGAAGAATTTTTCTTAAGCAGTCCAGATCTAATTCTTGATGCTGCCCCTCAACAATTATTACTGTAAGTAATAATAAACAAGGGAATTTAATAATATTTAAAAATTTTGAAGAATTATACATTTGTGGGAATGTGGCTTCATTTCAGTTCTCCAAAAAGCACACAAAACTAAACACAATTACTTAACGTTTTTTGTTTTGTGTCCTTTTATCTCCTCCAAGTAGGTTTTAACTGTAACGCTGTCGTCAGAATGCAAACACATGCAGGCGCAAAGTGAAGAACACTGTTTAATGTCTGGGAAAGTTCCAAACTCATAGTCAGGAAACAGGCGTGGGTCAAAACCAGGATAGCAGTTAGAGGTAACACTCGGTATGCACATACAGAACATGGCAATACTTCACAAAGATCCCTGGGGATTGCAGGTGTATATATACATATATATATATATATATATATATAAAAGAAACGAGGAACAGGTGCACAGAACTAGCAATCATGAGGGGCATGGTCAGGATCAGAGGGCATGACAGTACCCCCCCCCACCCGGNGGGGGCAAGGTCAGGAACAGAGGGGATAACAGACCCCCCCCCCCCCCCCCACAAGGAGTCCAATCCGGCCAAGCGACAAGGATGACCGCGATGACCAAAACCCACGCCCTCAGAGGACGGAGCCCGGAACCGAGTACTGGAACTGCTGCTGGGATGAGCAGCACTTCGACAATCCTCAGCAGCCCACATTGGAGAGACATCTGACTTACTCTTGGGACGCCCCTTTGGGCGCCCCCTTAGCTGAGGACCCGGCTTGTCTGGATGGAGCAGGTGGAAGTCTGCCACCAGCCCTGGATCCAGGATGTCCCTTGCAGATACCCAACTCCTCTCCTCCGGACCATAGCCCTCTCAGTCCACTAGGTATTGTAACTGCCCAGCCCTTCTGCCGGAGTCCAGTAACCTGCGTATGGCATAGGCTGGGACACCATCGACTTCAACAGGAGGGAGTGGGAGGTTTTCAGGCAGTGCTCCGTCCAGTGGCCCGGGGACAAATGGCTTGAGGAGGGAGACATGAAAAGTATTAGATACATTCATATTCACAGGCAGGTCCAACTGGTAAGTAACATCATTAACCTGTTTAATTATTTTATAGGGACCAAGGTATTTCAGTTGCAGCTTTCTGCAACCCTCTGGAAATTTTAAATCCTTTGAAGATAACCAAACCTGATCCCCTGGTTGATAGACTGGAGCTTTTCATGGGTGATTGTCCGCGTATGTCTTGTATCGACATAAAACCCATTCGATCTGTTGATGAGTCTTCTCTCAAACCTCTTCACTCCTCTTCATCCAGTTGTCTATGGCTGGAACGTCAGAGGACCCTGCCATCCAGGGGACCAGAGGGGATTGATAGCCCAAGCAACATTCAAAAGGGGTTAACCCGGTGGTGGAACTGCCTAGCGAATTTTGTGCTATTTCTGCCCATGGCAGAAATCAACTCCAGTCCAATGGATTTTCCTGACTGTATATCCTTAGAAACTTCTCTAATTCTTGGTTAATCCACTTACATTGACCATTAGATTGAGGATGATATCCAGAGGACAGGCTGATGTTTACCCCAAATTGCTCAAAAAAGTCAGACCATATTTTAGAAGTAAACTGAGGCCCACGGTCAGAGACTATGTCCTCAGGCACACCGAAGAACCTAAAGACCTGATTAAAAAGGACCTCAGCAGTCTGAAATGGGGTAGGCAAGCCTTCAAATGGGATAAATCGAACTCCACGTGAAAATCTATCGGTGACGGTTAAAATGCAGGTATAGGACTGGGACAGGGGAAGGTCTGTGACAAAGTCTACAGCAATATGAGACCAGGGACAAGCGGGGACGGGAAGGGGAGCCAACTTCCCCGCAGGCAAAGTCCTAGGGGTCTTGCATTTTGCACATGCAGTGCATGAGGTGACGAACCTATGGACGTCTAGCGCCATGCTCTCCCACCAATAGCACCGGGATAATAACTAATAAGTATGAGTCTCCCCTGGGTGACCAGAGGTCATTGACAAGTGGGTCCACGTAAGAAGAATATCTCTACACGTTGAGGGGACGTATTGCTTATTGCCAGGGCACTGGGCCGGAGTTGGGGTGTCTTTTAACTCCCTCTCTATCTCCTCGTCAATCTCCCACCTAACGGAAGCTATCTGACAATTTGGTGGCAATATGTTTGCCAACTGTTCCGCCGTAGGTTCACAAGAAGAATCGTGAGTCAGCCTTCTTATTACAGGTGCCTGGCCTATAGAAGATCGAGCACCGAAAGTGTGAGAAGAAAAGAGACCATGATGCCTGTCTGGAATTTAGCTGTTTAGCATTCTTCAAATACTCCAAATTTTGGTGATCCATCAAAACCTGAAAAGGGTGATTAGCTCCCTCTAGCCAATGCCTCCATTCCTCTAATTTAATGGCAAGCAGCCCCCGATCTCCAATCCCATAATTTCTTTCCACTAGGGTTAACTTGTGGGAATAAAAGGCGGCGGGGTGCAGTTTTGGGGCATTACCTACCCATTGTGAAAGCACAGCGCCAACACCCACGTCTGAAGCATCGACCTCTACAACGAAGGGCCTAGACGGATCAGGATGTCTCAAAACCAGGGCCGTGGTAAACATCTGTTTAAGTTTATTAAATGCTTGATCAGCCTGAGGATTCCACATCAGGGATTTAGACCCCCTCTTACCCTTAAGTAACGCAGTGAGCGGAGCTGCTATGCCACTAAAACTCCTAATAAACCGCAGGAAAAATTTGCAAACCCTAGAAATCGCTGCAGACCCTTAATGCTGCGAGGAATAGGCCAGTTAAGAACCGCCTCTATCTTGGCATCATCCATTACAATTCCCTCGGTACTGATAACATATCCCAAAAAGGAAACATGTTGAAGATGAAATTCGCATTTTACTCCTTTAACATAAAGTTGATTTTCCAATAGCCTAGAAAGCACCATGCGAACGTGGGTAACATGAGATTCTAAGTCAGTAGAATATACCAGAATGTCATTTTTGACAAATTGCCCTACCATGTCGCAAAGCACATCATTAATGAAGACCTGAAATACAGATGGGGCATTACAAAGACCAAAAGGCATTACCAGATATTCATAATGACCACTTGGTGTGATAAAAGCCGTCTTCCATTTGTCTTCTTTCCTCATCTGTACCAAATTATAAGCACTTCTTAGGTCAAGCTTTGTAAAATACTTGGCTCCACGAAGCTGCTCTAGGACTGACGGCAGCGATGACAAGGGGTAAGGGAATTTTCTTGTAATTGCATTGAGACCCTGATAATCTATGCACGGTCGGAGTCCTCCAGCTTTCTTTTTCACAAAAAAGAAACTTGAAGCAACCGGTGATGTGGACGGCCAGATGAATCCCTGAGCTAAAGACTCTTAAATATATGAGTCCATTGCTCTCAGTTCAGTCTGGGTCAGAATATATTTTAGCCTTTGGAAGAGTGGCCTCCTCTGTTAGCTCGATCGCGCAATCGTACGGACGATGAGGGGGCAGTTTGGTCGATTTTTGTTTCCTAAATACGTCTTTTAAGTCGGTGTATTCGGGTGGAATTGCTACAGGCTCGGAATCGGGACTTTCTACGGACGTAGAGTGCACAGAGACCAGAGGACCTCGCATACAGTTCCAGGCACAATACAGAAACCGGGACAAGATATCAAGAGCAGACCAGGAAATATGGGGGTCGTGTTTTTGCAACCACAGTAGTCCTAGAATTACTAAATAACTAGCCTGATTTACATGAACAATTGAGATTCAGAAAAATGAAAAGTGTTATGAAAGTTAAGGGTAAATAGAAATGACAAGGAAGGTTTGGAACTATTTAGAAGGAACCAGGTGTTTACTGAGCCCTCAGATGACTGTTACTAATTCAGGCTATGAATACAGATGCAGAGTCGTCTTTGTTTTGCAGGGGGAGCTGGGCCCAGATGGACCGAAGGGGCCTCGGGGCCAGCCAGGCATTAGAACTAAAGGAGAAAAGGTGGGATGTAAACAAATTAAAGACAAATAATAAATGGTCAAACTAAAAGATTAATCTGGAAAAAACACTGAAAGTTACTACATACTGTTTGGGGGAAGTTCAATGGGTTGGAAATCTCCTTTAAAACAGTTATCAATATATTATCATTACCAACTTCATCCTGGTCAGGATTTCTGTGGTCCAGATCTCAGAATCATAGGGTGCGATGCTATGAAAATACATCCTGGAAAGGATTACAGCCCATCACAGAAGAGCCACCCAATAAATTATTGGCTGGCTGGCTGGCTGGTAGGCTGGCTCAATGAATGGATGGATGACTTTTTTCTGCTTTGTATATGTGGAGAAAGCACTGTAGATCAAATGTGAGAGGTTACCCTATTATTTAATTCATTTACTATAGGAAGGGTGTATTTTCACAGCCTTTTCAGTACTGCCTTTACCTTATATATCACCTTTTCAGGATTACACCTGGATTTAATTTTTGATGAATAATAAATCATCGTCTGCAGGCTTCCATAGTATGTCTTCCGGTCTTCCTGTGACCACTGTAATCATTTTCTGCTTAACCATTAGGGAGAAAATGGGCCACCAGGTCTGCCTGGTCCCACTGGCCTCCCTGGAACTGGCGCCCAGGGTGAGAAGGTAGGTCAAGTTGTGTCTTACTCAGTCTCAAAAAACACAAGCTGACCTAATAAAGGTCAGTACATGTTGACAGCATAGCGGTTCAGCAGACAGTGCTGCTGTCCTGCAATTCCCCGCAGTTTCTGTGGGTTTCGTCCCACAGTTCAAAGACATGTTTCAAGTGAATTTGTCACTTCAAAATTGCTTTTAGTGTGTGTATGTATGTTACATTCTTCTGGTGTATGATGGTAAATAATTTTAGGGGGTTTCAGCGTATCTGGAATTTTTAAGATGCCTTGGATAAAGGTGCAAACTAAACGAAAAAATGCTAATTAGATTTACTTATTCTCAGTGATACACACAACCCAGCAATAAAGTCTTACTGAATGTAATATGCAAAGTCTGACCTGCAATTTGCTCTTTTTGTCACACCAGCTGCGCTCTCAAGTCTCTGTATACAGTACCAACAGTCAAAAGTTTGAGGACATTTGTTTGTAACCAGCCTTGCTTGTGTCGGAAAACACTGAGACTGGATTTTTGAGAAGTGGAAGTCAATCCTATGGTTTTAGTCCTATTAACTAAAATGTTAAATATTTGAGGAAAAGGCAAAAAGGATGAGCTGTGCCTGTGTGGTTTTGATTGTTCAGCATGGAATAGGCAGTGTCATGGTCTGGGTTGGTTTTCTTGGTGACAGAGTTGATAATCTTATCAATAAGTCCATGGCAATCTCAACCAGCATGGCTGCTATGGTACAATTCAGAGACACACTATTTCCATCAGGAGAAGCTGCATGGGCCGGCCATCGTTCTTCAGTAAATCAATCACCCCAAACACACCTCAAAGTTGTGCCAGAACTACGAAGAAGGAAAGTTAACCACAACTTAAACTTATGACTTGTATGTAAAACATCCACAGCCACAAAAAGCAAGTGTTCTGAAACAATGTGCTGTGTAGTACACATTATGACCTGCAAGCACTCAGTGCTTTTTCATAGAGACAGAGCTGCTAACTTGCACTTATCATACACACAAGCAGAACAGCATTTTTGTTTTCTGTAGGGAACTGAGGGGCCTCGAGGGCCACCAGGCAGCAGAGGGCCCTCAGGTGAGGGATTTCCTGGAATCAAGGTTTGTAAGATTTACCCCAGTTTTCTGGGTTTTGGTCTTTATGCTCGCCTATATAACTAAAGAATGGAAATGTTGTCCACAACTTAAGGTTTGTTAAGTTATTTAATTCTTTTATGCACATTGTTGACTTTGGTCACTTAAAGGGTGACCAAGGGTTCCCAGGAGAGACCGGAGCCCCCGGGGAGAGAGGGATTGGTGAACCTGGGCCAAAGGTACAACTTAAAGTATAGGACTTCAACATACTACATATTATGTCAAAGTACAGCAAATATGTAGCCATTTTAATTATTCTGTAAATAATCCTGTGCGGAGACAAAATCCATGAACAAGTTTTCACTAATTTTCACCAGAAACTGAAAATGGATTTCTCACCAACTGAACATTGAACGAGTGTACTAAAGAACTACTGTACTCAAGAAAGAAGACTATATTTCAGCAGTCCCAGAGATGCTGCAAAGAAACTTTAATCGATGGGCAATACAATCACAGTCACTTCCTTCAGCAAACGGAGATTTCATTTATGCTATGAGCCATTTCAGGTCTTGAGCAGCTTTTTTAGTCGTGGCATCATTTTTATGTTAACCATAATGCGCAATTGATGGCTCACCTTCCTGTTTTTGGCCAGTTAATGATTGGGGTTCAGTGAGCTGCAAAAAATAAACTGTTCAGCGATGCTTCCACCAGTCATAGTCAAGTGGAACAGTCTGATGGATAATGTACACAATTCTGCCAAAAAATAAAATATTGATTGAAGAACCCTACTACCTTGAATTAGTCACCATGAGACCGTGAGTACCATGGAGGGGAAAAACTTCATTTATTTTTGTCAAAATTTGTTCTCATGGCTAGAGATGCTTTAAAGACTTCTATTGTTAGTTCTATTGTTGTGTGTGGCATTAGGCAAGGGGTTGAGATTCAAACAACAACAAAAAAACATATTCTACCCCTTTTCAAGGGTGAACCGGGGTCAATGGGATTAGCTGGCCTGCCAGGACTTCCTGGAGAGGATGGTACTCCAGGACAAAAGGTATTCCAGCACTTTCAGGCTCTTGTTTCCTCTCTATAGTTAGAGAAACACACCACTAAAACGTTTTCAATATGACATCAGTTTGTAACAAGATTTGCAAAACTATTTTTTTTAAAAATCCTATTTTTTCCTCTAAGCAATACCCCAACTGAAAAAAAGGGATATAAAAAACGTTGTTACAATTAACTTCCCATTGTATTACTTTTTCACACTTCCCTTTTATCTCATCATTTTTCAGTAGCTATGAACTTCTAGCTGTTGCACTAAGGATGTGCAACGTGTGGGTGCATAAATGGGTCACTACTCAATGATCTGCAGTAACAGCAACTATGAGTTCTATGTGTTGGATTACCTTGCTAGCTCTTCCCACCTTGCACAATACCTCAACATTTTTATACACATGTGCCATGTAGTTCTTATAAGAGTGTAGCACATTTAATATCTCATGTACTTTCTAACAGGGAGAGCCTGGAGTGCCAGGTTTACAAGGGCCAGAGGGAATAGCAGGGATTGGCATCCAGGGTGAAAAGGTGAGGGGGTTCCCCTCTGATGTTTGCTACCTCATAGTCACACCTGCAGGCTGGGTCAGTGTAGGTGATATGTTTAAATCCTGTTCCAGGGAGACCAGGGGCAGAGAGGTGTCCGTGGGTTGCCTGGGCCTGCTGGAATCCCTGGCTCTTCAGGTGCAAAAGTGAGTCATATTCAAAAGCGCCATCATGTTCTTATTGCAAATGTGAACGTGTAATACATTCATAAAAATGATCTTTTTACATTTTTTTCCATTTCTATGGTAAAACTATTTTGAATAATAAAAAGTTTTGTTTATTTATCTAACAGAAAGCAGAATGTAAAATGATAAAGAACTTTGATTCTATTTGAAGGACTTATCACAACAATAATATCAGATAAATGTAAATTTCAATGTAAAATTAATCTCTACATGATTAATAAACTATTTTGAAACTATTTTGCTATAATTCAAATCTTATTGTTCTCATTATGGTTCTGAATTTCTTCTCGTAATCAAAACAATACACGTGTACTATGTAACTTACGTAGGAAGGATGTGTTTTGCCAGATGAAGGAATGCAGGTAACAACTAAATATTGGATTTTTGCCCTCTCTTACAGGGGGAGCCTGGAACTCCAGGCGGAACTGGTATACCTGGACTTCCAGGCCGTGCTGTCCCTGGACCTAAGGTAACACCTTGTGACTCCTCATTGCTTTGAAATAATCTGCCACTCAGTCTCCATATCCTGCTCATGCACAGGGAGTTGACTACATCACTGTCTGTCTTAGGGTGATGTAGGTCCACCTGGTCCTGCTGGATCTATCGGGGAGATCGGGTATGGACTGCCTGGTCCCAAGGTAAATAGAAGCAGTTCAACTAACAAGGGCAAGTGGTGAGATTGCCCTTTAGTATCAGTAACCTAGAATAAATATTCTTTTCTAGGGGGACCAAGGAAGCCCTGGGCCTCCAGGTTCATTTGGTCCAAAAGGGGATAGCTTCCCAGGTCCTCCTGTGAGTGTAAAAGTTTAATGACAGTTTCACGGTGAAAACCTTTCTTTGCATATTCGGCTTATTTTCCTCTTCTGTTTGTATTATTAAACTAGTAATCCTGACATTTAGTTGTCTTACAGGGTCCACCCGGGCTCCCAGGGGTTCCTGGTGAACCAGGCCCTGAGGGAGTGGAGCTACCAGGGCCAAAGGTAGGACTACTTAAAAGTAAAAAAACATATAATAAAGACCTTTAGGTGGACAAGAGTTTAAAATTCTTTGTTCTTATTTGGTTTTACTGTTTGAGTAATTTTCTAATGACTTTTTTACTTCCAATGGATTAGTACTTTTGGGCAGGTATTTGTCTGGTTGTTTAGCAGCAATGAGCATGTAGGTATGTGTATGAATTCTGTTGTGAACAATTGTATCAATCTGTGTACTCCTATCCAGGGAGATACTGGCTTCAGGGGACTGCCAGGTCTGCCAGGCCCCCCAGGTGCAGGGGTGCCAGGACTACCGGTAGGCCAGTGTTTACAGTAAAAAGAAGTATTACACACCCCACATTAGTGACCCAAGTCTTATTTATATTTAAATGTAAAACCACACGGTTTCTTGTATTTAGGTTTGACTGTAACATTTACCACCGCCACAATGATACACTTTGCTTTATTTAGTACTATTTTTCTGTATTTTGTTAATTGTGTTTTATTGAAAACATACATACATATTGAACTAATTTGGAAGTGAAGTGTGTGATAGTGAAACAGTGAGGGAGGAAGAGCAGACAAATAACTGTTGTGTGTATCACAGTGCTTCACCGGCCTGAATTCACAATCCAGGCATAAATAGCTCAGGCTGAGTGGGGAGATTTGAATCATTCCAATCCATTGCAGCCCATTGCCATGGCACTGAATGAACTTTTTTTTCTCCCTGTTTACACTGCTCCACTATTATTCCAGGGAAATGTGGGATGGCCAGGACCTCTAGGTCCAGCAGGTCTTCCAGGAGAGGGCTTACAAGGTCCTAAGGTATATCAGTCAATATTGTCCTCAGTATGAGTATGTGTCTTATTTACCTGATGTAACTTGTAGAGCTAACTAACTAAGTTACCTGGCTTTGCCTGGGTCAAATAATTGTAGCGGTGGAAAGGCAAAAAATAATATAATATAATCGCCAAACTGTTTTACTATTAAAGTGGTTGTATTTAGTACAAAAGTATTGTTAGACCTATTGGACAGGAAAATGCCACTGAAAGTGATGCTTCCACCATTCATAGTCAAGTGGAAATGAAAAAAACAAAATGTATATCACCAATCCGTATTACCTTTGCATCACTAAAGTGTGCCACACTGTGTATGTTTATGTGTCATGTATATTTTCTTATTTATTTCTACACTTTCATTTGCTCACATATAACAGCTAATGGCTTCTGTGGTTGAACACACAGAGGGCAGTCACAACACATAACAACAAGTTAAACATCACCAAACTTTATTATCTTCCAACCTGTGTGTTTCAGTGAGAAAGTGTGTTAGTGAGTGTAGCAAGTGTACAGTGTATTATGAGGCAGCTGTGTTCATATGCGTGTGACGCAGTGTGTGTCTATGGAGCAAGAAAATCTGTTAGCGTCTGTCGTGGAAAAATCCACCTCCTAGCCTTCGAAAAAATAACTCAGATTCAACAGAACAGCAGAGTAACAAAATGTATTTATTAAAAAGGTAAACATGGATGCATACAAAATATGAGTTGGTCTCGAGAGCATCTCAGGAATAGGGAAAAATAGCCCGTCCTTTATACCTTGTTTTGCGTGTAGAGGTACCTTTACCTGCCCCTCCTGGGGGCCGGCCTATCACCACCTGGTCACCCTTTGACTACCATCTTTTATTATTGTGCTTAGTTTTTTATGTTCATCACCCTCCAGTCGGTCCCCATTATCTTAAGGACAAACACCCTTGTCTTCCCTTGCCCTTGGTCCACTTCCAGAAAACCCACACCAGCTGGTTACCCATTATTTCCACTCCTTCTCCCTTATCACCTTCATCTCCTGTTGACCTTCAATTGCTCACCTACCATCATCTCCAAACAGTAAGATATATGTAAATAAAAAAGATCACAGGGCTAAGCCCTGGGCTACATCGGTTACATGTCGTCTCCATTATTTATAACTAATACATGTTGTAATATATCTAAGTTCATTAGGTTATGCTAACTCTAACACCTTACACGTTAAAAAACTTCCATACGTCTCGTACATCAGCATAGGTGTAGTGTCTCCACCTCCACGTATAAGCTCTGCATGTGATGTTACTATGAGTTGCATTTCACTACTGCTGTTTCTCCAAGCCTTATCAGAGACCAAATTTGAAAATTTCAAAGTTTAATCAGCTTGACTACACAGAAACTTCACTTAGGGTGAGGAGTACCTACTTGCCAAATTTAAAGTGTGCAGCTTAAAAAACAAAGCCTCGCATAAAGAACAAACAAATGCTTATTTAAATGTTTATTTCAATGTTTTTTCTAGGGTGAGCAGGGATCTCAGGGTGTGACAGGGCCAAGGGGACCCCCAGGAGATGAATTGCCAGGGGTCAAGGTGGGGGTTATTAAATATAACTTTTGCTATAAACTCACTTGTTTGCACCTGGTTTCAGGTACCTGGAATCTTTTGATTCTGGTGGTAAGATTTCAGTTTATGGGGTGACAGAGGTGCCTTGTGTGTTTCAACTGCAGGGTGATCGAGGTATGCGGGGTGAGAAAGGACTGAAAGGTGCAAAGGGTGACTTTGGAGACCGTGGAGTTCCTGGCCAGCCAGTGAGTGCATTCACTGTTGCAATATATGTTGTTTGTTTTAACGTTTTCCAAGAATAATAATGTTAGTCATACTATAATGTGTAATTGGCACAGAAAAATTACTGAAAAACAGAATTATAATACTAAACTACAATGGAAATCTGCTGTTTCAGGGACAACCAGGGGTCAAAGGTGAAGCAGGTCTCACAGTAAGCACCATTAGACACAAATTTCTATATGCATGTCATAATAAAATGAAAAATATATAGTAATTTTTTACAACTTGTTTCCAGAGAGAGGACATCATTAAAATGTTCAAAGAAATATGTGGTAAGTTTCTTGCAGTTTAACAATCATTGCAGACTTGATACACTTAAAATACACTTTAAGAGTACAAGACTAAAACAAATTTATCTGCTTAATCCATGGCCATTTTTTTTGTTGTCATAAGGCTGCAGAATCAAGTGCAAGGAAAGACCGATGGAGCTAGTGTTCATCATTGACAGCTCAGAGAGTGTTGGGCCAGATAACTTTGAGATCATTAAGGACTTTGTCACAGCTCTGGTGGACCGTATTGCCATTGGCCATAATGCCACCAGAATAGGCATCGTGCTTTACAGCCTTGACAGCCACCTGGAGTTCAACTTGACCCGCTACATGACCAAAGAGGATATTAAACAGACCATCAGGAAAATGCCCTATATAGGTGAAGGCACTTACACGGGCACTGCCATTCGACATGCCACCCAGGAGGCCTTCTACAGTGCTCGCAGTGGTGTCAGAAAGGTAGCCATTGTCATTACCGATGGGCAGACAGACAAGAGGGAGCCAGTCAAGCTGGACATCGCTGTGCGTGAGGCTCACGCAGCCAACATTGAGATGTATGCATTGGGTATTGTAAACACCTATGACCCCACCCAGGCAGAGTTCGTGCAAGAGCTGAACCTTATTGCCTCTGACCCTGACAGTGAACACATGTATCTCATTGATGACTTCAATACATTAACAGGTGTTTATTATATTTCTCTTACATTTTGTGATTATATTATTTTCTTAGCATTAAGGAGGAAGCTTAATATTGGAACTTACAGTAAAAACATACCAAATCAGAGAAAATATGTGCTTACAGTAGATGTAAAAAAGTGGAATCAGTCACCATTTTTAAAATTCCACTAATTAAAAGCCACTAACTGAGAGCAAAGTACTATCTACCATTGCTCTTAACCCCTTCGTTTTATCCAGTATGAAAAAAACTGATATTGCTTGTCATTGCTTTTTCTCAGCTTTGGAGTCCAAACTCATCAGCCAGATTTGTGAAGATGAAAACGGTGCAGTGGTTTACAACCGTATTGTGAACAATTTTGAAAATGGCTACTGGAACAATGGCTTCGACAACAATGACTATGGGAGCACCAGGCCTCAGAATTGGGGCTACAGAAGAGGAGACGGCCTACCACTGCCTCTCAGTCCTGACATAAGCAAAGTATGGATCTGTGCACAAGACTACTGCTTCTTTCAAAACACATTTTTCATTGCTCACATTAAGACGCATTCAAAATAAATATTTAAATGTAATTACAGATATTTTTGTGACAAAGTACTGTCTAGTGGCTGCTTCCTTTTTTCTTGGCTCTTAACTGTTCCTATTTTCCATGGGGAGGAATGGTAATCCTGTCCAGTCTTCATGCTGACAATTAGAGTCATGCGATTCATGCATGCAAGGAGTATGTAATTCTTTGGGATTTTTCTTCTACTTGTGCTCTTCTAAGGATTTTCTACTCCACTAGGTTTGATAGACGCTCTTAAACGTGTGATGCTTAGGTACATTTTTGATGCTATTCAACTGATCTGTCCCAGAGTGAAGACAGAAGAGAGGGGGTCATACCGACACCAGATCAGAAAGATCGCAGTGTAGCTGCGGTGAATAAGACATCAGTGTCTCCTCCCACCATCACTCCTATGAGGGAAACTAAATCATCAGGTACAACTTCTTCATCAACATCATCCTCAACATCATTGTCATCTTCTACCTCAGTTTCAAAGCAGATCGAGATCAATGCAACACCACACCTTGCTGTGGCAAAGGGTAAGAGCTGTTTCCTACAACAAGCTCAGTATTGTTTTTTGACACGCAGAGTGAAAAAATGTTGTGTTTATACCTTTAATGGAATACGGCTGTGGGAGTACTGAGGAAAGTGGCCCCATACCTCCAAGATGTTTCCCAGAAGGCCACTGTAAAGTTGGAGAACTATTTGACATATGATCCAGAGGCTGTATCCATACTGTGTTTATCTATATAGGATAAAACCTATGCAAAAACTATGATCAAACAGTCATTACAAACATCTCCCATTGTTCACATTTAAGAATTTATACCCGTGGACCTGCGTTGCGGCCTAATCCTTGATCAGGGGCCCTGCCGCGAATACCGCATCCGCTGGTACTATGACAAGCAGGCCAATGCCTGTGCACAATTCTGGTATGGAGGCTGTGAAGGAAATAATAACCGCTTTAATACAGAGGAGGAATGCAACAAGGGCTGTGTGGTATCTAGAACTGGTATGATATTCTTTTTATTGTTTTTTGTAGCTGTTGTACATACTCATTACTACTATTGAATATTGTGCTTATTATTTTTTCAGAATAGTAATTTTAACATATGTATAATATTTCTCTTTTTTTTAACAGGAGGCTGATTGCAATGGAGATGAAACCTTAATATCTCACAAAATTAATACACAGCTAACAGTGACCACATTTTCTGTCAGCAGCACTGTTATTCAACCATAACTCCTAAAATGGTTATCTAACTGGGGTTTCTTTGTTAAATAAGCTGTTTGATTTTTACAAAATCTCCTACATATATAAAGTTTACACAATTCATTATAGCATGAATCATTCAAAAACTTGTGCTACCATGTATAATAAATGGGGCTCATTTGCTGTAACACATTGTGAACGGGAGCTTTGATTTATATAGCTGTTACTGAATTTCTCCTATAACTTGCAGATACATTCTAATCTCCACAAAACACCAGTTAATCAATGATCTGCTTTCATAATGAAGAAATTATCAGCCGACGTCCTGCAAAATCCAGCTCAGCCTGTGGTCTCCGAGACCCAGAAATGGACCCTGATGCCGATTATGATCGTGACTGTTTTATGTGTAAATATACAACAAAGCTAAGGAATTATTAAATATTTATTTTATGGCAGTCACTGAATTACAAGACTTAAGTTGTTTCCCATTTCCTAATTTGCATTTTTGCCAGCCTTTGTGAAGCAGGTTATACAATGTCCCGTTTAACTTTCATTGTAACAGTAGACACACTTAATTATGTACAATAGCATAACTGTTTACACACAGAATAGCAGGTGTACTTTCAAATAACAATTTTCCTACATGTGCTGTACAAATTCTGCATATAACAAATATACTGAACTCCCAGTTAGACCAGACTTTTTCTGCACTAATAACACTGTTACGCTGAAGCACAGGACCCTTTCCTATATCGTTTGTCTGATAATAAACATTTTAACAGTATTTATATGCACAGAATGCTAATTTTACTTACAGCCATGAAGGTTTTGGGGGGGGGGGGGTCACTTTGCAACCTTGTCTAAACAGTTTGTTTATTATAAGGCAACAGTCAGGAGTGTCATCTTAAAATGATAATAGCTGGGTGAGCCTCCACCGAGAGTGTGGATGACCTGAGCAGGAGCATTTTTTACAGACTGGCTTTTCACTTATTAACATAAAGCTTGTGTGGTTTTAACAGAGTAATATGCTGTTGTGTGAGGGCATGGGAACAGATAAGGGGAGTGATCTACAAAGAAAGTTGAAGGTTGGGTCAGTGTGTTGGTGTGTGTGATGTGTAACAAGTTATCTGTAATTTTTATGGTTGATTGTAGGGCTCCAAGGTTACCTGCTTACAATGACAGATAAATAAAACCAAAATCATAATAAAGGTGACCATCTTATTATTAACCTACAATTATCTTACAGGTTTTTCAACGCAATTCCCAGTGTGACATATTTACCCTTATAATAATACCCCCTGCACAAGATACTGTAAACAAGTTGATCAAGTATAATATTGCAGATTGTCAGCAAACACTTCTAGACACCACGTCTACTAACACTGTGGCAAACTGACAGCCAGCTAAACTGTGAAACAACACAGTCTGTCTGATCTGCATTTTTTACAACGGCGACTAAAGCAATCAGTCAAAAAATGGACAAGAAGGTCATAAAAGGGAGTGAAATAACGCAACTCAATGAAATCAAACATCGATTTAAAAGAAGGAATGAGAACTACAAAAGAACACTGCGGTAAACAAACAGGAAGTTTTCACCCTTTGCAAAGCATGCTGGGAAGGCGTCCACAAACCAGTGCGACAGTTTACTCTAGAACAGTACAACATAACTGGACTCAATTATTATACATTTTTTTGTTTACTAAAGGAATGCATTGGTTCCATTACATACCGAAATGTTTGTGGGGGAAAAAACCTAAAAGATGGAACTAAACTGTGATGCCAAATATTGGTTCAGATAGTTTGAACTTTTCTGCTTGCCGTAGTTATTGTTGCCAAGGTGACATTGGAGCGTCTTTGCGACTAGCTACGCTACTATGGCATCTTAAACTTGGTACGTAGACAATCCCAAGCAAAGCGTAGTTATCAGAAACAACATATATAACATATAAAGTAGAATATAACAGACTACCATGGTGTCGACGCTTGATGCTCTCTGGGAGGACAGAGATGTTAGATTCGACATTACAGCACAGTAAGTACAGACTCGCACTCTGTCTGTGTGTGTGTGTGTGTGTGTGTGTGTGTGTGTGAGACAATTCGGGTAATAAATACTCTGATTCGGTTTGCCAATATATTCATAGTGAAGGAGTTCGCTCTTATGCTGGATCTCCTGTCCCGTTGGGTAGGATTAGACATCCAGGAGCCACCAGCACTACCTGCTCCACCATCATCTCGATTCCTAATAGTAAACGTTTATGAGAAATACATTGTATTTATGGATAAAATAAGAAAAAGGAAACACCAGTACAGTAGTTTAGTGTGAGTAGTTTGATTTTCTCACCAGTCCAACCACACCACCATGATCGATAACATTTTTGTGAGGTTCCTCGGGTAAAGCTATTGTGAGTTTAAAAATTGTGGTGACATTTTTATGTGTTTATTCCATTTTCATGAACCACTTCTCTAGCGCAGGATTGTGGTAACCCAGAGTGTAGCCCAGAGTTTATAATGGTTACAGTTGAATGTGAAAGAGAGTTTGGATAACAGTTGACATGAACGTATGTGAAGGCAAATGAAGACAAGGCCAGGTGAAGTGCTCATCGACTGCCTGGACTCCATTGAAGATACAAAAGGAAACAATGGGGACAGAGGTAAGCCAGCGGTACGAAAAAGTCAGCAGCTACAGTGTGGATCTGAATGAACTCGCATTTGAATCTGGGCTCTCTGGTTTGCAGGGAGGCTTCTTGTGACCAATCTGAGGATCATCTGGCACTCGCTGGCTCTGCCGAGAGTCAATCTGTGTAAGAGCACTGCTGCGAAAACAGTTTGTAACACATCAGAGCACGTATTCTTGGGTGACCAAGGATCCGAGTCTTTTATACAGTTTAACAAACATATCCCTAAAGTGACCTTACAACCTAAAAGAAGAGAGCAAGCCACCCACTGCCATATTGAACTGCACTGGAATCTTTCGACATGAGTAACTCAAGCTTTTTTATAAAGCAGTTCTGCCCTCTGATGGATAAAATATATTTAGTTATGTACAGTTGGTTCCTGACATATGAAGTTTCAAGAAACAATCTTTACCATTATTTTTCATAAAGAGAGCTTGCTTACCAAAGCTTCACTTGATTTGCCAACAGTGTCTGAAAACAGTAAGCATTGCCTTAAATTTTTCAGTAAATATTTGATTTTTTTCTTTTTCAGCCGTTGGATACAATTCTATTATTAACATCACAACAAGAACTGCTAATTCAGTAAGTACATTCGCTGATTTTTTTTTCCCCTATTTTTATGTGCAGTATGTATTTAATTTCTTGTGCTGAATTGTGTTTTTTGGTTTTCAGAAACTTAGAGGGCAGACTGAGGCACTTTACATATTAACCAAGAGCAATAATACCAGATTTGAGTTCATTTTTACCAGTGTTGTCCCTGGAAGTCCACGGCTGTTTACGTCTGTCATTGCAGTCCACAGGTATTTCACCATGTCTGCCCATAAACCTGACGTAACACCTTGAAATCTGATCACGGAAGTGTATTCTATTATTAAGAAAGGTGAAAAGTAAGACTTCAAATTCAGTTTTACATTTTGAATAGTTGCAAAGTTGTTCATCTGTTGTTTCCTTTGAAGGGCTTACGAAACCTCTAAAATGTACCGAGATCTGAAATTACGAGCAGCTCTCATTCATAACAAGCAGCTGAGACTTCTACCTCAAGAACAGCTATACAATAAAATTAACGGCGTGTGGAACTTATCTAGTGACCAGGTATATTACATGTTTTTTGTAATGATCCTATTTGACCCCAAAATCTATTTACCTAGTAGGTAATTCCATTTTGAATGGACAGTGTCCACCATGAATTTGGTGAATGTCATGTTAAAGTAGACAAACTCCACGTCCGTTCTGACAAATCAGTTTTTATTGCCTGAATAAATTCCAAGGGCAGAATCTATGTTCAATGATATGCCAACGGCATATATCATTTAAGACTTTTTAATATGTACATTTGTAATATGTTATTTACATATTATTATTATTATTATTATTATTTACTATTATTATTTTTTATTATTATCTTTATCTTTATCGTTATTTTTTATTATTATCTATTTTATTATTATTATCTATTATTATTATTTATTATTATTATTATTATTATTTATTATTATTATTTACTTTTAGCCTTATCACAAGATTTGTCTCCTTTCTTTCTTTGTTTTCACACTTGTTAAATTGCATATTATAGCTCAAATTTCCATGGCATTTATTTACATTAACTAATACTAAGCACTGATGACTTTCTTCCATAAAAAATACATCTTATTCTGTGTTTTGTGTGTTTGCTGCCTCTGGGTATTGTGTGAACTTGTTATCGCTCATCTTAGTCTTGTTTCTTGCAGGGTAACTTGGGAACCTTCTTTATTACCAACGTGCGAATTGTATGGCATGCCAATATGAATGAGAGCTTCAACGTCAGCATTCCTTATCTGCAGATTGTACGTAGGAACAGTCACCCTGAGCAGTATCATTCTGAGAAGTTGCTGTTACTAATGTGTAAAACAAACATCCAAACAAATTTGTTGTTTGATCCATTTTTAATTCTTATTTTCGTCTCATAATTCATTATGTGTCTTCACCAAAGCGCTCCATCAAGATCAGAGACTCAAAGTTTGGGTTGGCACTAGTGATTGAGAGTTCTCAGCAAGTAAGTGTTATTTACAGAACATTACACGAGTGTGTAAACATCAGTCCTGGACAGACCTGGTGGTTAAGATGCCACTATTTGTCATTTGCCCCCCACCCCCCACCCCCAACATAGAAATATTTTAATTGCATTGTGTCGCACTCTTTTCACACACAAGCTTAACACCTTGCTTTTTTTCAAAGTATGTTTTTCTGTGTAACTTTCTTTAGACAGGAGGATATGTGCTTGGCTTCAAGATTGACCCTTTAGATAAACTACAGGATGTAGTAAAAGAGATTAATTCACTGCACAAAGTGTACTCTGCCAGCCCTATCTTTGGAGTGGATTATGAGATGGAGGAGAAGGTATGGCTTTTGAGTGCTAGTTACCCTTGAATTCACACCATCCTAAACACACACTGTTTGCCCCCCCCCCCAGTCTCAATGTATTGTGTCCTTTAGACCGCCACGACAGTATTTTTAACTCCCTACGTTGCCTTCCAGATCTGGACAGTCGGCAATTGTATGAATTCATTTAAAACAAATGGAGGTGACCTTTCTTTCTGGTCACGTTTGCATAACTTTGTCTTCATTTCTTACTGCTTCTTTGTATCCTTCCATCTAAAACCTCAGTTTCGGACTGCAGTCGAATGCACACGAACGTAGCAGTTGCTCACTTTTTTGCCCATATTGCACCAGCCCCAACCACTGGAGGAGCTAACAGTGGAACAGCCCGGTGATGATGTGGAGATAGAGCCAGATGAGCAGACAGATGCTTTCACAGTGAGTCTGAAGCTATAAAGCATATCCCTCTGCTTGTTTGTTATGCTCTCAAAATAGGTTGCTAAAGCATTGTACAACTATGTCACACAAACACAGGCTGTGGTTGCCTGGGTTGTGAAATGTTTGTGTCAAGTTCAAGCACAGACAGTTCGATTTATGAGCCTTATGATTAATGGCATAAAACTTCTGCCTGTTTTTCTGTTTTTTAACTTATGTTCTGTCTTTTTAGGCGTACTTTGCAGATGGCAATAAGGTAATATGACTGTAATGTGTAAAATTTGTATGTATATTTACATTATTCCTAATGCCGTAAAGATGAATATGTATTGTTTCTTTTGCCGAAAAGCAACAAGACCGAGAACCAGTGTTTTCTGAAGAGCTTGGCTTGGCTTTTGAAAAGCCCAAAGAAGGATTTACTCTTCAAGGACTCTGGGAAGTCATATCTTAATGCTTGTTGGGATTTTTTATTTATTTATTTTTTTCCAAATGTCATCTGCGTAATGTTCAAATAGCTGAACACTTATTTGTTTACATAAAATTATAAATAAATACATTAACATTTTACCTGAGGAAAAAACTCAGAGATGAACGTTAACTGGATTGGTTATATTATATTTGTCTGTCAAAATTCTGCACTGCGGCTGCAGTTTTAGTTAGTTTTAGAAAGTCTTTGTGTGAAAAGTGTTGATTGAACTTGTATTTTTATTAGTTTTTAAAAGTATTTTGCTTTAAAATGTCGTGTGACATCAGTTTGAAAGGAAAGCTGAGCATTGTAGAGATCTGTCCCCCATACACAGTGACCCAAAGGCTGTTTACAATTGTACCTGAGCAGATGAAGTGTGACACAGTTGAGTAAAGAAGGTTTACTGTCACCTCTTAGGCTAAGGAGCTGTTCCTTCACCGTCCTCACAAATGAAGCTGTGCTTTGGAAAATAAAACTACTAGTGTTAACTTATTTATGAACGAATCTGCATGTTAAATGATCCGATGTGTTTTGTTCCAGAGATAAGACTCTTGTTCCTTATGTCATTTCTAGTTAGAGACGAATTAAGGATTCAATTGACACTGAATATAGAGTGTCACCACCCCACCCCACCCCACCTGCTGCTTTTCCTTACTCACAGTTATTAATATACCTCACATATATTTCTGTTCTATCCATTTTATGGTTTTCACTTATTTGTATTTGCTGAAACTGGATGTGGTTTTTTTTGTAACGTATAAGGCAGATATACTACATGCTGTTATGAACATTGAGGGTGAGGTGTACATTTGACTTGTGATACTGAATATCCAAATATAGCACAAAACAAATGAGCAGAATTGGTAAGGTAGTTATAAGCTTTGTGAACATTTTTTAAAATGTTACGTTTGCTGGCAGCTGCGAAGCTTTATTTCCATAGTGACCCACAAGGCCCACTGTTGCTTTTTCAGTCAGTGACAGCTGCATAAGCTGGGACCCCTTTTCAGCTTGACCAGCCTGAATTCCAGCAGACTATAGCAGGGGTCTATATTTAGAGAAGCAGGATTAAATTGCAGGGGCTTCACACTGAGCTCTCCACATTGTTCAGTCCTTTCCAGCCAAAGCTGTAAGATAAGAAGCAGCGTGACTCTCTTTCCTGCAAAAGCCACACCACCAACAGCATGGACCCAAAGAGTTTGAAGGAAGACCTGCGCCTGTACCAGAGCACCCTCCTACAGGATGGCCTGAAGGAACTTCTAAATGAGAACAAGTTTGTGGACTGCACTCTCAAGGTGGGGGACCGCAGCCTACCCTGCCATCGTCTTATCATGGCAGCATGCAGCCCGTACTTTCGAGAGCTGTTCTTTTCTGAAGATGGCAAAGAAGTAGAGAGCAACAATGAAGTGGTTCTGGAAAATGTGGACCCTGCCATCATGGATATGATTGTCAGCTACTTGTACTCAGCAGAGATTGAACTGACAGATGAGAATGTGCAGGAAATTTTTGCGGTGGCAAATCGCTTCCAGATCCCATCAGTATTTACAGTTTGTGTGAATTATCTTCAGAAAAAGCTGTCTCTTGGAAATTGTCTGGCCGTTTTTCGGTTAGGGCTAGTCCTCAATTGTCCGCGCCTGGCAGTGAGTGCGCGAGACTACATCGCAGACCGCTTCGAGGCCATTGCCCAAGAGGAAGACTTCCTCCAGCTGGAACCCCATGAACTCTTTGCCATCATTGGTGGAGACTCCTTGAATGTGGAGAAAGAGGAACTGGTCTTTGAGGCACTGATGAAATGGATCAGAACTGACAAGGAGAGTCGGGTCAAGACCTTGAATGATGCCTTCAACTGTATTCGTTTCCGCCTCATGCCTGAGAAGTACTTTAAGGAGAAGGTGGAGAAGGATGATATAATCAAGGCAGATCCAGAGCTCCTGAAGAAGGTCAAAGTCCTTAAAGACGCTTTTGCGGGGAAGCTCCCTGCAAAGGAAAAGAAAGGGGAATCTGGACAGGCTGTGGTGAATGGGGAGGCTGGGGAGGACGACTTGTTGCCCGGTTACTTGAATGATGTACGCAGACATGGCATGTACGCCCGGGACCTGATTCTGATGGTTAATGACACAGCAGCGGTGGCCTATGATGCCAATGAAAACGAGTGCTTTCTGGTTGCCATGGCAGAGCAGATCCCCCGCAATCATGTCAGCTTGACCTCCAAGAGCAACCAGCTGTACATCCTTGGGGGTTTGTTTGTGGATGAGGAGAATAAGGAGACCCCATTGCAGTGCTACTTCTATCAGGTGATTCGACAGCTTCATAGTTACTCGCAGAATATTGCAAAGATTTGCATGTTTGGGGTTAAAATATGAAGGAGGCCTAAAAGTATCAGTATAATTGGTATAATAGCTGTAATAGTATAATAATACAGTACAGTATAATAGCTCATTATGATTAGTCAGTTTGTCAACTTTCTGCGTGAACATAATTCTGCATTATACTGAAATATTTACAACCTTCACATATGACAAGGTAGAGAGTGACGGTTACACGAAAGGAATATTTCTTTGCACAAGGACAAATCGGTTAACCGTGCCACAAGTGAGTTATGAGTGAAAACGTGCATTCCTGTGTCTGAGTTTCCGATTTAACTTTTTTTTTTTTTTTTGATGGAGCCGAATTCTGTGCAAATTCTTTGGCAGACTTTGGCAGACTTAAGCCCTTATCCATGTCTTTGCTAACCAACTCTTCCCGCTGCAGCTGGATACTCTTGGTGCTGACTGGATCGCTCTCCTCCCAATGCCTTCTCCCAGATGTCTCTTCGGCATGGGAGAATGTGGGAACCTTCTCTTCGCGGTGGCTGGAAAAGACCTGCAAACTGAACAGTCTCTTGACTCAGTGATGTGCTATGACACAGAGTGAGGGAAAAAATGCATTTGCTTTTTAATAGTAAGAGCTTGAAAGTAGAACCCTGCACTATTTCCTCATAAATGTAGTCCGTAATCAAAATCCTTGAAAGTTGTGATTTTTTTTTTTTTTTGATTTTAAATCGAAGAACTTTTTTCAGATTAGTATGTATTGATGAACAAGTGTACTTTATAAGAACTCTGAAAATACACATATGGCTTAAGGTTAAGCATTAAGTTTCCTAAAACTTGTGTATATTGCGTTTAGACTGCATTTGCAAGAAATGTTTTTTACAATGGATACCATAAAACTGTAGTATAACTGAATATCATTCAGTAAAGTTTGGTTTTGAAGGATTCTGCATTTCTCAGTTAGATGCTGTTGGGTTCTTCCACACATCTCTGAAAAGAAATGCCATGATGGGCTAAATAAGTTGCACGATACTTTTATTACAATCATTGATTTTTCATGTTTCATAGGAAAATGAAGTGGACTGAAGCCAAGAAGCTGCCCCTCCGGATCCATGGTCATGCTGTGGTGTCCCACAATGATTTGTTGTACTGTATTGGTGGAAAGACAGACGATAAGTAAGGCCTGTGATTTACAAGGAGAAGTCTGTTAGAATTGCCTGTAAAGTGTATTAAGGGTTCTGAAATCACTGTTTAAACTCATCCATAGCAAAGTCATCAACAAGATGTTTGTATACAACCACAAGCAGTCAGAGTGGAGAGAGTTGGCTGCCATGAAAACGGCAAGGGCAATGTTCGGAGCTGTTGTTCACAATGGAAAAATCGTGGTTACCGGTGGAGTCAACGAAGATGGCCTCACAGCTGCTTCTGAAGTCTACGACTTTGGGATGAACAAGTAAGTCTGTGTCATTTGTACAGGTAGATACAATCTTCTAATTCCGGTTACATACCGATATAGTCTCGGCACGTAACTGACTTTCCACTGTCTTCAACATCACCAATGACCTGTGTCATGAAAGTATATCTCAGAATTCAACATGTCCCTCTCAGATGGGAGTCCTGCACCGAGTTCCCCCAGGAGAGAAGCTCCATCAACCTGGTCAGCAGTGGGGGTGCTCTGTATGCTGTGGGAGGCTTTGCTATGGTCCAGGTGGAGAATAAAGAATGCGAACCCACAGAGCTCACAGACATCTGGCAGTAAGTTCTGACTTATTTCATGCTCGTGCAGCACCACGGTCTGAGTTACAGTACTGATCCTAAAAGGCGTTAGAAACGTTTGTAATTGGAAAGCACCACTGACGTATTGTGAATTTCTTAATTGTACTTTGGATGACTAATTTAGTCACGTGAAATAACACACTTACTCATTGGAAGCTGTGAATTTTGAGTATTTCATTGCATTTGGATTCTTCACAATGTCTTTTATTTTGGGTAATAATTGCAACTGGACTGGTTGCCATGCATTATCATTACTGCAGTTAGTCAAGGAGTGACATTGACAGTGACATTGTCACTCTGCTTCAGGTACGAGGAGGACAAGAAACAATGGTGTGGGATGCTGAGGGAGATGCGCTACGCATCAGGGGCCTCCTGCGTCTCCATGCATCTCAACCCCATTAAGATGCCCAAGCTCTAAGCAAACCCCGAATTCACTCTCCAGAATTCATTCTCCAGAGCTTCACATTACAGTACGAGACATGCTACTTATAAAAGCGTGGACTATTAGCCGATGTACAGTTTAAGCAAGTTTTCATAGAGTCACTTAAACTGAATCCTTCTCAGACGTATCAAATTTAATTTTTGATTAACTTTCCTTAGTTGTTATTTATGTTCCGTTTTTTAAATAAAATGTTTGAATTGTGCAAAGCTTCAGTTATGGAGTAACTAATCAAAGCTATGACTGACTTTCTGGCTGTACATGCACCACATACTGAATGAATTTGTATTTAAGCACCATTGAACTGTGAAAATTGGTCAAACAACTGAAACAATTATAAAAACTTTATTACAAATGCTATAAAAATAATATGATGCACTTAAAACCAGATATTGGTGCTATACAATAAGTGGCACTGATATTTCAGAACTTTTAAGAAGCACTTAGCACTTGAGATGTAACCCTATAAATATGCATACCTGAACACAATCATGTTAAACTACGAAATTCCAAAGCAACATGGGAAATATATAGCATATACAAGTTTTTTTAAACTAGTCACTTTTGGAATGCTCAGTAAATATCTTCCTTCTCAGGTATTCTTTCCAAGCTTCCATGGTAGACAGTTCCATTGAATTCCACTCAAAATGTGGGATCTGTAATAAGGAATAACAGCAAACTATTCCATAAGTGTATACTATAGACTTGAAAAAAACTGTATTTTAGAAATATTAATTGATTCCACACACCTGGACAACATGATAACCCAAAATCTCCAGGTGCCTCTTCCTCATTATGGCATCTCCTTTCATGTGACCCGAGTTCCTGCAGAAGGACCTTGAGTCCAGGAAGTCCACAGCAATGCTGAGAAGACAGTAAAAAAAGCAAGAAAATAAAAACTCAGACCAACAGACTAAAGCTCAGCGCTAACTACCTTAAATACAGTTACAGTAAAACCCCCACCATAAGGTAATAATTGGGGTCCAACAAAATTGCATCAGGCAAAAATGCAAGTTGTCTTACTGCAAGGTTAATAAAAAATATTTTTTCAGTTGGTGTTTTAGTTACTGTGTGAAAAGAAAAAGGAAAATACATTTTCATTTATTAGACGTGTAGGAAACAGACTGATTACCATGCAGAAGATGTGCACAACAATGTGAACAAATAGAATAATAATATTATAGTGACCTGCTTGGACTGTACTGTCTGAAAGGAGGACTCTGGAGAGTAGACTTTGGCAACAAAAGCCTTATTTCTCCACGGCATGCTTAAAACACTACCGATGCAACGACACACCCCTCCCCTAAACCTCCCAAAACGGTGAGGGTCAACAATCCCCTTGTAACTCCCTGGGCACAACTAGTTAGACAACTATTTACAAACATGTAGCAGCAGTGCATTTTTGGAGTGCCACAGCTCACCCCACTGCCACTGTAATACTAATAATACGGATAAACTTTTACCTAAACGTACATCATCTTCCGTAAATCCTGTGCGCCGAGCGCTGCCAGACAAAGTTGGTGATTGGAAAGGGAGTAGAACAGCAGTGAATGGTGCCCCCCATTCATCTCATCATGGGTCACCTTATTGTTTTACTACACCGTTTTCAGCCTACAAGGTGAGGCTGATAGAATTCTGCATTTTTTGATCATGCCGCCTATATGTCACATAACTGGTTCTGCAAAGTCTCTTACCGTTGTGCTCCAGGTGGCAGCTCATGTCTCTCATTCCATGCAGAAGTGAGCCCCCATTGAACCTTTTCCTCCTCTGTGATCTGCAACTGGCTATGCTCACCGGTGGGTAATGGCCGCATGTGTCTGTCCAGCACACATTCAAAGTCTGGTAGAGAAGGAAGGACAAACTAATACTATACCTGTTAAAATGCTGTTCAAGACAAAGGTCAGTTACCAATTAATGGATCTTTCAATGAGCAGTTAAGTGATTACAAAACACAATTGTGTAGAGGAATCCCAAACTCAGAAAAATCAGATTTTTTTAGTCAACCTACCTACTGTATAGAAATATGGCGTTAAAACAGCCACTCTAGCATAGTTTATTCCTCCTAGAACTTCTCCCAAGATCTTATGGATCTGTTGGTGAAATGGACTGGTGGCACCATTACCTAAAATGACACACCCAAGAAAAAAAAAAAAAATTGTATATATTTACACTCACACAAACAACTGACAGCTGCCACTTCAGATCTGTGCATTTACCTTTCTTCCGCATTTGCAAGCAGTAGCGCTCATGGAACCAAGGCACCTGAAATTCTGGGCCCTCAAGACACACTGCCCGGTTTAGCTCCATCAGGCGTAGACGAATCCGCATGTTTAGGGTGTCTGGTAGAGCTGCAACGGTAACAGCAAAGTTGGGGATTTTGCAACCTAAGCAACAGATGGCCTCACAGATTTTGCTGAAAACCAGAGCTGAAGGGTTCCAGTTGTGGTTAAGCTGTAAAAATACTACAATATACTTTCTAGCTGCGAATCCAACTTGGTCAAGAAATCCACAGTGAAGATTTCCCTGATCAGGCCCTCAGGAAAGTAGTTAGCCACTGCTAAACAGTATGCAAGCAGAACCAACAGGTGGGGGTCAAACAAGCCTGCAGAGAGGGTGAAAGACAGAAGCATGCTGCAGGTTACAAACATCATAAAATCTTTACAATTTAAAACATCCAAAAGTCTTTGGTACACATCTACACTTTACCAATGTGAGGAGTGAACTTCTCGATGCAGGCATCAAAAAACTCTCCATTGGATGGATCGTAGTTCAGCACAGAAAATGGAAGCAGAATGGAATAGGTCGCAGAATAGTGAATCTGCCCAGAAAATCAAAACACTGATGTATAACATGACACTAATTCATACCTGTAAGATTTACTTCATGAGCATCAGTTTTTAAATAACTTGTTCAAACCAGTTTAAATGTCTTTAACATCATAGCAAATTAAATTTAATTAAATTTAGATAAAAAATACATTTGTTGGAACATTCCATCATAAGTGTGTCAGAATCTCACAAACTAGAATTGCTTGTCCTGGTTCTAGTACCTTATGCATGTTGTCCATGGCTATACTTGCAATGTGATCCATAAGTGGTGGGCAAAGATAGCTGCTTTTGGTCAGAACCATGCCCAACTCAGGCAGCTCATTGAATGTAATCTGCCTCATCAGTCTCTGGAGGGTAGCCATCGTCTCCTCCAGAAGTACCTCCTCGAACCACTCCCCTGAAACATACTTGAGCTCCTCCAGCAGCAGCTCCAGCCTGTGGGCCATGCGCACACGGTCCAGGCCACAGCGACTAAGCACCTTCAGTAGCTGAACGTAGGCTCCAGGGGTGCTGTGGTGGGATGAGGGGCTCCCACCACGTGCCCATCGGGCTGCAGCCTGGGCCATGCTGTGCAGCTCGTTCAGATTGCACTGGGGAAGTATGGCTTCCATGCGGGACATGACTATGTCTTCCACACGAGGGCAGGGCAACAATGAGAGCACGCGTGTCATCATGGCCACCTCTTGGGGGATCACGCTGACCTGCAGATGGCTTTAGAACAATGTGCATTAGAAGAAGGCAAGCAAGAGACCCAAGTGTCTACTGGTCTGTGTCTACTGTAAGAGCATTAGCTCATCTCATTCTATAACTGTAAGTGGATGGTAAGTCCAAAATTGTCAGACAACGAGCTTATGGACATCAGTTGCCCATGTGATACAGAAAAATAATTACAGCTAAACCATAAAATGAATGAATGAATGAATGAATGAATGAAATCTACATAAGTTGTAGGGATGTGACTTTTGGATCACCACCTACCCCACCAGCTTGCTCCTCAATTTGGTGAACATTTCTGGGTTCTGGTAATGAAGTACAATCAGAGCTTGTGTGATTCTGGCAATTTCCACTGGCCTGAACACATCCAAGTTCTTATGCAGTACAGATGCAGTTCTAGGAAAGAAAAATTTGATGCCAGAGGCAAAAACAGCACATAACAGAATAACAGGTAATACACAGCAGAACTAGACTGACTTGTTGATTAACGGCAGGTTCCTGCATTGAATCTCCTCCAGAGTTTCTGTAATGGCCAATGCTTGCTGAGGGTTGAGTTCATCAATCAATAGCAGTGCTGAATTTTCCAACCTATAAGACAAGGAAAGTTAATATCCTGCAATCCATGTGTCATTTCTTATTATAATATTGAAAATGTCACTTGCTGTACAACATTATTTAGTATGACAGGCAAACATGGTCTGGTTTAAAAACAATATTAACACAAGGTTGGAGGATAAGATTTCACAACACATGACCCAATAAGTAGGCACTATAAGCACATCAAGAAGCCTTAAGCAGTGAAAATCCATTTAAATGTTGTTTCAACTCTAGCAGAATACTGACACACTACCCCTCTCTGGTTTCCTGACTGGCAAGGGGTGCAAGAGCAACAAAAAACTTGGTGAAGGAGCTGGGGTCTGTGCAGGTATCTGAAAGTTCAGACAGCCTCTCCTGGGCAGCCAGACGGAAGTCACAGCTGTTGAACTGCAAGGACTGGTACAGTCCCAGAATGATGCCAATGCTCTCAGCATCCATGACCACCATGTTGGACAGGAAGATACGGTTGCATTTCTCCAGCATGGGTCGGTAACAGTATCTGGCGTTGCGAAGAAACTGGACCACTCTTCTGGAGTTGCGATGGAGGGATGGGTTCATGGTGCCCAGAAGAGCATCTGCCCTCTCAATCAATGCATCCCTCAAACGGGAAGAGGCCAGAGTGGACACACTGACCATTAGATTGGTCAGAACCCTGTAGAAGTGACAAGAGTAAAAATATTTTAAATATAAGCCTATTTACAAGAAATAATGATACAGCTGAGGTTTAAGTCTCTGGAGGGATCTAGGTGTCAGATCCTTTATCAAGATCCTTATCTGCTCCAGTAATATTTCCATGTCTAAAAAGTGAACTTTCAATAAAAGTATCAAAAAAACAACAAAATAATACTATCAAAATTTATAGTGACAAACAAGTAAGACAAACTGATGCGCTCTGATGCATACCTGATATCGTCAATGGAGTTGACTTTCTGGCTTAAAATCTCAGTGATTTGACCCATTAAGGGGCTGTAATGCAGATGCTGATCACTTAGACAGACGGCAAACTTGGACAGCGTGGACAGCTGCAATCTTCAAAACACAAAGTCATTCATACATACTCGACATACAGTATGCAAACACTAATGATAAACGTTGTATTCTATTCCTATGGCATGTTGTCTTTTCTTACCTGTCTAATCTACTCCAAGCTTCAGTAACCAATTGCTGGACCAAAGAATCGTGGGGTTCCACTGTGAGCCTGTGGATCAAAAACCAGGCTCACCATGTGAAACATCTGCAAAAAACTTCCAACTTAAATGTTTGACAAGAAAATGAAATAAGACGGTTCGTAAGTTCTCAAGGTGAGTACTTTTTAAATTTAAGTTGTCATACCTTAGGACATCATACAGCATGTCCACCACAGCGACGTCATCCATAACAGCGATCTTGTTCTCAGCCAGGACACAGAGTGTGAGGAACTGTGGATGGGTGCGAACCATCTCCATTGTGCGCAGAATGTGAGGTTTCTCCTTCTGGAACTGCCATAGCATCCTAAGGGCACTGCCAACATGATTGGCTGCCAGTTTGGCCTTATGCTTGCTCACCACGTCAAACACTTGGTCTTCTGAAGAACAGAGGTGCAGCTGCTCCAAAATCTGATCTTGGTTTGGCCTACCAACATGGAGGATCCGGCAAGGATGACGCCACAAAGCCCGTACCCTCAACATGGCAGCGGGGCAGGCTCAGAAGTTCCTTTGCTCAGATGTAGACAGAAATCCACATTGTAGGAAAACACTGGACTTCACAGGTCGGTGGTCAAACAGAAGTGGCTAAAATAATTCTGTGATGAAACATCTGCTGATAAGAAGACGATCAAAGAAGGGAATCAAACATTTCAAACTACAAGGCAAACAGCAGAACATGAAATCTGCAACAAATAAATCAAATTACTACAATATGGTGTTATTGAAATAATGTTGCAGTTAGTGGCATGCTAGCACTGTCCTTACGTTGTCTGACAAATCTGGTGTGTATTATGCATTAAAATGTTATGTTCGGTGCAGCAATTTTAGAAATAAACACATTTCGTATTTGAACGTACCATACAATGTCGTTTTTTACGGAATGATGTTATTTGGAATGCCATTCATTGAGGATGTGTTCTAGCGTGTTTTCTCATAACACGTTGCTTATTATAAACAAAGTAAGGAGCATTGCAAGTATACCTTTGACATCATATCTTGACGAAACACATCGTTCTCCAGCACGACACGCAAGTTTGACTTTGACGCCGGTCGAGTCGCAGTTCCGGCACCATAGAACGTCTCGCGGCGCCCACGTGGTTACACTTACAAACATTACATTTCTAGCACTGGGTCCAACCGTGCTTTCATGATTTCGCTGGTATTCGGCTGTATCCACTAAAATTAAAGATTGAATTACACTAAAGCGTGATATTCTATTATAACAAATAGTAAAGGAATATGTGCTCTTTCCTGTTGGTGGACCTTATCAATAAGGGATCATCGGACGCAGACCAAAGCTTATAAGCACCAGAAATAAAAATTTAATTGTGATTCTAAGAATAAAAGGAGGAAATTTGACTTTTTAAATTTTATCCACGTAAAATTAACTAAATGTTAAAATCATTTTACTGTAAGATCATTGCTCTTTCTTGGGTTTGACGTTCGAACAAAACGTGTATCCTTCTCGCCAACCCCTTACTGTTTTACCGTAACTCTTAGACAATAGGGGAATTAAAGAAATGCACTGTTTTCGCATTTAAATTTAGCATTTACACGTTTCAACGTTTGCACGGTTGCTCACAGGTAAAGATACCTGCATTGAAACTATATTAAAACAAATGCAAATGTACAACAACTATTGCATAGTACGTCCACTGTCAACAAAACAGATGTAACATGAGAATTATAAACTGAACAGCATTTAAAGTAATATTTTTCCAAATGAACATTTTCGGTTATAAACAAATAAATATAAAGCGTTCCACCATATCTTTAAGAAAGAACTCCAACTTTGGACTACACCGCTCTTCGAACGAGTTACTGGAACGTACTACAGCACGCGGGCAGCGGCGCAACGTCACGTCTGCGTTCTGATTGGCAGAATGTTGACTGACGTTTTCTCCAGCTTTAACGCCGTAGTGTTTTTGGACGGCAGTTGGCGGTGAAGCGGGTTCCCTCAGGTGTTTTAAGTCAGTTTTGTTGTTTTCATGAAATGTTGCGTGTTTTTTTTTTTTGTCTAGCCCCCTTTCTCCTCACGTAACTACACTTAGTAGTGCTGAGAAGTGTAAATGACTGAGGAGCTGTGGTATTTTGAGACTGTTTTGAGATGTCTCAACATGGCCGTGTACAGTATTCGTAGAATATTTGAAAGTCGTTTTGAGTACAGCTCTGTATTCTTACAAGGACAGGACCAGGAGCAAATGGTGAAAAGGACAACAGGTAGTAGAGTAACTGTAGCATCTACTTGTAGATTTAGTATTAGAGCCCAACTCCCTGGTTTTTGTAGTATCCTTGAGCAGAAGTTCCAGTTACACTATCCTGTATGAGGGGGGCTCTTACTTACTCTTAAGTATGTTTTATGACATTTATCCAGGATGACCTTGCCCCCCAAATGCCTAGCAATGTGTGGCATTTGGAGCAGGAATTTTTACAACTAGATGCCGTTCCTGACGTCATCTGTAGTGTATTTGGGGTGTGACGAACTGGTGGCTGTGTGTGTAACTACGTTTTCAATTTTTTTTTTCATCCTCAGGATTGAGGGTCAGAGAAGAGTTGAGTACATGTGTTTTTGGGAGTAGGTGACAGCAAAGGAAGTCAGACCCTCATTTGGTGAGCGTATTCTGGTTTTTTCATGACTGTGGGCAATTTAGACTGTCCGGTTAATCTGAAATGCATGTCTTTGGACTGTGGGAGGCAACCAGAGCACTCGGAGGAAGCCCACGTGGACACAGGACGAACATGCAAACTCAATACAGACTGAGCCAGAATCAAACTCAAGGCAGCAGCGGTATTTGTCGAACCACCGTACTGCCCCTTGTTAACAAAGTAACAACGTAGACGTTTTTTAAATGATTATCGCCATTTTTAAGAGTTTCATAAACATATCCATCAGTTTTTTTTTATGCCACGCAGTGTTAGACCAACTTGCCAAAAGTTGAATGAATGGGAGGGGAAAAAGATGAGTGAAACATGAAATTAACAGCCCACATAAACCAACTGTATAATTGCATAACTTGACATCATTACTTATCCTTAAGTTGCATCTGTGTCATCGCAATGTCACCTTCTGCCTTATCTCAAGACTCTTTACAGAAATGGACATGTTCCTCCCATGTGTTATGCAGGTCTAGTCAGCAGTTACAGGAAACATTTGGCTGAAAATATCACTGCTAAGAATGTCTCCAGTATCTATTAAAAAATTAACATACATTTTCCAGACAAAATAAAGTCATGGCAGAGCACAATTGTGTGTTATTCATCTAATCATACAAAGTTGATGAGGAATTCAGGTTTTTCTGTCATGGCTGAACTAAGTAGCTTGGTCTCACGCCTCCAATGACGGGCCCCAAACCTCCCCCACTGCCCTTTCTGGCAGCCTTGTTGAGTGGGTAGGTATTTCGCGCTGTTTCCTCAGCCCTGTCAATCACTTGTTTGGCATAGATTTGGAACCATTTCTCCTCATTAGCAATAAGTTCTTCTGTTTTTGTGTTAAAATCAATTTCTTCATTCTTCTCAAGCTGCTTCATGATATAATTTTCAACCTGAAAGAAAGGTATGAAAAACACTTGTTCTTAAAATCCGAAACATGAACACATTTCTTGGGAAAATGGAGTAATGCACCACCACTTGTGCCCTAGTTTATGAAAGGTAATGAGTGTACTGAAATACAGAAGTGACTGGACACAAATCAGTAAAATTTGTAGTTTCATGTTAAAATATCCCTACCATCTGACGGATATGAGCATCCTGCAGACTTTTACGGCCTTCTTTCATTTTTTGCACCCTTAGCAGTTCTTCTTCTTCGAAGAAGCGGTCAGCTTCTTTTGCACTGTGAAGTATATTCAGATCCTTCTGTTTCTCTTCACTTTCCTTCTTTTCCTCTTCTTGCTGCTATAATGGGATATGGTTCTTGTGACAGAATGTACAGCACTTTGCAACAGAAATGCATATCTGATTAGTCTGGATTTCACAGCTGATTTCCTACTGGGTCTACCACCTTGTCAGAGTTAAAATTTCTACAGAAATGGAGGTCTTGGTGGTATTCTCTGGGCTATCTTTATGAATTTGACTGGTATCCTTCAATAAATGTCCTGGTTCAAGAAACAAAAAAGTGTCAGCATGTGCTTCCACTGAAGGTGGTGGTACCTTGGCTTTTCGGTGTAAAGCGATGGCGGTAAGCATGGCTGTGTTCTTTTCATCCTTCTCCTTCTCCTCCTGTGAAAACCTGGCTTCTCTCTGGGCAACAGCATTAGTAAAACTTGCCTCTTCATTGCTGGTCTCTTCCTGCTGCTTTTGCCTCTCCAGCTGTGACACCCTCTCCAACAGAGCCTCATTGCGCCTCTGTACATCTCTATATGACAGAGGATGCTTCATATGTTTATACCAGATTTTACATTTTTCAAAAGTGTTTCAGCAGTCTTTTACAGCGCTTAGAAGACCAATTTGCCAAAAACAATCTGAATCAAGGCCACAAAAAATGCCTGAAATGGGATATTAAGAACTTTGTTACACAGACCAGTTAAATAATCTCATCAGTCTGCCTAGTAATTTGCATTATACAATTTACCTCAGTATCTCTCGTTCCTTCTCCTTCCTCAGCTGCTGCATTTTCTCCTTTCCAGTGATAATAAGTCTCCTGCGTTCCTCTTCCATCTTCTCCCTCTTTGCATCTAATGCTTTCAGAAGATCCTTTGTGGCTGTATGCTCCTTAAACCCATAAATGTGAAAGCAATTGCATTCAACACAGTGAAGCTATATTTTCAATAGACAATTGAACTTTGTATGCAGCAGTCTGCTTGGCAGCACTCCAGTGGCTTGCCTTGTACACATTCATGTTGCGCCTCTTCTGCTCTTTCTGGGCTTCCTCAAATCTGTTTCTCTCCCTGTTGTACAGCTCTTGAAGTTGCAGCAGCTCCTCTGCCTCTTTCCTGATGCGAAGCTTTTCCAAGTTTTCATTGTGCTCATGTTCCTTCATCCTACAGACCAAATGATATTTAAGCTGACTCTTCCACAAATTCTTTGTGCATTTTAATTTAACTATGTAGTGGGTTTGGTTATTTTTACTGTTTTATTTAACGATGCTAACAACTGTTGCTTAAAAGACCTTAATAGGATGATTTGTTTCTAATAAATAAAGACAGTGGCAAGAAAAGACTTCACATAGGGACCAGATCCCAGGAAAAGATTAGCTACAGAACCCATTAGGATGACTAAAAGGTCTAAATTGGTGGAATTAAATTTCATTGTATAAATGTATAAAACTACAGCTCTGCATAAAGATTCAAACTAAGATTTAAACTAAACTATTCCCCTTTCATTGTGATCATTGAAATTGTTTTGCCCTTAGTGTCCATTCGAGACGTCTGATTTTGTTCCTCCTTACTGTTGCTTCAGATCTTCAGCCGTGGCTTTGTTTTTCAGCCTTCTTTGCTTTGCATTGTCTTCCTCCTGTTGCATGGCCTCCTCATCCTTCCTCTCAAGTGCAACTATTGCATCTCTGTCCAGGTTTCTATATGTATTCAGTGTCTTCTGTTTCAGTGCTAGTTGGGCCTCCCGCTCCTTCAATGCTTCAGTCAGCAGCAGTCCACTCTAATCGTTCACAAAAGTTCACCACTTACTTTGAATTTGTACATATTCTGTTTCACAGTGCAGATTCCCCCCACTTAACAGGCAAATCACTTCTGTACTCAGTGAAGTTATACATAAGCATTAGGGACATATTTTTTTAAGTTATTAAATAGTACCCACTTATTTCATGCAGTCCATCTACACATTTATCTGTCTATTCATACATCCATGATACATACATGAACCATAGGTCGTGAAACCTCAGCAGGACTGGGTACACCCTGGACAGGATCTCAGTTCATTGTAGTACCCATTTATTAGCAATTCAATTCTGTGCAGCTAATCTACAGTACTGACAGAGAGGTATGCTGGTAAAAATGGCTAGAAAAATCAAAAACCCTCAAATCAAAATTCCACTATATAGAGTCAAAAGGTACCTTTTTACTTTCTCAACATGGGACAGTTTAAGTCCTTGGATCTCGACCCTGCTCCTCACGTATTGCTGTGTAGAATGATTTTTACTGCAGCCCATATTTTAACATTATCACTGAATTAATTGCAAGATCAAATGACATTTATTAGCGAATAAAACTGTCAAGAAAGCAGGTTCTGTCATGAGTCACAGTCCTGATGCGGTGTAGACCATGGCAGACCCAGGATAAGGAAGAAGCTACAGTCCATCTGTGGACAGTTGCCCACATTCTCTAAGTTAAGTGATCATCATGAGCTCTTTTAGCTACTGGATTGTTCAGCTTAGGGGGCAGTAAGAAGCACTTCTGGGGATCCTTCTTACCAACAGCTGACTGTTCCTATAATGCCACATAGACATCTATAAACAATTTGATTATATCTACTAGTTATTTATTTGTTTGTTTGTTTGTTTTTTGTTTATCCATTTGTTATGTGACCTTTGTGCTCTGCTTCTGTATGCCAAATTATCCTTTAAGGTAAATTGTATGTATAAGTTCTGTCAGGCATGATAAAGTGCCGAACAGCAAAGCACAGAACAAATGTGAACACAAGGACCAGGGCTGAGAACCACAACTTTACATTTAAAAAAGCTACAGAAATAGCAAATGTTAAAGGAATTATTGAAATGAGAGGAACACAAACATGAAACCCTCTGACACGATCTGTGTGGTACAGCAGTTGAGTTTTGGCTTTTTCAATAGCCTCTTTCCTTTTCTGTTGCTGGTATTTGGCTTCCTCTATATCGATCAGCTTCCTTTCCTTCTCTTTAGTTTCCTCTCTAATTTTTTTTGCTGCCAATTTCTTTTGCCTTTGCCCCTGTGAAAAATATACGTGGTAAACGTAATGAATATGTGACTTAATCATACTAAACCGTTGCTAGGTAAATTTATTTAACTTGTTTGATTTAAAATTGGATGTTTTGAGACCTGAATGACAAGTGTTTTTTTTTTTGTTAAAACCTATAAGAATAATTATATAAAATGTATACATTTCGTTGACAATTTTTTTATTGCAGATCTTTTAAACTTTTTACAACTTTGTGGCCTGCTTCACTTCATCACCTCAGACCTCTGTTGTAGCAGTATAAATATGGTATAGGGTATTTACATGATATTGGCAATAGTAGAGTTATTCATCGTGGCATACGTACGGTAATAGTGTTGGACCATAATTTAACCACTTCCTTGGAACGCAGATGCAGAGTCTCTCGTTCCTTTGATATTTCCTGGAGGATCTCATTACGTTTGTTTACATGGCTCAAGTTGTCTTGAATCCGGAGCCATTCGGCCTTTGGCAACACTGCTACTTGGCAGAAATCTAGGATGTGGAATGGAGTAATTGTCTCTTCTACTATTTAGGTTCAGAAGAAAAAGGCCAATACAGAAACAGAGTTATGCAGAGGAATACTGCATAAAAATACTGCTTTAAATGCACATAAATATTTTTGCAACTTACCAACTTCAACCTTGCTGGGTGCTATTGTTCCGTTGTTCTGTACATCCCTTTTCCTGCACCGCGCAAAGAGTGCTGATGCCATTTGCCTTCGATTTTCACCAGTTTTATTACCTTTTTGACACAATTAGGTAGGAGTGCACCCTGTGGAGTCGAATTAAGAATAAAACTGGCAAGCTACTTCACATATAACATGGTTTCCTAGCAATGGAAAAACGTTTGTTTATAAATGTATCCATTGGCAACTTATGAACAAATTAAAGTGAATGTAAATAAAGATGGAATTTCTGTGACTAGACTGCTTTATTATGGTAATTTGCTACTTAGGAGTGGAACTAAATTGGTTGATTCTTTAGCACGTAGCATGATTGTTAAGTGCACAATAAATAGTGCCTAGAATGTAGAACATAGAACTATTTATTATATTAAAAATTCTTTACATGTTGTACATTCAATAGCATATAGAAAAAGAGAGGCTATATCAGTTTATTTTTAAAAGTTCCTCTTTGGATGCTAGGAACATGTTCGACATGGTGATAGCGCAGAGTGCCATTGGAAGAGTATTGGTTACCAGCAGAACATCATTGCTGGTTGCTAACATAAAGCACTGACTGCATAATTTCAGATTCAGATGATGCAGACAGTATTTAACAAACATGGCTACACATCTGCATCAGCTGAAGGTGTTACTGGTCCTGCTGTCAGCACTGGGACTCTGCAACAGTGGTCCCCTGGAGACAGGACTTTTCCTGGTGGGAAATTATCAGAAGACATGCTCAACTCTAAGTGAATAAATAAGCTTGGGTACTGAAATCCCCAAAGAATATTTTGCTGTTACAAGCCCAGTTCCATGATTGTCCACAGCTCTTGATTTAAACGTACTTGCATCAAAACCTGTCACATGGTCCTTGTATTTAGATCACTGACCACTTAATGTACGTGTGCGCTGAGGAAGACATCTTGGCAAAATGTGTATACACAGTAAAAATTAAAACGTGTTATTTCATGTTATTTATTTCCTTAAGCCTGTGAGTGCTCTCCCATGTCTTAAGTCTGTTACTTAACTTACTGATCCTGTGGTGATAGTATGGTTTTGGAATTATTTATTTTGATGATGGTAGCAAATTTAAAGACTGAGGGTCACAGTGGGAAGAAGAAGAAAGTAGTAAAGAGAAGTGCTCCAAAACAATGGAGTTAAAAACTGATCGGACACAGCAGGTGTACAGCCGGCCCTCACTGGTAAACTGTGCTGTTTAAGGATAAGGCTGCATGTAGAAAAAAATGTATGAATTCAAAGCTTCTTACCCAGGTGTACATTTAACTCCAACTGAGGCTTTGCAGAGATTGAATGTTCTCCTTGTGTCCATATGCAAGGACTAAGGACAACGTGATCAATTTCCAAACTTTCCCTTACCAAGAAACTCATGTGAGTGGTTGCTATGAGTCAAATTCACCTGCAAGGTTCTTATTAAACCTTAAAAGGTTTTTTCTTTTTTTCAACAGAGCCCAGTGATTCAGGTCCTCCGCAATAATTCAGTACAACAAAGGCATAGAATGAAATTATTTGCAAGTAAATTACTACAATTCTGTTTTTAAATTATGAAACGAGAGCCTTAAAGCATTACTGTATATCATTTGAATTTGAAGTTTTAATAACAGCGTCTGCATCTAAAGTTGTTCTGTCATTTGATAACAATACGTACATTCCTGGTGGTATGTATTGTTATCATGCCGTCTCATAATGCATTGCAGCTTGTTTTTTTTTTTTGTTCTTGTACAAACTTTAATGAATTTGTTGTAATTCCTTCTCTTTAAATATTAGCATACTATTTCATTCTGGTTTCTCTTTTAATGTTATGCATTAAATGATTGTTTTGGTGTAACAAAATGTATGTTCATGTCGATTACCTTTGCTGTTCCCCTGACAGTTGAGTGTTGATCAATACTATATGTGCCATATATAAGGAGACTTTGGTCTCAAGTCTCAAGTCTCAAAACCCTTTTTAGGTAATAAAGCCAATACTGCTGTGTGTCTGTTAGTTGGATGATGGCTTCCGAATATTCTCTCCTTCACTTGTTGCCTTCTCTATTTACTGCTCCTTTCCCCTCGTTTTCAACGGTCTTTTCACGACAATCTTGTCTCCTCATAACGTGTCCAAAACATTGTAATCCGTCTCATCATTTGTGCTTCCAGTCAGAATTCTGGCTTGATGTTCTCCAAGATCCATCTGTTTCTTTTTTGGCTGTTCTTAAGTCTCCTCCAGCAGCATATTTCAAAGGACCCTGTATATTTCCTTCTTCCTTCCATGCAGGATTAACATCACTTGAAGAATTATTTTTTTTTCTTTCTCATGGAGAGGTCAGCACATTTGATGGTGCTTTCCTGTTCTCTCATTGCAGCTTTTCCCAAGTGTTATACAGCATATATCTTGACTAGTAGATTTCTTACTGATCATTACTGATCTCATGAAGCAAAAGTTGTCAGATTTGTTGCTCTTCAAGTTGTCGCTTTAGTTTTTTTTAGTAGTAATGATATTCACATTTTTTCATTCCCTGGTTTGACTTTTTATGATTAATTCTCTCCTGTTAGTGTTTCACCCATTGAAAATTAGTGATTTTCCATATACAAATTTTGAATCCACATTTCTTTTGTACTAAGGTTGTTTTATCGTGTATTCAGCATACAAGTTAAAATGTTAAGGAGAACGTATATAACCTTTTCTTGCTCTTTTCCATTATGACAACTTTTGTTTGTCTGTTGTTTTAACCGTGGCCACTTGTCCGATGTCAAAATTCTTCCTCAGGATGTTCAGATGTTCTGAGTATATTCCAGATTTTAATGTGCTCGAGTTTTTATTGTAGTAATAGAGTACATGCAGGGCTTCTCCTGGGATTCTCTGACATTTTTGATTTTTCATCACGCAGCTGCAGTGTCTTGTTCTCCATTCTTTTCTGAATCCACCTTGAACATACGCAATTCTCTAATTGTATGCTTGAAAACATTTGCATTAAAAGAAAAATTGAATGTAGTATCAAGTCTACCTGAGGAAAACAAGGAATACAGAATGAGCACAGGAAATATTTTCTCAAAATTGCCAAAATCAAAAACATCATATTAGAAAAGTTTTCCATGTTGTTTGTAGGCTTTGCAAACTAATTTTAGATAGCAAAGAATAAAATCATACTAGATTAAATGTGTTCAGGTATCTTTCCCAACATTTAACATTAAAACTTGAGCTCTTACCCTGCACTTTTTTTCCCATTTTTAACAAGTAATTTTTGTGAAATTAAGGAATAAAACGATGTTTGGTGTAGACCTGCTGTACCGGATGACAGGAGCGACCTGCTTCCACCATAGGGTTTGACTTAATGCTGAGATTTGGTGAAAATAGAAACTCAAAGGAAGAATTTTTGAGACTCAAGGTGGGAAGGCCTATATGATGGAGTGCCTTGCTCTGCACATAAATTAGTCAAAGAGATTTAAAAAGACAAAAGAAAGTCACTACTGTATTGAGATTTTAAGTTGTAAATGAGGCGAGTTTTAAATTTCTATTTGTACGCAAATAATGCAGATGTAAAGAAACCCTATTTTATTTGCAACACATTTACAGGATTCCCCGACCCTAATGGACCTAATTTGTTTGTGTTAAATTACTTCGGTAGGTGTAGGACTGTGGTCAAATGACCATTATTTCTTATAGAAAAAAGTATGCGTGGACCCACAAAGCTGACCATAAAAATCACTAAAACCCCAGAATAAAGACAATGCAGACAATAAAATGATCACACCAGCATATTTTATCATGTTCTTGACAATTATTGCATAGCACCCACTTATAGTGCAGACCTCTTTGTAGGCAGGAATCAACAGAGTACATTTTACCTAGACCACACCACATTTAAAGTGGCCCATGCTGAAATGATGTCCCGTGCAGATTCCATACGGTACAGAGTATGGAACACTCCAATACTATCAATACATCCTGTTTATCCAAATAAAATATTTTATTTTTACATCTGATTATAAAAGATGTACAAAACATCTACCCCAACCTCACTGTCCTTGTCCTTCCTTGGTCAGACCTGTCACAGGCTACATAGCGATTCAAACGACTTTGGCCTGTATCCATGCAGTCAGATGACACTCAAATGGAAGAAGTTCAGGACTGTTGGTACTCTTAAGAGTAGCCCTCCTGCAAAGAGCATGCCTGACAATACTCAGGGAAGTTGCAAAGAACCCTGGTTAACCAGTTAAGGACCTGCAGACATCTCTTTCACTTAAGCTCTTTTCATGAGTAAACCATTAGAAGAACATTGCATACATGTTGTTTATGAGAGAACACCTCAGAAGTAATCCCTACTATCAAAAATAGCTCTTTTGACAAAGATTGCCAGACTACCTGGATGTTTCATAACTGTTTGCTGCAACTGTCTATTGAAGCACTATTCTTTGGACAGATTGAGATAAAGAATGATTTTTCTGCATACCAGGGCCAAACCCTTGTCCCAGCTGTGAAGCACATTGGAAGGAGCACCATTGTTTTTGGACTGCTGTACTGCCTCATGACCTCAACAGCTTGTAATCACTGAGGGAACAATGAATTCCAGATTCTATTAGCAAATCCTAGAATAGAATATTAGAGTATCAGTCCATGATCTAAAGCTTAATTGAAGTTGGGTCATGCAAAATACACAGAATTAAAACACTACATATTTTAAACTAGAAATAATTTAAATAATTTTGAATAACCAAAGTCAAGAGTCCTGACCTTAGCCTTACTGAAATGCTGTGGCATGATCTGAAGTAAGTCCTTAGAGCATGACATCCCAAAAATGTCAATAAACTGAATGCAGAATGGACCAAAATACCTCCTAAATGTCCTGCAATTCTGATTAACAGCTACAGGAAACATTTGGTTGAGATTATTGCAAAAGGAGGTTCCAGAAGCTGATGTGACATTGAGATTCTTCTGTCAAAGATGAACCAAGTAACTTGGCCTCATGGCTCCAATGATGGGCCCTAAACCTCCTCCAATGCCCATTCTGGCTGCCTTGCGGAGTGGATAGATGTTTCGCCCTGCCTCTGCAGCTCTGTTGATCACTTCTTGGGCATAGATTTGGAACCATTCTTCTTCATCAGCAAAATGATCAGTATTTTTTGTATTAAAGTGCATTTCTTGATTCTTCTCACACTGCTTCTTGGTACATTTTTCAGCCTGAATGAAAGTTGTAACATAAGGAAAGCAGGTAACGTGTTTGCACTAAGTGATGGATTTACTGCAATTAGAAAAGTTTCAAACTATGGTGGGACATCAGTCTTTTTTATTTTTTTATTATCCATAGATTTATATGTTTACTTTAACTAGTTTGATATTGATTAGTGAAAAGCATGTAAAAAAAAAATCCTACCATTTGATGGATATGGGCATCTTGTAGAGTTTTACGATCTTCTTTCATTTTTTGTGCCTTTAGGAGTTGTTCTTCAAAGAAGAGTCTGTCAGCTTCTTTTGCTGCATAAAGTATATCCAGATCCTTCTGTTTTTCGTCCCTCTCCTTGTCCTCTTCCTCTTGCTTCTACAATGGGACATGAGATTCATAATGCGACATAAAACACCGGTGCAGAAAGGTTTTGAATGATTGTTTTGGATTTCCCAGTTGGCTTCTTACCGTGTTTACCAGTATCTAATCATTTCAAATTCATTATATCGACGTATCAGTGCATAAAACTGACATGTTATAATGTGACCATGATTTCATATTTTTATGAAACACCTTATTGTTACATTTGGTAATGTAATCCTTACAGATGCAGCTAAAACTACAGCAGCATTCAAACTAAATACATTGGTTTTTATTAGCATTGTACTTTTGCTAGGTCGGTCACTGCAGTGTTTAATTTTTTAAATGTATCGGCAGTGAACCATTTTCCCAAATCAGACTTGTGCCCTTTAATAAATGCTCTCCTTCAAGAAACAGTTAAGTACCCATGAGAAATGTCCTTTAAGTTAGAGATACCTTGACTTCTCTGTGTAAAGCAATTGCTGTAAGCATGGCCATTTTCTTTTCATCTTTCTGTTTTTGCTCCTGTGCCAACCTGGCCTCCCTCTGGGCAACAGCCTTGGAAAAGAGCTGCTCCTCATTGCTGAACACTTTCTGCTGTCTCAGCCTCTCCAACTGTGTCACTCTCTCCAGCAGTGCCTCGTTGCGCCTCTGCACACCTCTAAATGAGAGCAGAGATACTTTGTAGAAAACATTCGCTTTTGAAAAGCATATACAATATACTTAGATATTACAGATGGCTTTTTTACGGCACATAGAAGGTCAGAAACCAGCTTGCCAAAAAAACAAACTGATTCATGAGATTAACAAGCTGGTTGTACCATACAGACCATATATACAACAGCATTGGTTTGCATCGCATTATACGGTTTACCTAAACCTTTCTGCTTCCTTCTCCTTCCTCAACTTCATCATTTTTTCTTTTGCAGTGATAATCATTCTCCTGCGCTCGTCTTCCATTTCCTCCCTCTGTGCATCCAGTGTTTTCAGAAGGTCCCTTGTGGCCATATGCTCCTTTAATGGATAAATGTAAACACAATTACAGTCAACAAAAGGCTATGAAAAGGCCAGCAGAAAACAGTTGTGTTGCACTGAAAAATTTGCTCGCCAGCACTTTAGAGACATAACCTTGTAAGCATTCATGATGCACTGTTTCTGCTCTTTCTGCTCCTGCTCAAGTCTGTCGTTTTCCCTGTTGTACAGCTCTTGAAGTTCCAGAAGCTCCTCGGCCTCCTTTTTTATGCGAAGCCTTTCCTGGTTTCTTTTGTACTTGTGCTCCTTCATCCTGCAGAGCCACTAGCCTTAAAATTAACAGCATCTTCCACAAATTAACATTAAATAATTTGAGATTATGCAGTGTTTGCAAAAAAGAAAATTGAATTGGGTCATTTACAATAAGGACATAAACCAGTGTGACTTCACTTACAGCAAGAATTAATACTAATACGAAAAGCAGCACCTTACTTAAGGGAACAAATACTGGAAGCGTTGTACTATAGGATCCTTGCAGAAGACACAACGTGAACTACTTTAGTTAAATGCCACTCCATAAAGGATTAAAATTGCAAGTTGCTTTGGATGAAGATGCAAATTAAAACATTAAGACCATATTTCCCTTTTTTGCATGTTCTCTGTGTCTATGTGGATTTTCACAGGGTGCTTCAGTTTCCTGTCACAGTCCAAAGACTGTAGTGTATGAATGTGTCATTGTGTGCCTGTGGCCACCCTGTGATGGAGTGGTGTCCAGTCCAGGGTTTAGTTTCATAGCCTAGCACCTAGTGACTCCACAATAGGTTCCATATCACCACAACCCAGACCAGGATGTAGTGGTTTATAGTGATGGATAGATGGATGAAAATTATTCAGACTGTTTTTGCTCCCATAGCTCCTATTTTGGGTATCTGAATACACTGCCTCTTACTGTTGCTTCAGGTCTTCAGCTGTGGCTTTATTTTTCAGCCTCCTTTGTTTGGCTCTTTGTTCATCCCTTTGCATGGCCTCATCCTCCTTCCTCCTGAGTGCAGCTATGACATCACTTTCCATATTTCTTGAGGCATTCAGCATCTTCTGTTTCAACTCCAGCTGGGTCTCCCATTCGTTCAACACTTCGGACAGCAGCAGTGCACTCTGCAATTGTTCACAAAAATGCCCTCACTGATACTTAACTTAGAGATGTATAGGTTGAGAATATTTTATATTGTCTTCAGCCACACCATCATGAACAAATTTTGTCACCAAGATAAATTAAAGACATATTTGATATTTGAAATTACTTTATATTTCAGTATAGACCTGAAAAATATACTGTTACTAATGAACTTTAAGGTAGAAAAACATGGAGGAGCTGTATTTTAGGACACAAAACAGCACACAGAGCATTATACCAGGACTAGGGTTGAGAAACCACCGCTTTACACCGCTAAAGGCAACAAGAACATTGTAAAGTGAAAATTGTAGAGTAACAACTGATAAAGGAACACAAACATGAAACCCTCTGACGCGATCCGTCTGGTACAAAAGTTTGGTTTTGGCTTTTTCAATAGCTTCTTTCCTCTTTTGTTGCTGATATTTAACCCCCTCTACATCAGTCTGCTTCCTTTCCTTCTCGCTAATCTCTTCTCTAATTTTTTTTGCTTCCAACTTCTTTTGCCTTTGCCCCTATACAAAAATATACATGTAAATACAAAACATTATGGTCATAAGCAGCTGTTACATAATTTTATTTAATTTTAAACAAGAAGCTTTACCACAGTAAGTTTTTGGTCAGCTACTAACACAAGTACTATATGAAATATAGGCCATTTTCTTAGAACATAAACGTGCGGCAAATTATTTATATTTTAAAATGCTAAAAACTTTTATGAATAGTTTGTACCTCGGACTTCATGAATCACAGTAATATGGTAAAATGTATAACACGGGCACTTGTTGGCCTGTACAGCACAGCACACATACAGCAATTGTGTTGGACCATGATTTAACCACTTCTTTGGATTGCTGGTGCAGAGCTTCTTCTTCCTCTGATAAGTCCATGATGCTCTTGTTATGTTTGTTTACATGTTTCAAGTTTTGAAGCTGGAGCCATTCAGCTTTTGGCAGTACAGTGAGCTGGTGGAGATCTGGGGCTTGGATCGGAGTAATTGTCTCCTCTACTATTTAGGTCCAATAGAAAGAGACCAATATAGAAGTTATACATAGAAAATTTGACTAAAAATACTGAACTTGGAAATATTATTAAAACTTACCAACATCATTCTTGGTGGATGTTATTCTTCTGCCGTTCTGTGCAACCTTTCTATACTGTGCAAAGGAAGCTGATGCCACTGCCATTTTCAGCAGTTTTATTAACTTTTGAAGAAAAAAAAAATTTAAATTTGAACGCGCACCTACCTACAAAGCTGTCGAGCTACTTCCCATAGAATGTAACACCTGAATTAATTGAAGTTCACCAAATGTGTGGTTTCTTAGCAAGGACAAACATCTGTTTACTAATGTATCCTAGGCAACTTATTGGCGAGCCAATCAAAATGAACGTGAAATGACGTCTCCATTCAACAGAAAGTTTAACAACCAAAGTTTTAATGTCATCGAAATGACATATGAATCGTTTATGATGGTAATTTGTTTCTTAGGTGTTGGGGTTGTAAAATCGGTGTTCCTATGCCTTCAGTACGGAAAGACCAGAGTATAGCACTTTTAGAATACAAAACTACATCATACTAAATAAAGAATAGAAAGCAGAATATAGAAGGTGAGTGTGCACAATGACAGATGAGACTCTAAACCCACACGATATCCTATTACTCACATGATCGCTATTGGTTAAGCACTTTGAGTAAGTCATACTAGTTTTCTTGTGAATGTTTCTCTGTGAGTTTGGCAGTTAGGTCATGGGATGCGCATCCATTTCGGGCTGAAAATGACATACTGATCGCTAACGGCAAAAATAAAATAAAAGATGACCCTTTTCGCAGCTTCGCCGATCCTTTGGGGGGCAGTGCCCCCCAAGGAGTTAACCTTAAAAAGCTGCTATCCCGGCTTGAAATGGAGGAGTAGCCGCGGGGGGGAGCAGCGGACGTGTGGTCCCTCTATGAAGTGACCGTGTGAGGGCCGCGTGAACGCAGTCACGATGTGTAATCGTGCTCTGTTGCTGCATTTTTCTGTCTGCTGTACTTTCGTGTTGCAACCTGTCCTTCCATAATGACTCCTTTCCAAGTGTATTTGGGTCTGTCCACACAGTTCACCGCCACAACGTCGACCGATTTTTTTAAAGACAACCCTGCTATGGATGAAGAAGCAACATTAACTGTCCCTCTTTCGATCGTATTCCGGACAAGTTGGTAATTGGCAAAAGAACTAGTACCGACCCCCTGCGACCGTGCTATTAAATAGAGGACGCGGGAGACAAAACTATGAGAACACAAAGTTTGTGTCCGCCGCCTTAACCGCTCTGATGTGTTAAACATACACAGGGCCAATATTCCCCCTGTTTATTTGCCCACAACGGTTACACACAACTATTCTCTCGCTCTTTCACACACGCAACGGCAGCAGAAATGCCTTGTGGGAGAGCCACAGCTCCTCCCCCTGCCCCTACAATACAAATGCATCATTAGCCATGAAAATAACTTGTGTACTTTAATAATTTACATTAAAAATAGTGAAAGTAAATCTGTTTTGTGAACCCAGGCATGAAGTGGTGGGAACTAAATTGCATGTTTGTCATCTTATACAAGCTGGTGATTGGTGAAATGCAAGAAGTACCCCAAAAATATAGGCTTTACACCACAGTGACCCTAAACGATGATAGACGGATGGATGTTAGAGTAAATCCGAATTGACGTGAGGCTACAATGATACAGTTACGTGGATGCTCAATGAACAGTATCTTTCCACTGTTGCTGGAGAGGGTTGATATGATAACAGGCTGAACAGGCAGCCCCAAACCTTCCTTTTCCCAACTATAGTCTCCAGCTTTTCTTTAGGGTGATGCAGCCCAGCTGTAATCTCCTGCACCTCCTGGGTCTGCCTCAAGGTCTCCTCCCCATAAAACTGCTGCAAGAGCAAACCGGGTGCGATTCTTATGCTCCTATGCCATGCCTGAACTACTCAAACTGGCTCCTCTCGATTTGGGGGAGCAGCAACTCTACTCCAAGTCTCTTCGGGATGACCCAACTCTTCACCCTTTTGTTCTGATCACATAAAATAATGTTAAGCTTTTCTTAGCCAAAATATTTTTCACTGAAGAAGTGTGTGGGAAAAGTTGGTGCATGGTATTTTTATACCAGTAGAGAAATTATGGTTATTTATCATTCAGGTGATGGCTGTGTCCAAGACAATTTACTAGGAAAGGTTTAATAATACAGGGTAAAAAATGGTTACAAGAAGTTAGTGTTTCTAAAATATTTCCTTTCCTTTCCTAACTGCTTTTAATAAACATCTTAAATGTGCTACGGTCTATAGCAAGGTGGATGTAGTTGCCATTTTTTTCAAGATTTCCAAATTTATGAAAACAACTTACCGAATTAAACAACTCGTAAAAAAAGATATATATTTTTACAAGCTGTTAACACAATTTTTCAATGTACTGGGAGGGGTGAGAGTATATTATTCAAGATGTTAACCATAAATAAAACTTGACATGAGAGCTGTTGACAGTAAAATGATTCAGTTAAATGTTCAAAAATTAAGCACATGATTGAAAAACTTCTGCCACTATCAACATTTTATTACCTTTTTGGATTATATTTTGTTTTACTTTATTGCTAATATCAGTACATAATTGCACACATTGCAAAGTAGCATTAAGTACATCTGTTCATGTTGTAAAGCCTAATCTTTTCTTTGCTTGCTGTATGCCAGTTGTTGCATGAAGCTCTTTGATGTTCACAGATGTCTTAGAAATGTGGGCAGGAATCTCAACTCCACTGATATCATTAACCAAGTATTTTGGTTTTACACTTCCAATGATAGGCCCCAGACCTCCCCCACTGTCCTTCCTGGCAGCCTTATGCAGCGGGTATGTATTTTGTCCTGCCTCAGTAGCTCTGTCAATCACTTGTTGGGCATAGTTTTGGAACCATTTCTCCTCATTGGCAAAAAGCTCTTCATTTTTTTTGGTAAAGCCAATTTCTTCACTCTTCTCAAGCTGCTTCTTGGCATGCCTTTCAGCCTAAATGAAGGTTGTAAAAAATGAAGAAACAAATGTTCTAAAATGGGTAACGTCTACAATGCTATAAAGTTCCAAACGGTAGCAGAAAGCAAATCTGTTCATCCATCATACCACATTAAAATTATTATTTTGACTATTTTAATATCAAAAAAAAAAAATCAAGAATGCAGATTAGCAAAAAATCCTACCATTTGGTGGGCATATGTGTCTTGCAGAATTTTGCACTCTTCCTTCTTTTTTTGCGCTTTCCACTGTTGTTTTTCAATGAAGATTCTGTCAGTTTCTTTCTGGGCATAAATCATATCTAGATTCTTCTGTTTTTCTTCCTTTGCCTTCTCTACTTGTTCTTTCTGCTAAAATGGCATATGACATTTTTGATGGGCTAAACAGCACTTTGAAACACAAATGCATTTCTGAGTGAATTCGGGATTAGGTTTGGATTTTTCAAGGGTTTTTTTCCATTGCTTCTGTCATCAAAGCTGAAATTTCATAAGCACGTTACAGTGTACAACTAAAAATTTTACAACGCAAACATATTTTTGGACTTTTAAGAAACATCTTTTTACATTTTGGAAAAAATGGTGTAATCCCTACAGAAGCAGAGGAACTAGGAATCAGTTCCATAATAAATGAACTGAAGGTAAAACCTATACATTATCATTATCTTTAATTTTCATTTGTGAGGCAGGCAAGTGCATCTTCTCAAGTCAGATGTCTGTTTCTGAGGATGACATGACTGTCTTATTTGTAACCAAACATATAAAATTGTCTATACTGAGTCTGAACAAATACTGGTTGAGAAAATAGAAATGTGTCTGAGTAATTCTGCTGAAATTAGTGTTACCTTGGCTTCTCGGTGCAAAGCAATGGCACTAAGCATGGCCATCTTTTTATCATCCTTCTCCTTCTCCTCCTGTGCCAATCGAGCCTCCTGCTGGCTAATGGCCTTGGCAATAAGTTCCTCTTCATTGCTGACTTTGCCTTCTTTTCTTGCAACCAGCTTCTCCAGTATTGCCTCCTTACGCTTCTGCACTTCTCTGAAAAAGAAAGGCGATGCTTCATAGCTAGCCTTTGCTTTTGAAGTGCTTACACAGCATGTTTAGACTCTTCATGTCTTAAATGTGTATCAGAATCTAAATGCGTCACAACTGTAACCAGCAGCCTTAAAGGTCAGAGACCAACTTACTAAAGACACAGATGACTGAAGTCTGGTAAAAACTTCTTATATAGACCAAATATACCATTGCATAACTTGGCATCATTACTAATTGTAGACGTGCATCTACACTATTGTACCTAAACATCTCTTCTTCCTTCTCCTTTCTCAGCTTCATCATTTTCTCTTTTGCAGCAGTGAAGATTCCCCTGCGCTCCTCTTCCATCTCCTCCCTCTGTGCATCTAATGCTTTCTGAAGATCTCGTGTGGACATATGGTCCTTAAATACATAAAAGGTAGTGACATTGCATAGTGGAGAGAAACAAAACAGAATTTTACCTGTCATTGTCCTTGCAACACACTAGTACTTTACCTTGTAAGTGTTCATGTTGTGCCTTTTCTGTTCTTTCTGTTCCTGTTCGTATCTTCTCTTCTCTTGAATGTAAAGCTTCTTAAGTTGCTGGAGCTTCTCTGCCTCCTTCTTGATTTCAAGCTTCTCTTGGTTTTTCTTGAGCTCACTGTCCTTCATTCTAAAGTATGAATGATCTTTAACTAAGCAGTTGCCTTTTCAAATCAAAATTCAGTTCTTTACAATTGCAAAACCTTCATTAGGTAGCATCTGCAAACATACAATTTAATCATAGTATCGCTTGGACTGTGTTACTGAATCTTCATGCAGCTGCCAAAGTTAACCGGTGTGATCTTAGGCGCTATTAAAACAAGACTTAATACCTTTAAATAAAACAACAGTAGCAAGAAAGATTTTTAGATGGATGCATACAGAATTAATTGTTTCCAATGGAAAATGTGTTGCCTGTAGAACAAGTTCCCAGAGGAGCTCTGGTACAAGACCCATAGACACCTAACCCGAACTGCTGTAAAAATGTCATACATCTACGTAAAATTGTAAGCTGCTTTGAATGAAGGTATTAACTAACCCACCCACCAATAATACCATAGTCTCTAGTAATTCAAGCAGTTTTTCTTCCCATTTCTACCTCCTTGTAAAATAGACGATAACGTTCCCTCTTACTGTTGCTTCAGCTCTTCGGCCAGTGCCTTATTTTTTAGCCTCTTTTGCTTTGCACTATGCAGCTCCTGTTGCATGGCCTCCTCATCCTTCCTCCTGAGTGCAGCCATGGCATCTTTGTCCAGGTTTCTGGAAACGTTTAGCTTCTTTTGTTTCAATTCCAGCTGGATGTCTCGTTCCTTCAGCACTTCCGTCAGCAGCAGTGCACTCTGAAAATTGTTGCCACAATTTCAGGATGGATTTTAAAGGAAAAAGTAATACTTACAAAAGGAATGCTGTTTTTTTCTATTGTCTTAATCTGCTGTTCAGTGCTCCGAGTCACTGTGTGAGAAGCTCTGTATAAAAATAAATTAAACTGAATTGAAAAAATTGAAAATATTTACTTTGGGAACGTTTTTAGTACAGACTGGAAAAATATACTTTGACAAACTTTTTCGCAAATTGCATGTTAAGTACACTGCATTGTATTCATTCTTGTTTTTAAAGGAAAAGTACTAACAAACACTCCAATCTCTTATGTAACAGAGTAACTACACAAAGGTTTATGAAAATAAACTTTTTTTCATACAGGATTTGACCCTACAACCAACAAGTCCAAAGGCAGACACGCTAACCGGTACTCTACCCGCTGCCCTATAATCCAGTTAATATCAGTATTCTGATCATAGAGCTTAACTAACATTTACATACAATGTTTTTCCATTCATACATTTTTGTTAACTGCTTATCCTGAGTAGAGTTGCAGTGGTCCAGAGCCCAGCCTGGGAAAAATGGGCACTCTGCTATGAATCTGCTCCTAGATGAGACACCAGTCCCAACACAGGGTGGTCACAAACACGCACACCCATTCATGTAGTGAGCAAACAACCTTAAACACGTGATTTTGGAGAGCAGGAGGAAACAGTAGCACCTGGAGGACAGTCATGCAGACAAGGGAAGAACACGCAAACTCCACGCAGACTGAGCTAGAGCCGAACCCATGCCCAAACCGCCGAGGCACAGTGAGCCAATGGACCTACTTGCTGGGTCACTATGCCAACCTAGAATGTTTTTTGAATACTCTATTTAGTTTTACCTACGGCTATCAAGCACGATTGCTCGGCGAGCTGCACAAAAAACCTGGGCACAAAGGGTTACACAAAGCTTTATATTATCAAAGGACAAAGGGATGTTGCTGTTAAAAAAACATACTAGATGATAAAGCAGTTAAAGAAAAGAGGGGCACAAACATGAAACCCTCGGACACGATCCATTTGGTAGTACTGTTGGGTTTTGGCTTTTTCAATAGCCTCTTCCCTCTTTTGACACTGATATTTTGCCTCTTCTAAATCAGTCTGTTTCCTTTCTTCCTCTTCAATCTCTTCTTGAATTTTTTTTACTTCCATCTTCTTTTGCCGTTGCCCCTATAAAAATAAAACATAGATGAGGATGTACAACACACAATTAAACATTTGCAGTGTAATTCTGTGTGATTTAAAACTGGAAGCTTGAGGGTGGGATTAAGTCTGCTTTAGTTTATTAATAATTGTCAACGATAACAGACATTTTAATGGGAATTTACTATATGGGCATTACGGGCCTTACAGATGCAGATTTACTCAAAACCTTTGTAAATGGTTAAATATATGGCATTAACACTTGGCGTGTAAGTCATAGCACACATACGGTAACTGTATTGGCCCACAGTTTAACCACTTCTTTGGATCGTAGGTGCAGAGCTTCTCGTTCTTTCAGTAATTCCTCGAGGTTCTCGTTGTGTTTGTTCACGTGGTTCAAGTTTTCTTGAATCCGCAGCCATTCAGCTTTTGGTAATACTGTAACATGGCGGAGATCTGGGGCCTGAATTGGAATAATTGTTTCTTGTACTGTTTAACAGAAAAGATAAATGAATACAGATGGACAGAGGAAACACTGAAAAAATAACAAGAAAGTCGCATTACACTGGTTGCATTACGCATTTTACAAGGTCTTTGCTGCGGTCAGACCATGATGAATTCAGTTTTCAGTGCTATGAAACCCTAACCCTAAAAAGTTTTTGCCCCCTTCCTGATTTTCCCTACTATCACATATTTGTCACACTGAATGATTTAATATCTTTATACAAATGTACCATTAGACAAAGGGAGCCTCAGTAAACACATAACACATTTTTTTCAGAGCATAGTATATTTTTATTCCTCAGGTGACATACACTAGTTAGCTTTTTTGACAGTTGGCACACAGCTGCAGTTTCATAGTGTGAAGCCCTGGGAAGTTTAGCTCTTACCTACTAGGTGGATCTTACCGTGTAGCTTGACACATGGCCCTCTCTGCCCCTGTCTTCACTAAAGTGGCCTGCAGGCCTAATGCTGGACCCCTTACTTGCCTCCGATACTGGTTTTCACAGCTTCTCTCTTCACTGTAATTTTGAGAATGCAGTTCTTTGTTTCTTTTTATCCAACTAGAATTGATGTATCATCTTGCATTGAGGCGTGCCTGTAACATCCTCCACCTCAGTCTTTCTAACACTGAGATCCTCCATCTTTCAGCAGGTCCATACAGCTGTCATAAGCTCTCTATGAAAGTGGAAAACTTACTCATCTCCCCAAGCTTCATCAGTCAAGAGCTTGGGAATAACAACTGACTGAACTCTCCTCTCAACCAAGTACTGAAGCCGTAACCTAGTCTTGCAGACACTTCCTCCATGACATTTGGAACAAGTTGTCTTTATTGCCAAAGCCTCATTTGCTTGTTTCTCTCCCCACTGGCTTTGGTTGGCTGTTCACATCAAGTTTAAGATTCTGGTTGCAGCCTACAAAACAGTCAAATGATTCAGCATCCCATACCTACAAGACCTTTGTAGGTAACTTCTAGTATCCTTTTTTGTGTTCTGTGCACCCCAGCAAGAGCACTGATGACCTGCTACCTCTGGGAGGTAGCCAGAATTGTGACTCTGTTAATTGTTTGTTTTGGCCCCAGTGTGGTGAAAACAAGTCTCACAATGACACAGTAACACATAACTTGAATGCCTTCCAGCATTCAAAAACCTTAAAACCCATTGCTTTCAGATCCATTTCTTTCCCAATCTACTGAAAACTATATCAGACCATGTGCCATGATCATCTGTGCAATTTCTATCTGATAAGCACTTCTTTAGGCAGCTATCTGACAGGTATCATACAAAGAAGCTGTGCCTTTATGAACACGCGTCTGTTTCTGAAAGCACTTTTGTATACCTTAAATTGTACGTCATTTTCAAGAAAAGCACTTCCTAAATAAATGAGTACAGAAATAAGGAGTTTATTACAGAATCTGTTATTTAGCAGATTTTGTGTGTAACTAATGTTGAATGATGAAATGAACCATTGTTGTGTTGCCCAAAGTCATGATCTGCACAGTGGTGAGGATGCTGAGAAGGGGGGGGGGGTGGAGTTTATCATTAAAACTAGGCCAGCATTACAAGCTAAGAAGTTATGTTTTTATTTTAAGTGTGGTGCAGGAATACCTCCTTAAAAGAACTTTTTTTTCACATTAAAACAGAACAGTTAAGTCAATTTTGGACATTGTCATAGTATCACAATAATGCAAATAGAACAAAAACTAACAAATAATTTATAACTTTTTAAGCTCTGAAGAACACTGGAAAGTGACTATTAGAATACCAAAATGTTGACATTTTGAAAGTCCTCCTTAAATTATGTGTTTCACAGAGGATATTGCTCCACCAATAAGTTTTCAGTTGTCTTGCCTAGTTTAAGCCAAGAAAGTAATTTTGTCTTTAATTAATGAAAAGACCCCTTTAATTATTCTTATTTAATTATTTGTCATTTTGACCATCTGGTCTACTGAATCTTTATTCCTATCTGTGCTGTAATAAAATCGCACACAACATCTGTTTGACTGAGCAGAAAGTCCCCCCTTTTTAACTTACCAACGTAATCCCTGTTTGAGCCTTTCCTTCTCTCATACTGCACAATCGGTGATGATATGCTTGACATTTTGACCGAGGTTTAATTTGGAATAACTTTGAAAGCAATACCTAACGATAACTAATAACAACCTTAAAGCTTCTTCATTAAAAAAACTGAATCGAAGAGCCCACGAGTCTCACAGTAACCACAAACATTTGTGCGCCAGTACGTTGCGAGGCAACGTGGCAAAGAACCAATCAGAATTACGACGAGTGTTGGCGTCATAGCGCGAGGAGTTCAACATCCGGGGCTTGAATGACACTGGGAAATATACCCGTTTCTGACACCGGTTATTCTTTTTTTAGGAGCCGAAGCGTGCGAAAGGTTGGCGTGTATATTTTTTAAGGAAAACAAAAAAAAAGTACGTTTCCTTGAAGGCAAATGTATAAAAGTTTTGAGTGAGGTTCTTGGGCCCTCTTGAAACTGCATTAGTTTATTTTATTCNCACCGGTTATTCTTTTTTTAGGAGCCGAAGCGTGCGAAAGGTTGGCGTGTATATTTTTTAAGGAAAACAAAAAAAAGTACGTTTCCTTGAAGGCAAATGTATAAAAGTTTTGAGTGAGGTTCTTGGGCCCTCTTGAAACTGCATTAGTTTATTTTATTCCCTTGTAGGATAGATACCTGTGTATATTTAACACAGGACATATTTTTGAGCTGTTTCACGGGCAGTTGTCACGCTTTACCGTGGAGCAAGATGAAGAATCTGGTCGTGTTCGACTTTGATCACACGCTGGTGGATGACAACAGCGACACTTGGGTGGTCAAGTGTGCCCCTGACCAGTGCCTGCCAGACTGGCTCAAGAGCTCGTACGAGAAAGGCCGCTGGACGGAGTACATGGGACGGGTGATGTCCTATCTGGGCAACAGCGGAGTCAGTGGCGACGCCGTGCGGCGGGTCATGGAAAGCGTCCCCTTTACGGACGGAATGGTAGAAGTGCTCGGGTTCATAGCCAGCAACAAAAAGATCATCGACTGCATAATAATTTCAGATTCGAACACGCTCTTCATTGACTGGATCCTGCAAGCAGCGGGAGTCAAGGGGGCCGTGGACAGGGTGTTCACGAACCCAGCCCGCGTCGACCATCGTGGCTACATAACGGTGGAGCGCTACCATTCGCACGAGTGCGGACAGTGTCCGGTGAACCTATGCAAGAGCAAAGCGCTGCGTGATTTCTTGCAGAGCCAGCTGCGGGGGGGCGTCCAGTACCGCACGACATGCTACGTCGGCGATGGCGGCAATGACCTCTGTCCCGTGAAGAGTCTGCAGCAGGGGGACTTGGTGATGCCCCGTAAGGGATACGCCTTAGAAAGGCTGCTGTCCCGACCTGGACCAGAGGGTCGTGCGCTGAAACCCCGAGTCGTTGCGTGGTCCAGCGGGCTGGAGATTCTCCGCGAGCTGGCCGCGGTCATCGAGTAGAGTGGTCGCTCCGCCTCGGTTCAACTGGGACGAAACAGTCAACGTACAAGCCGGTGTCTCGTGATCTGTTTATTTTTTAAACCTCGAGAGATTGATAACCGAAATATAAAGAAATTTAAATTTGTTTACTTTTGATTAAATTTATTTATTGTACGGGTGCCTACTTATGTGCACTGTATTTTATTTAATTTTATTACCTACTCGGGATGTGAAAAGTGTTATTTTAAGAAAAGTGTTATCTTTAAAATGTTTTATTTAGTGTTGAGACAAATAATCACTTTAGTAAGATGCAGAATTTGTAGGAATTCTTGCGGGGCATTGGAGTGAGAGTATCGGTGAACGGCAATAAATGTCTGAGTCACTGGGAAATCTGTGCTGAAGTGATTTTTCACGATCGACTTTCAGGATCGACTTATGAGAACACACACCTGTCCCAGCTGACTTACCTGTCTGGTAACAACTTCCTGGGAATGGCTGTTCAGCCACTCGTGTGCACCAAAAGTCGCCAGTAAAACATTCTGTGGTCTGGCATGATCCTCAAGTGGTCTTCAGAAATGAATACACAAAACTTTAGTATTCCATTCTTTACAGTGCTAGGTGTACAGTTGCAGTACAAATCCGGCCTTGTAAAATGTAAATGGAACTTATTCTGTCAAAGGTCACTAAAGTAGGATTCGATCTATGGGTAATAATAACCTTTTCATTGGGTGGACGTCCCTAAGCGCGTCGTCCCGCTGCTGTTCAAAAAGATTTTGTGAATTTGACATTAAAAAATGTCATGGAAATGTTCGTTTTTCCCTAATTCAACTAAATTAATGTGTTTTTTCAAGGATGATCAAGATGTTTATTTTTTAAAGAGCTTCTAAAAAAAAGCAATGGGACAATTAAAAACAAAGTGTTATAAACGTCTGTAGAAAGAATGTTGTTTACTGTAAAAATCTGCATGTATACATGAATATGTGCCCCTATTTTATTTTCATGGATCAAAAATGGTTTGATAGAGGTGAAGAACTAGTACATTAGTGGGTCTAGTATTACCAGCGCTAAACTGAGCAACTGACATTTCACACTTATTTAAGCAAAATCTAAACGTGTGTTAACCTCATATCTGATACACCTCTGTTCGGTGATTTACAAAATATGGTGTTGCTGTTCATAAGGAGAACATTCAGTCCCCTAACTCCCATTATTTAAATGGAGAAAATACAGCTGGTTCCTAAGCAGAAAAGTTTGATTTCAGACAAGACCCTGTAAGTAGCAATATTCAGTGACTCAGTTTCACCTTTTCTTCTGCTGACGTTTGCCATCAACATTTACAAAACAACGAAATGCACTTGTGACTGGTTGCTTATTATTTCTAAAGTAGTAAAGGTTGTGACCCTTGCTCATGGCTGTGTGCAAATGTAACTAATGAAAATTAGATTCACTTAGAACTGAGATCCTGAAAGCAAAAATTCCAGTTGTAACTAGTTAATACCAAATAACATACCCGCAGTCCAAATTCTTGTATATTCTTGTATGTGTGAAGTAGAATGCAGGTGTCCGATTGAGGACTTTGTTACATGGTGTAAGTGAAACCACCTCCGGGTCAATATCGAGAAAACACAAGCTGATGGTTGATCTTTGCCATGTGAATGAACCCCCGGTGCCCACTTACGACTGAGGGTGCAGATGTGGAGGTTGTCCAACCGTGCAAGTATTTGGTGGTCCAGACCAAACTGGACTGGTCTCAGAATACAGATGCACTTTATAAAAAAGGACAGATGATGCTGTACTATTTTAGATGGCGGAGATTGTTTAGCCTGTGCAGCAACATCCTCCGCATATTATACCAGACTAGTTGAAAGTGGGATCTTTTATACCGTGGTGTGCTCGGGGAATCATCATTTCTGGTGAGAGGCACAGACTAAATTTAAAAAGTCAAGATTGTGGCTTCTGTCATGGATCAGAGCCCCGATGCGGTGTAAGGGGAACCTACAGTCCACTTTGCACAATGGCTCACGTGAATTAAATAAAGTGATCACCATGAGCTCTTTTAACCACCTGGTTATTCAAGTCAGGTGCAGTAAGAAGCACTTCTGGGGATCTTTCTTACCAATAGCCCATCTGTCTCTGAAACGTCATACAAGGATCCATGAACGACTAGACCGCATTTAATATTATTTGTTGGTTTTTTGTTTACTCATTTATTTTGTTCTTTTGCTTTCGTGATTTATAATAATGCATGCCCTGCTGCTGTATGACAAATTTCTCTGGATCAATAGCCCTATCCGATCTTAACTAAATGCAGTCCCTCATAGGGGACACGAACTATTTGGAATTGGATTCAAGACCATTTCAAGGCCTGCCAAACTCGGCCTTCGTGGTTCAAAAAGTTCACGGCTGCTGGGCCTCTTCCCTGCCGCGTGAATAAGCGCGTTGGAGAAAAGAGTTCGGGACTGGAGGAGGAGTTTGGATCGGTGCAGACGCGGCGGGGGACCGCTCCCGCGCCCATTCATCGGGAACGAGCGGAGGAGCGACAACATGGCCTCTGTGTACTTGCGACGGGTTCTGATTCCCGAAAGTGTGGATCCGTCATGCAAGAAGATTCTGCAGGAGAACGGCATCGAGGTGACAGAGAAACTGAACATGAGCAAGGATGACCTGGTCGACGAAATAAAGGTAAACGCGCTTTTCAATAAAGGCTACGAATCGCGGCACTAAGCGCATCTGGCAGCATCAGTGAAACTTGCTTTCACTTGTTACTTTGTTGCCATGGTGATCCGGCCACACGCGTTTAAAACGGCTCCTGCAGATATTTCGGCGAGCGGCTGCAGGTTGTCATTTGCTATGTGATCGTAAAGCGCCGCGCGAGCGATACGCGCGCTCGCGCGGCCGCGCGCCGAAGCCGCCTTCACCCCTGCGAAGTATGATGCAACATCTCCACCGGTTCTGCAGCTTTCGAAAGTGTGTTATACGCTGAGTCGCCCATACCTGTGAAGAGTTTTCACGATATGTGCACTTTTTTCAAACTTTGTTCTAAATGATAAAGACGTGCGTCCCCAACTGTGTCTTTTCTGCGCCGTGAAAGATGAATTTAGGTGGCCGATGTCACCGTTGGTTAGGATGCCGGACGTGTGTCCCCAGTGTTTACAGTCAGTGCACCCAAACACCCATGAGCTGTATGGAGCAGCAGAAGACAGGCAAAAAGAGATGAAATGAATCATTGCGTGTTTTCTGTGTTTTGTGTCCAGGATTATGAAGGATTAGTGGTTCGATCTGCCACTAAGGTCACAGCTGAGGTCATAAATGCTGCTGAAAACCTCAAGATCATCGGGCGAGCTGGGACCGGCGTTGACAACGTGGATGTGGAAGCTGCTACTAAGAAGGGTATCATTGTAATGAAGTAAGTTTGTCTAATGGCCCACTTTTATATCAGTCTTGTACATAATCTTCCTGGGCACCAAGTAACTTAAATTTAGTCCTCTCTTGTAAACCTGCTGTATTTGTACATTCTTTTTTTATCATGATTTGCCTTCTCTCTGCATTGTTGTGGCACCGATGTTCACTGGTGCTGCATTGGGTTTGTTCTGTGAAGTGTGTCTCTAAGTGTGTTTGTTTTGTAGCACTCCCAGTGGCAACACTCTCAGTGCCGCAGAACTTACCTGTGCCCTGATACTGAGTCTCTCTAGGTAAGACAACTGTTATCCCAGTGTTTTTCCCTGCTGTGGCATCTTTGACCCAAATACAAATTTACTTGCATAACTGCAACAGCAAATGTAAAAGCTGAACTGTTCTGCCCCCAGACATATACCACAAGCAGTCATGTCCATGAAAGCAGGGAACTGGGACCGCAAGAAGGTAAACATGGGATTAGCAGCTTGCGTCAAATAGGACCGGCGGCCTTTTACCATTGGCAAACACATTACTGCCGCTCGGCCTCCCCTGGGCTGTCCGTTCAGCCGTAGCAGATGAGGTCTGGGCGTTGTGATTGTGGTACTCTGACCCCCTGCTCAGCATCTTTGTCTGTGTTTGTTTTAACAAACCTGCAGTTCATGGGTTCAGAGCTGTATGGTAAAGTTCTTGGAATAGTCGGACTGGGACGAATTGGGAAGGAGGTGGCCACCAGAATGCAGTCCTTTGGAATGAAGGTCTGTGTGCTTGGAGTTTTACTACCTTAAGCCCAGATCTGTGCACGTGTTTTTGCTGGACGCTGCTGACATGTTAGTATCCTGTTGAATTGCACAGTTAATGAGTCAGGTTATTTGCGTTTCTTGACAGACTATTGGTTATGACCCCATTACTCCCCCAGAAGTGTCAGTTACCTGGGGCGTGGAGCAGATGTCCTTGGAGCAGCTTTGGCCTCAGTGTGATTACATCACTGTACATACCCCACTTATGCCCTCTACCACAGGTGACTAGTGCTACTCAAAGCTACAATAACAATCAAATGGGCTACATTAGAATTAAAAACCTGTGTCACTTGGTAAGTTATGTCCATTTTGGTTGTGTATGTTAAAAGTGTATTTGTTTTGTGGAAGGGTTGTTGAATGATGCTGCCTTTGCTAAGTGCAAGAAAGGAGTGAGGGTTGTGAACTGTGCACGTGGAGGCATCATCGATGAGGATGCTCTTCTCCGAGCCCTGGAGTCCGGCCAGTGTGAGGGTGCTGGTCTTGATGTGTTTGCGGAGGTGGGAATATTCTACAGCAAGCAATTTCATATTAAACTGTAGCCCTCAGACATTAATATTCAGAATTAACTGTGGCTGTTTTTAGTGTCCTGTTGCCAAACCTCTCAGCTTGTCTCTTTTTTCCTAACCTGCCGCACACATGTAGGAGCCACCAAAGAACCAGGCCCTGGTCAACCACTGCAACGTGATCAGCTGCCCTCACCTGGGTGCCAGTACCAAGGAGGCACAGACACGCTGTGGGCAGGATATAGCTCTGCAGATTGTGGATTTGCTGAAGGGCAGGGCCCTGTTTGGTGCGGTGAGTTCTCCACTTCAGTTCCAAGAGAACATAAACACACTCACACGTTTCTTCTCTTTTTTTTTTTTTTTTACAGCCTCCTCTGAGTGTCTTTAGTAGCACAGCCTCAGGAAAGAAAATACTCTTGACAATTTGAGGTATAATGTGTTGGAAGTAATAGATGAATATATTTTGATGTTGATGAATCTCCTGCTGAAGGCCTACCTTCACAAATGTAATAGTTTTTGCTTGGAAACACTTTCTTTAGCAACATGGAATTGAACACATAACTCTTTGCAATTGCAGTAATTCATTTTGCAGACACTTTCTACCAAAGCGACAAGCAACTTGATATTTAAGAGTGCATTCAACAACAAACAGAGAGCTTACAATTATTGAAGCAATGCTTGTTTCTTTTATACCACTATTTTGCTGGTATATTCTGAGGTAGCTACCCACAGAACTGTTTTCATATTTAATGTGTCAAAAATATTTGTGATTACAGGTGAATGCCCAGGTGTTGGCAAACTCATTCTTCCCAGAATCTCACCTGTGGATCAAACTGGGTGAGGCCCTCAGTGCAGTACTGAGGTCCTGCAATACTTCAAAGCAGCCATATGCCCAAATGGATATTACAACCCTTGGTAAAAGCTTGTTTCCTCTGTAACCTTCAGATTCTGTTAATGGTGTGTGTGTGTGTGTGTGTGTGTGTGTGTGTGTGTGTTTTGCTGTGGGTTTTGCTCTTCATTTGTGAGCACAATTCTATATGACATTTGTCCTGCAGATACCTTACAAGAAAATGTATAAAATGTATGACAATAGCACTTATTCTTTCTTTTAACTGAAAGTTCAAAGAAAAAAATTAACTGTTTTGTAGAAAATAACAGTACATATGTTTCAGAGTACAGTACAATATGTTTACAGTGCTTGACTCCTATCAGTATGGCATTTGATTCACTGTGTTACAAGTATGACCAAAATAAGGATGGAAAGTTATCAAATATAGTGATTATTAGATGGGTAATAAATACTGACAAACTGTAAATAATCTCTGTGAGACATGCATTGAGATATGCTTCTTCAGTCCAGGTTAGCATTGGAAGAACAGAGACCCACTGTACTGCTCATATAAAGAACACAGTGCAGACAAAGAATGAATATACAATGTGGATTTTAAAGCCCCTGATATAAAAAATGACATGTAGTATGTTAACTTTAATGGTGGCCTTCTAAATGCTAAGTCAGTTAAATGTGTGTGACACATGTGTTCCTGCAGGATTTGTATGATATTCTGTAATTTTTAATGTACATATTTAACAATGGAATTTCATGTTTTTAAATAAGGAGGCTCTCTGAAAGGTTCTACTGACCTCATGAGTTCAGCTGCACTGGTTGGATTGCTCAAGGATGGGTCTAAAAACAACCCTAACCTGGTCAATGCATTAACAATGGCAGAAGAGGCTGGCATCAGGGTACGGTAATCTCTTTATTTGGGGCAGCAGTGGACAATATACTTAAAGTTGAGAAGGAAAATATTCTTGTACCATGAGGAACCTACCAAATATGAATCACTTTACTATATATTAAAGTTGTGTGGGTCTCTAGTCTTTGTATATAAGGTGTGTGACAAATATTGCTGAATTATTGTGGTCAACTTCTAGGTCAACAGGAAGCACAGCAATGAAGGCCAGGGCTTGATTCAGAAAGCATGTGTGATGGAGGTATCTGTCAATGGGATCTGGTACAAGGCAACTGGCTCAATTCAAGGGGATGTCCCGGTTCTGTTGGACCTGAATGGGAGTGAATTTCGACAGCCTGTGCCCCTTTCTGGAAACTTGCTCTTTCTCAAAGCTGCGGTGACCCCTCAGCTTTTGCCTGCTATCACTGGTGAGACCACTCTTCCTTCCTAAACTCCATTTTGGTTGTGACTGAGCAAGAGACCAATTGATCATTATTTTTCTCAGCCCTTTTGTTCTGGGGAGGTACAGCCAGCCATGAAAGAGTAGGGCCAAATAGACCACTGAGGGCAGGCTCTCTAGTATGGCTTTTGGCAGGCTCTCAATTTTATTTGAACGACTAGCCATTGTGACAAGTGCTGCGCCTCCAGCTGCTGCTGGTATTGCTAAATTTTTCTTTGCCAAGTCTTATTTAAATCAAAATAAACAGCAAGAGGTAGCATAGTGGTTAGAGTTGTCATCTTGCAATTGGAAAAACCCAACTTTGAGTCCCTCTTCCTGCTGCAGTAGCATTGAGCAAGATATTTACCCTGAGTTATTCCAGTAAAATTTACCAAAACTGTATAAATAATTTTAAACAGCTTAGTATAATACATTGTCAGGTGTATGTCACTAAGAAAAGGCATCAGCTAAATAATTTATTATTATTATTATTATTATTATTATTATTAACTGATCCTCTAGATACAGAGGCCATGACCAGAGTTGAGGAATCTTGTACAGCTTAACCCCCTCACATTCATGACTGTCATGCACACCTCTAACTGACTTTCTGTGTCTTATAGGTGTGCTGGCAGCTGCAGGGTTGGGGATGGTGTCATTCAGTGCCTCTGTTACTCATGAAGGAGACCAGTGGTCCTGTATTGGCCTCTCCTCTCCTCTTGCTGACCTTGGTGCCTTGAAGTCCCTGGTGAAGGAAGTGGCTGCCGTCTCAATCTAAAACATGAGAACTTCACACATGCGTTTAATGATTTCCTCTAATTACAATAGTGACAAGTTTTACCTCTTAATCCTTAGTAGTTCCCGTTGAAAGGTTGTGAACTAGTTTTGTAGCGTACACTTATCTGTATACTGTCTGAAAATAATGCAAAGTACATCTAATAAAAGCAAAGTTGCATGAAATGTTTTTCATGTCAAGAGTTAAAACTAAAATGACAATGTGCTAAATAACCAGAATAAGTTCTAAATGTTAAGTGCAACATAAAGCATCATACATCTAAATCCAAGGGGTAGAAGAACATTCATAAATTTCCATGTGTCTGACAGTTATACGGTGGCTTTTGCAAAATGAGTTTGCAAAGATGTTTTTAGATGCGGTATAATACAAATCAGGGTGGCATGGTGGGTCAGCATGCAGCACTGATGTCTCTCAGCACCTGGGCGGGTTGGGTATAAGTTTGAATCCAGGAGTTTTGTGTGTGGCCACCCTGCGATGAACTGACATCCTATCCTGGTGCAGTTTCATGGCCTCGTGCCTGTTGCTTTCAAGATAGGTCTCCAGATTGCCAAGACCCTACTCAGGGTAAAACAGTTTGGATACTAACACAAATCTGAACACTAAAAGTTTTTCTTGAGGGTGTGGATGGGGAAAATGAAGACACTTGGATGGTTACCGCAATGCAGCATTTATTATGGCACAAGGCAACAGTAAGTGAAAGGGGACGTTGAAATAGTGTTGTTCTTTCAGGCCAAAACTTCATGTTCATACAGCAGGATTATTGCCAAGCTAGCCTTACAAGGAGCAGGTAGGTAACTCCAGTACCGACACCCCCGGTCCCGTCCACCGCCCCACACAACTCCTATATGCAAATTGACTATTTACACGTGCAATACCCGAGCCTACTTATAGGGGGCGTCCTTGAGTAGCGAAAGCCACAGTATTTTTATTTTTCCATGAATACTGTAAGATGTAATTTGAAAATGCAATTGTTGCCCAGTTTACGGACGGGTTTATAAAAAACACGTGAGAACTATTTACAGACAATGTGATGCAAGACTGACGGCTTAAAAAGTAAGCTGACCCTACATTGTCTCGTTGACTGTATACTTCGAAATAGGGCAGACAGTGGTTAAGGCTCTTATCTTGCAATTCTAGTGCGAAATAATTTGTGAATAACATAAAAAAATGCTCATCAATGACCTATCTCTAAAGATTCCATATAGTGACTATAATTGTATTATATAAACGACGCGAGTTGCGGTAACAACCTACTAAAGATAACCTCGTGCAACTGAATAAGTTCATCTTATTTAAAGACATGTCTGGTCGCCTGAACTGGAAGACCTCATGAAATGTGGACTATGCAATAGTTTAAATCCCGATTAGGATTACTGTGGAAATGCCATGGCAACGAAAGCGAAATTTCGCGGCGCAGAAAGGAGAGAGGCCGCAAGATGCGGTTTTCACGGTGTTTTTTCCCCCTGACTTAATACACAGTTTCCAAGAGATTTGGGACCGTTACGTGAGACAGCAGCCGTCTCTGTTTGTACTATAAACACTGGGAGTGCGGCAGCCCGGAGATGTCCAATCCGGGATACCCGAGTCTCTTGTTATGGACATCTAGCGGACCCACACAATGTCCAATCCGCTTTCGGAAGCTTTCTCTTGTTATGGCCAAAGAATGCGCTCGTGAAGACATGTGAACGTGCACGGTGGTCTCAGACTGCGCTCCCGATAACGCGTGAACGCGCGCGGTTGCGGGTGGACGGGGCGACAGCCGAGCGCGGCGCCAAGTGCACACAGAGCCCAAAATAGGAGGCGCGCGCCGTCTCCCAGAGCGGCTGACGGGAGTCCCATCTGGCCGCGGGGGGCACACGCAGATCGGAGCCCGGAACGCTGCAGGCAGGTGAGAGCGGCTGTCGTCTGGGAAGCTTCGATTTGCAGCGGAGAACGTGAATCCGTCCAAAATATAGGGGATAGAAAGACGGACCTCCACCATGTTACGCAGACAGCGATCCTGCAGGCGCTTTTCAGTTATTGTTTTACATGTAAACGGCTTCCCTCGGCGGCTGAACCCTTTGCTGAGTCCGACTTTAATCGAATTCGAACGCAGCCATTTGTCACCTGCGTTAGGCTTTAGTTGCTTTTGCGTGAACGCAGGGAGGAAGCAAATGCGTGTTTTTTTATTCCTTATTATTTATGACCAGTAATATAGTCCTTTGCTATGAAATTCAAGTAACTAATGCCCGTTTCTTAGCAATACCATCTGCCAACCTAAATTACATAATAAAATAGTAATTTTATTGTTTTAGAGACCAGTGAAGCGGTATGAATATTTTTTTTTCTCGTTCCTAATGGCCTGAATTTGTTCAGATTTTAGGCAAGTGAAAACCGAGTACATTTTAACCGTCGTCACTGGGCACGAATGGGAAATGGATAAAATCCATCACAAAAAGTATATGCTGGATGCCTGCTGAGTTTCTCTAATACTGCAAGATCATTTGACATCTTGTCCTACAATGTCAGTCAAAGGACAAGAAAGCTACATATACGACTTCTGTGATGTGAACCACCCAGCAGAGCTCCTAAATGCCCTGAGAGAATTCTATGTCAGCCACCTCTTCACAGACATCACCCTGCAATGTGCCACTGGGCAGGTCTTTCATTGCCACAAGGCAGCCCTGTCTGCCCGTAGCTCTTATTTTAGGGTGATGTTCACAGCTGACATGAGGGAACGTTCCAACAGCATCATCAAGCTGACTGGGATTGACTATGAGGTCCTTACCACCCTAGTGGACTACGTTTACACCTCCAAGGTGAGCATTACCCAGACAAATGTTCAGAGTCTGCTGGAGGCAGCGGATTTGCTACAGTTCACTGCTGTCAAGCATGCTTGTGAGGAGTTTTTGATCCGTTTCCTGGATGTGGACAACTGCCTGGGCATGTATGCCTTTGCAGAGCTCCACCTCTGCCCAGCACTGGAGAGGGAGGCACGTAGAGTGATGTTAAGCAGGTTTGAGGAGCTTGCCTGGCAGGAAGAGTTCCTGGAGGTGGATGTGGAAAAGCTGAGTTCCATAATCTCCACAGAGAACCTCAATGTGTGGAAGGACGAGGTGCTGCTGGAGGCTGTGGTGCGGTGGGTAGCCCACGATGCATCAACCCGCATAGACTATGTCCAGGATCTTGTCCACTGTATCCAGCTGGACATGGATGATGTGTACTTTAAGGCAGTGTTGGACCTTCAGAGGTCACACGTACTGGGCAGCGAAAGCAAGATCCGTTCACTCATTGTGCATTCTCTGAAGACCACCTGCAAAGAGCTGCCTGTGAGCTGCAAGAAGCTGACATCAAGCATGTACATCATTGGAGGGTACTACTGGCACCCACTGTCCGAGGTCCACGTGTGGAACCCAGTGACTGACACGTGGATGAATGCAAAGGACATGCCCGACCACACAAGGGAAAGCTACAGTGTCACAATACTGGGGCCCAATATTTATGTGACTGGAGGCTACAGAACAGACACCATTGAAGCCCTCAACACCATGTGGATTTACCACGTTGACAGCGATGAGTGGGAAGAGGGTTGCCCCATGATTGATGCCAGATACTACCACTGCTCTGTGGCGCTGCATGGTTGCATCTACACCATCGGGGGTTATCGAGGTGGTGCCCCTGCACGGGAAACTGAGTTCTATGACCCTCTGAAAAGAAAGTGGTTTGCTGTAGCCAAGATGGTCCAAGGTATGGTATTTTAAACTTTTAATTTATCATAATGATATATATAGCAGAATGAAGAGGTGATTTGAAGTGGTTTAAATGATTATTAACGTGCGATATACTGCATAAGCTCCTGCCTCAGGATCTACAGCATTTTAGAAATTCTGATGTATTTGCTTTCAAACAGAACTGACTGCAGCACTGCAACATGACACTAATCCAGTACTGCCTGTGCTAGGCTGCCATAGATACAGTCAGCTGAAATTCAACTGGCCATGTGCAGAAACACCAGTAGTTTGACCAATAGCAAGATCAAAATAAAAAGCGCTTACAGATAATCTTTTTCAGTGTAATATAACATAGTGCATACGCTGATAATCCAGTATGTTAAATAACTTAAGTTCAGTTCCAAAACTAAGTAATGTTCCTTGTGTATATTTAGCTGTTTTTCCCATTTATTTTTTGAAGGTGTGGGAAATGCCACCGCCTGCGTGCTGCATGACACAATCTATGTGACGGGAGGTCATTATGGATACAGAGGTAGTTGTACTTACGAAAAGATTCAGGCCTACAGGACTGACCTCAATGAGTGGAGCATAGCTACAATAAGCCCTCATCCAGGTACAGTATTCTATGACCAGAAAATTGGTTGCAAGCTTTAACTGAACACAAACCTACTTGCGCCTGGTTGTAAAAATTTCAGAGTGCTTGCCATCTCTCTGTTGTTTGCTGAGCGACACTATGGCTGAGAGAAATTTTGGAGGTTTAGGTCAGATCTTGCTAACGCTTGCTGAGGTACTACTGTAAATCTAAGCTTTACAACAAGCTCAGAATTATACAAAGAGCAATAGTGCAACACTGGCCTAATGCTGCAGGAAAGTCAGAGGCACCACTAGCCCAGGATTGTTGCTGTGTATGTACCATATTTTTTACCTGCACTAATTCACGATAGGAATACTGAAACACATATTTTTGAATTTTCATTATTATTGATTTGTTATTATAGTCCTTCAAAGTAGTAGACTAACACTTAAATACATAAACATACAACGTCAAGGTCAACAGTACAGATGTTATGATCTCTGCGGCATCTATGGCAACTATGATCTTAAAAATAATTGTGTTTAAAAAAAATGTTTTATTTCAGAGGCTTCCACTTATTTATTATGTATAAAATATATTATAAAAACATAACAAGAAGAAAACAAAACCTTTTTCTTCAAACAAAGGAGTAAAAAAGAGAATTGAGCTACATTTTTGGGACTCTCTGAAACAGCCTGTGTTTTTAACATGGTATTCTGCTCTTTCAGAGTATGGCCTGTGTTCGGTGTCTCTGAACAACATGCTTTACCTAGTGGGGGGCCAGACCACCATCATAGACTGCTACGACCCAGAGAAGGATGAGTGGAGGCAGATGTCTGTCATGAAAGAGAGACGGATGGAGTGCGGTGCAGTGGTCATGAATGGCTGCATTTATGTGACTGGGGGCTACTCATACTCCAAAGGAACATACTTGCAGAGCATTGAAAAGTACGACCCCGAGCTGGACACCTGGGAGATTGTGGGCAACCTTCCCAGCGCCACACGTTCCCATGGTTGTGTCTGTGTTTACAGTGTTTAGCACATTGCTATAGAATGTGGGGCAGTCAGGGATACATCATCTCCAGAGTCAAAACAATGTAAATCCCCTGTACTATTCTTAAAACTTATGTGTTTTGCAGTATGTGTCTCTTCCCACTTTTAATATATGGGCTAAAACTTTTCCTAAAGCACACAAATCAAATATTTTTCACACCAAAGCTTTGGGTAAGCAAAACCAGCTAAAGCTCAACAAGCCAAAGGGAAGCAAGGAGTTTTTGCTTCTGATGACTAAACATATACACAATACACATGCTCCATATGAATGCACAAAAGGGTTTTTAAAATGTGCTTTTCAGCAAGTACCGGAAGTATTTGTCTACCAACTATATAACAGAGAATCAAGACTGTATTTAAGATTAGTAAGTTTGCATGAATTTTGCAACATCCATCCATTTTCAGAAATCACTTAATCCACACAGGGTCTAGAGCTAGTTCCAGGAAGCATATGACATAAGGTAGGGTGCACCCTGGATACAACAATAGGCCATCAGAGGGCGGTCAGTCACTTTCCCAGGCACACCCTAAGGGCAGTGTAGATTCACTAGTCCATCGAAACAAATCTTCAGACTAGTGGAGCAAACCAGAGCACATAGAGAAAAGCCACAGGGAAATGGGAAGAACATTCAAACTCCACATAGAGCCAGATTCATATCTGCAGCTCAGGACCTGTGTGGCATCAGCAGTACCCACTGTATCACTGTGCTGCTCTTTGCCGCATGGAATTTTATAAGCACAAGGTGAAAGACATATGAAGAAAGACACAATTTATGTGTACTACAAAACACTAACAAATAATACTTGATAGCAAAGTCTCAGAAGAGCACCAGTATTGGACTTTAACAAGTGTGGAAGGTTGATCTACATGGCATCCTCTCTAAGTCTTAATTGGAAAACACAAATATTTTCATTGCAAGTATTAACATTTTTTATCTGACAGTGTATGATGTATATCAATTTTCTATACCAGCATAATGATTGTATTTGACTATTAAATTAATTGTGACAACAGCTGCATGAAACTGATGTTAAGGTTTTGTTAGAATTTAAAATGTTTTGTCTTTGCTTTTTAGTGACAAAGTCCCGGAAAAGGTGAATTCAGTCTTCAGCATTTTATAAAATATTTTATAATGCACTTTTCTGCTTGCCCAGTCAATTTTGATAAGTCATCATATAGGCTATGGTTTCAGTATTTATAAACAGTATTTATAAACACTATTTTAAATGGTTCCAGGTCTATATGCACACACACCTACTCCTTGTGATAAATTTATTAACTGTGATATCTTTCAGTTTTACTCATTTAACTGAATGAGATTATAGAGAAGTTCTATATTTAATTGTTTACCTGGCACATTGTGTGATATTTCTGCACTACAACAGGTGTGTGTCACTGATCATGGTTTGGTACTAAGTATTTTACCTCAGTCTCACTCATTTTTCCCCAACCACTTGCTGTGGTCAGAGTCACGGTGGTCCAGAGCCTATCCCAAAATCACTGGATGCTAGTCAAGGAAGGGGAGACCCTGGATAGGATGCCCTTCTATCACAAAAGTTTTAGTTAAATTATACTGTATTTAATAATTCAATGGTTAGCCTCAACTGGTGTTTGCTTCAAGAATTTTCTGAAGAAATATGTATTTATTGCATTGTTTTCAATTATTTGATTTTGTTAGTGCTTTTATCAGTTTTCATTTTAGTTTGCTTTCAAATAAATCTACTTTTTGTGTTCTGTGAGTGTGCTGTTGTATAAATAGCTATTTAATAAACAGCAATTTCCCATAAAATATAACTTCAATCTGTAATTTTTAATGTTTTTTTTAATTAAATAGGATGCTAGCATACAGTCATGTAAACATAAATGAAACGCCAACAGCTTTTTCTAAAAAGTTGTCATTTGCCGAGAGTAATATCTTTTTTTTTTTTTTTTTTTTTTTTGAGTGGGGTGGTGAGAAAAAAAAAATCATACACTATCATGGTGAATTACTTAGAGAAGCTATGTTACACTGCACATCTGTCATTGTTTCCATATTTATGTGCAGAAGAGTTTGAAACCATGATATAAAAATATTTAAATAATTGTGACGTCATCTTACAGATTGCTATTGTGGGTCTTTAAAGACACATAGTCTTTGAAACCGTAAACCTAAGCTTCATGATCGGTGCTAGACCTATTGAAGAAAAAGAAGAACTTATCCACTTCAGTCGTATCACCAACCAGCAAAGGTTTACAGACATCAAAAAAGCATTACTTATTACTTTCATGTATCCGGATACAGTCAGTCAGTCAGCACCGTTTTTCCTGGTGAGGGTCACGGTTGTCTGGGTACACCTTGAGTAAAATATCGACTTTTATATTTTTGGCAGTTATTATATTATTAAAGGCCGGTTAAAACAGGCGTTTTTTATTATTTTAGTTGGTTTCCATTCGTTTTTTCCAGCTTCAGGAGTTTTTTCTGATTTTTTCATCGTTGTATGACGTATCAGTGGCAAACTGAATTCCGGCTATTTTATACAAGAGTTTACTAGGTATTATTTATTATAAGTGAATGATCGCATTCTTCGATGTTTTATTGCAAACACCTTTGTACGGCCTGACATCTCATCTAAATAACTACAGTATTCATTAGAAGACCCCCCCCCCCCCCCCNCTTTGTACGGCCTGACATCTCATCTAAATAACTACAGTATTCATTAGAAGCCCCCCCCCCCCCAGAGTCGCGGTGAAGGCGATCGGATTGATAAAATGTGCGTTTGACAGCAGTGTTTTATCAGCTGCGGCCACGCACCACGCACGGACATGTGCGTGCTAGCTCACCGACCCTTCCGGAGCCGGCCCCTATTCTAAAAATAAACCTGTTCCATCCAAGAGACGCACCGCCTCGCCAAAGATAAGCAGCGCCACTCGGCAAGCACGTGCCCGCCCCGTATGCGGCTCCCCGGGACAGGGGCGTCTCAGTCGTCCATCGCGGAGCCGAGACCTCGCGAGAAAACGCGAGAACAGAGCAACAAGGCAACAAAAATAAATTTCGGACAACAATCCTCAGTACATGATGGCGGCGTCGCTGCTGCGCCGGGAAAAGAGAGCCACAGCCGCCCAGCTGAAGGCCGAGCTTAGCCGGACTGACAACAGTTCGGGCGTGCGTCAGCTTCAGGAGCTGCTGGACGGCGTTCTAGATCCGGAGAAACCAGCGGGGGACGCTGAGGCCCTGGACTGGTGCAGATGCCTGTTGGCCGGAGGGGACGGGTTCGAGGAGTTCTGCAGGACGGTGCGCTCCTACGACAACGCCACTCTGTGCGGCCTCGTGTGGACAGCTAACTTCGTAGCGTACCGCTGTCGAACCTGTGGCATTTCACCGTGCATGTCGCTATGCGCCGAGTGCTTCAACAGCGGCGATCACACGGGCCACGACTTCAACATGTTCCGGAGCCAGGCTGGCGGGGCCTGCGACTGCGGGGACGGTAATGTGATGCGGGAAAGCGGGTACGTACTGCGAGTCAGCCCGTGTTCGGCCGTGTCAGCGCCTCGGAGGCGGGTCGGCCGTCCCCGCGCCCGCTGGTCAGCTGTCTGAATGGCACTGGTCAATAATCGCCACCGGTGTGTGTCACTGCGTACCAGTGACTGTTGGTGACAGTATGGCCCCTGTTCAGAAAGTCAAGTTTGTTCGGTGTACTCAGGAGTACCTTTCAAAATCCGTTCATGTTTCAACTCACTCATAATTTTCACCCGAATACGAGACGGGAAATCGCGCCCCTGTTTATGGGCACCAGCGAAACAGATCAATAATATCGCATTTTACTGAATTGACATAAATGGCTGCTGGGGCTGATATTGTGAGTAATGATTTAGTGGAGCTTCGTTGTGCCCGAGTTAAGGGACTGTTTAAGCGTTAAACTAACTGCTCTGATTTTATTATTGCTTAGTTGATGCTTCTATTCCAAACGACCCATTTATAGGGTAGGGTTTGTATGTGGATCCTTGACTGAGGGAATTACAATAGGAGCAGGGAATGGGACTTAAACTAGTGAGCTTCTGGCTAGAAACCCATGACCTGAACTGCTGCTCCACCTACTGTGGACATCCACCTGTGCCAGTTTGGTAGAGTTTTTTTTTTTTTTTTTTTGTTCCATGCAGTCACTGTAATTTTAACTCATTGGGTGGGCAGTCACAGTACAGGTATCCCTTACAGTGTAATGCATAAGATGAAATCTTGTAAGTTTTAGACATGATTACTGTTACAATGCGAATGGCTTTTGTTACTCATGAATGCAAAAAATCAGCCTCATATTTGATCGTAAGTCAGTTAAAGGTGTTAAATAGTTTCGCTCTTATGCATGGAAACTTGTAAATCCAAGACTCAAGTCTCAAGGGTTACTTGTTAGTTATTTTTATTTATCTAGCATACATGTTCCCCCAACTGCAGTTTTTAGCTAGCACCTGCTAGAGTGACTTGCAATGTTAGATGCACTACCGTAAACTCCTTACAGCCATTCATACATCTGTAGGCCAGAATGTCACATATGCATATGAGTTGATTTAAAAAAAAAAAAAAAAAATCCTAAGAATGTTTTCAGTTCTGAGAAGGGAGTAAAATTCTTAGTTTTTTTTTTTTGTCAATCTTTATACCAATTCCATGGGCAATTTAGTAATCAGTTCACATGAAATGCATGTCTTTGGACTGTGGGAGGAAACTTGAGCAACTGATGTAAATACAGAGAGGACATGCACAGGTTAAAAAAAGGCCTGTTTTATTGCAAAATGCCTTTGTTAATTACTCAAATTTTTCAGACTTGATGTCCACAGTGTATCATATCTAAGTTTTAGCCATGTGGACCAATAGTAAAACAACTGGAAAGTGGTATAGTTCCTTTTTGGAAAATGAGGGGTAATATCTTGCCAGCTTCAGTCTTTTTCTGTTTTCTTGATTTATGCTCCGTCATACTTTTTTTTTTTTTTTTTTTTTTTTTTTTTTTTTTTTTCTCTTTTTTTTTTTTTTTTTTTTTTTTTTTTTTTTTTTTTTATACACTCCATGTTGTTTGTACAGAGCTCCCAGACTGTGTACAAGGCTGAATTGTTATTTTGGTTTCATTATGTTTTCATTATTATTAATGGAGACATTTTGTTCTTAGCTTCAGCTGTGCATTATTATTGCCATTTCTTTGTGGGTTAGTGGGTGCTCTTTTGCTTTTGTCTCAAGAGGCTGGATATTTATTAGTAATTCAGTAACTTGTACAAGCAGGGACCCTCCAGGGGTTTTGAGATGACAACCTTTAGGTTACGAGTGTATGGCTATAGCTGTAACTGTCTCCTACCCTGTCCCTAGAGCAATGTGCATCCAAAGATTGTGCTTATTATTACTGCAGAAGCAAAACATTTGGGAAAGAATGGGTAGAAAGTCCATTTTGGATAGTTGGTGTGATCCCCACCCATGTCTGTCTTTTGGATAATGAAGGAAGACTTGAGCATTTCACTTGTGTGTTAATGATACCTTATTATGTTTCTCAGGTTTTGCCGACGGCATCGATTAAAAACAGGAGAAAACGTTCCCTCGGTCCCACGAGACTTGCTGCTGATGTCAGAAATGGTTCTTCCACGTTTCATTATTCATATAGTTCAGTACTTAAGAGATGGATATACTGAACCAGGTGAGATGAGAGGGAAATGACAGTCGCGTTTTGGAGTTGTTGACTTTTGACATTTGCGTCAGTTATTTTTAGTAGCCTTGCAGTGTTTCAAATACCAGCAATAACAACATTCAAACACAGTACAGTGTTTGTTTTGCTTATGTGTTGTTGCCTTATCCTGTTTGCTCCTTCAGTCTTTTTCTTTTGCGTCTAAACCAGTACTTTGGCAGATTTCACTCTCTAAACTTTAACACTGACTCTTTAAATTGATTGCTTCACCCATCATTTTCTTTGCCATCCTTCAGACACAGCAACAGAGCGAGATCTCCAGAAGGTTCTACAGCAGTTAGAGCCTCAGATCTCCTTCTTGGAAGACCTAACCAAGATGGGTGGGGCCATGAGAACTGTGCTGACAAAGATCCTAACAAATACACAGACATTTAAAGACCTGAGCATGGGTATTTCAGTGTCTTTTGCTATAATATATATTTTTGTTTATCTGTATAGAAATTGTGTGAGGTCTGGTGTTCCCATCACAATCAAATTAATCCTGTACTTGTGCTCTGTGATTTTTTTTTTTTAAATTTTTTTTAATAACCACAAACAAGATCTTGTTAGATTGCTGTAATCAGGCGGTGGTCTTTCCTCTTCATGCCTATTCTTGAGCACATTTTATGGCTTCCAGTATGAATGATGGAATAATGAAATGAGCAAAAATAAATAAATAAAAAAATTACACAAAACCATTGTCAAATGGAAGACCTTGCAAAGCATATTTATAACTCATTTTTTGTAATGTAGAATATGCTTTCTAGTTTTAATTATGAATGGTATTAAAAAATCATTACATGTGTTTTCCCCTACTTTGAAAATGCATCTCATGTTATGATTAAAAATAAATCTATGTAGATGACATTTGAATGATATTTTCATGTCTATTCAGTGTATATTTAAGCCTTTCATTGCAAAATGATTAGTGAAGTATTGAAAATAGTTTTAAAAACTAGTACTTGTGATTTTCAGTTATGTAGCAGTAAGAAATGGGGGAAACCATTTGAAGTTTTTTGATTTATATGTTGAAGAACTTTAGCTTTCATGGAAGATATATATATATATATATATATAATTGAAGAGAAAATCTGATGCACAGCTATATGAATAAGGTTTTTTCCTTTTTTGTGGTTTGCTTCACCTGTTGAAATCTGCTGGGTTAATGGAGGTCCCTCAAATATTGACAGTTGGCATCTTTTTCCTTTTAGGCCAAGAGGAGAATCTTTATGCAAAGAAGAACTATGACAAGTATCTGGCAGCACTGAGAAGCTCTGGGCTGGTTTCTGTGGAAGACAAAGTTGGTCCTGGAGCAGGAGCTGTGGAGCCTGTTGGTGGAGCAGTAGTGGGGGCTCTTGGATTGCAAGGTGGGTCCCCTGGCTGAAGCCCTACTCACCATGGAGACATTTTGTCATAGCTGTCCATTTTCCTGATGACTTTTCATGTACATTCTGAGCAAAAGAGTAAATCACTAACTACAAGTAGCTTAATCAAAAAACTGTTCTGTATGTGTAATATTATTGTATTCACAGTTTTTTGGCAGTTTTTTGAAACATGATGATGGTTGCCTTGTTATAGTTAGTAATGATTTGCTAAGAATTTTTTCACCCCCACCCCCTAGGAGCAGCTGCTGCAGTTGGCTCAGAGTCTGCTAAAGAGGTGAGCGTGTGAGCGTATGAGAGAATGTGTGTCTGTGTTTGTCGAAATGTTACTGTTTGGCAGCATGTTGAGAAGTGCAGAAAGAATCTGATGACTAAATGCACCTTCATGTTTGACTTCTGTTCAAGCAAGGCTGCTGCTGTAGGATAACTTGTGGTGGAATGTGAATGTAACTGAACGCTTTGCTTTTAAACGGTGTTTTTACAATACTGTGTGTCTCTGGGTGATATCACCTCCTTTGTTCTCCCACTCAGGAGGACCAGGATGGAGGCCAAAGTGTTGGGCAGAGAAAAAGAGTGAAGCTAAGCAGTACCAAAGGTAGTTAACACAAATATGCTGGTGTATGGCTTTCTGCCCCATCTCTCTGTACATCTCATGGATTTCCCCACTCCTTTTCTAACTTTTAGACCCATCCATAATGGATACCCTAAAACATAAGTGTTTTTTAGAAGAGTTGCTCTTCTGGACAATAAAGTATGAGTTCCCACAGAAGATGGTGACTTTTTTACTGAACATGTTGCCAGATCAAGACTATAAGGTATGTTTAATATTCTGAGACTTGTGAAGTGTGTATGTATCTCCTTGGCATGTCAAGTGATAATTCAGATTTGTTGTTGTTGCTTATCAAGGACATAACTGATTGTTATTAGTGATTTCTCAAAAATGTTTCCCTTTATGTAAAGTTCTATTTGAATTTGATCTCAATAGGTGGTATTTGAGGATTAAGTTTTAGGGACGTATACACGAGTGCCAAAAGCCTTATGCTTTTAAATATTAGTAGTCAGTGATCAGTATCTGATTATTAAACACTGTTTCTTAAATTCAGCTTTATACAGCTGTACATACTTTGGTTACGTGTATACCGGCACCATGGCTGCCGTTTATTGTGTATCTGTGTACGACATGTTTATTTATAAAATCAAAAGTTTTAAATCGCCAGAATCTTGTGAATCCACATGTTCATTTCCTTATTGGTAATTGCTTTACAGATTGCCTTCACTAAAACATTTGTCCAGCATTATGCATTTATCATGAAGACATTGATGAAAAGCCATGAGTCGGATACCATGTCCAACCGTATTGTGCATATCAGCGTCCAGCTGTTCAGCAATGAGGAGCTGGCACGTCACATGACTGAGGAGTGCCAGCTTCTTGACATCATGGTCACTGTCCTTCTATACATGATGGAAAGTTGCCTTATCAAATGTGAACTTCAAGGTGAGGTATTTTTTTGAAGCATAATTCAATGAGAATGCCACAGAGTAGAAGATATACAGATCTGTTAACACATTAAGATTTCAATGACTGTAAATAAAATGGATGAATTCATTAATTCATCTATTGTAATACATTTCAACCTTCAAACATTAAAAAAAGGTAACTTAAATTGCTGAAATTTTCTTTAACATAAAGAAGATTAAGAATGTCTTTGCTGTTAGCTATGTGTTGCACTTAAGTTGCCCTCTCTGTAACTGCCTGGCATTCAGGCAATAATGAACTTAATAAAAAGGCTGCACTGTAGCTCAGCATCCTGTTGCCTCACTGCTTCTGGGCTGTGGGTTTGGACATAGGTTTGAATATGACTTACTAAGAAATTTAGGGCACCCAGCAGAAATCCATAAAAATTCGAATCAGTCCAAAGACATATTGCAGGTGAATCTCTCTCTCTCTCTCTCTCTCTCTGAGTGTGTGTGTGTGGCTTCTGACAAGTTGGTGTATCATCCACTGCATACCCCACACTATTGTTTGGGAATAGGCTCCAGACCACTGCAGTCCTCCATTAGATAAGTGATTAACAATCATAGATGATGAATGAACTAAACTCAGTAATGTACTGTGCTGGTGTAATCAGAAGATCACAGTTTAATGTTCTAGTAGACAGCCCGTTTCGTCTTCCTTTATGATTTAATTTTTTTTCTGTCCTGCAGATGAGGAGAACAGTCGCCATGTGGTGGTGAACTGTGGGGAAGCTCTGCTGAAGAACAACACCTACTGGCCTTTAGTTAGTGATTTTATTAATATTCTTTCACACCAAAGTGTAGCCAAAAGGTTCTTAGAAGACCACTCTTTGCTCATACTGTGGATGAGCTTTGTGTCCTCCTTTCAAGGTGAGAAACCCTTCAGACCTCATATATTGCTGACATGAAATGGATCTTTTTTTATTAGATATTTAAAGATATTAGCTTTATTACATAAAGCACATCTTGGAAAATTGTAAGTTTATGCTTTTAAACATGAAAATATGGCTGCATACAAAGAATGTTGCAGATCCTCCATTAACTTAAAAAACCATTAGCATCAGTGCTGTAGTACTTTAAAAAACATATGGCGCATGTATAATTAGCTTTCTCTACTTATTTTATACTTGTTATCTAAAAGCAGTTGGAAGTTGTTTTAATTTTATTTATTTATTTATTTATTTATTTATTTATTTATTTAGAAAATACCATATTTTGAAATTCCCTCGTGTAACTGGAGNTGGCGCATGTATAATTAGCTTTCTCTACTTATTTTATACTTGTTATCTAAAAGCAGTTGGAAGTTGTTTTAATTTTTTTTATTTATTCATTTATTTATTTATTTATTTATTTAGAAAATACCATATTTTGAAATTCCCTCGTGTAACTGGAGTTTTTTTTTTAATCTATTGATGATGGTTTTCTCTGGATCACTTAGGAATGAACTTGAACAAGCGAGAGATGAACGAACACGTGGAGTTCGAGTCTCAGACATACTATGCAGCATTTGCAGCAGAGTTGGAAGCTTGCGCCCAGCCCATGTGGGGTCTCTTAACACACTGCAAAGTGAAAGTAAGATTACTTTTTCTTTTCAGTTTGCATACTTCCATCATCCCTGTTTTCACATAGCTCATTTGTAGTTGGTCTTTTACTTGTCAATCCCATTGATATGATACTGTAGTTGAATAATTCATTGCTTTATGAATGGACACTAGCCCTGAACCTGTGAATGTATTTGTTCTGCAGGAAACACAGGAGTATACAAAAACAGTGGTGAGATACTGCTTAGAAGCCTTGGAGGTCTGGTTTGATGCAATTGGCTTTGTGGATGAGGTAGGCCTCTGTGGTACTGACTGTTTTCATGTGCTAGATAGACTTTTTGTGGTTGTGACAACTTGTGCTTATGTTTTTTCAGCCCACTTTCAATCAACTAACATTTCACCTGCCCCTGCACCGCTACTATGCCATGTTCCTGAGTAAGGTAACTGAGATTAACTTCTATGTTTGCTTTCTGCCATTGAGATGATGGATATAAATGCTGGCTTCTCAATTTAAAAGTGCAGTGAATATATAGATGGACAGCATAGGCTGCTGCTTGAAATGTTTGAGTCTCCCTTCGTATTGAGTCTATAAACCTGGCTCTTATTTAAATGACATTCTGGGTTGAGTCAATGTTTCATAAGCCCCTAAGTGGACAAGTTAAGCACTATGTAAAGGAGCACTATTTTCTATTAAACTGCCTTCGACTCTGGCCCATCTGAAGTACCTTTACAAGAATGTCGTGTGTATATATTTTAAAGTTCACATCAGTATTGATGTGTCTCATAGGGAGTGAAGTGCCAGGGCTTGGACTTGGACAGCCTGCTTCCAGATCAGGAGATGCTCATGAAGATAATGGTTCATCCACTACAGATCCAGGTACCCTGTTACATTTCTCCCTGGCAATTAAATGAAAAAGATTTACTTTTGCAATGAACTATACAGGACTCATGCACTCCTGAAAAAGTTTTGCAAGTGTAATGAATAAAGTCCGTGTAGTTTCCTGTTTAACCTGTTAGAATATTTAACTGAAACAATACAGTGACTCACATAGCCATGGCTGAACTGTATGTTGATTGTAGAAGGATTGCTTATGACTGCAGCGTTTACTTTACTCATCAAAACTCTTAAATCAGACACATTTGGTTTGTGCCTATTTAGGACAGCCACAGAAAGTGTCTGTTGTGTGAAATGTGTTTTGTCCTGTCCCATGCAGGCGTGTCTGTCGGAAATCCATTGCAATATGTGGGTGAGAAACGGACTGCAGATCAAAGGCCAGGCCATGACCTATGTGCAGTCACACTTTTGCAACTCCATGATTGACCCAGACATCTACCTGCTTCAGGTGGGGCACTTGTATGACTTTGCAGTGGTAGAGATTGAACCAGAGTGAACTTTCACTTGTCTAAAGCTGTTTATTCTCTGTAATTGCCAGGTTTGCGCATCAAGGCTAGACCCAGACTACTTCATCTCATCTGTCTTTGAAAGGTGCGACCTCTCATAAATCAACTAAAGAGAGAATTCGTTTGAGGTCTTTATGTGCTCAGTCAGTGTCTGTGCAAAGGTCAGCGTATATTTTACACAATTGGTTGATTTACAAAAACCCCAAATTTAAACAAGGTTGTGTAGCAACACTTACTAGCAAGTCACTGAAGACATGAATAATTTATCACTTAGTGTGCTCTGCTTCAAACACAAGATGACTAAGGTTTCTCTTGAGACAACAAGCATAAAGTGGCTTTTTCTGCAGGTTCAAAGTTGTGGACTTGTTGACCATGGCGTCCCAGCACCAGAATGCGGTGTTGGAACCCGAACAGGAGAGGCCAATGCTGGAGGGAGCCTTAACGTTTCTTGTCATCCTGTTGAGCCTGCGCATACACCTGGGTAAGGACAGATGTGCATAGTTGCTCTATAGTATTTTTACAGTGTTGTTGTTACTGAGTTATTAATTCAGAGGTCTCCCCTATTCTGGTTTTCTTGCCTGTCTTCTACTGGCTTGGTGCAATTTCTAAAAAAACATGCTATGGAAAATTTTAAAAAATTGAATCCTTAAAATTTTAATTCGACAGTTTGTAACAAAAGCAGCCAGAGTACAAGTGGATTTACAGTAAGTCGCAGTTACGCTCTGTTGCCAGACCCTGCTGTTTTGTCTTTGGCAGGCATGGCAGATGATGAGATCCTCCGAGCGGAGATGGTCTCCCAGCTGTGCATGAATGATCGCACCCACAGTGCGCTGCTGGACCTCATATCCTTCACTGCCCACTGTGTCAGAGGCTTTTTCAATTAAGTTTTAGAAATGTTATGGATAGTAGTATATGCTGCAGTACACTTGTACCTCATCTTATGAACACAGTTGAAACTAGAAATCTGTTTTGAATTGTGGGTGCACTTCTGAATAATGTCATGCACACACATACAATCACTTTTATGGGATTTTTTCCAGAAGAGGCCATGTTGGCTATTGTCATCCAAATACCTCACAAAGTGTATCATTTAAGAGTTGTGATTGGAGCAGGAATTTTTAAAACTAAATGCCCTTCCTCACATCAACACATAAATTATCTGGGCTAGGGACCAGCACTGATGAACCAGTGGCTGCCAATCACTTGTGCACACACAAACTGCAGGCAGTTAACCTAGGATGCATGTCTTTGGACTGTGGAAGGAAATGCATATAAACACAGTGAGAACATGCAAATGCTGAATACACAGAGCTGGAGTTGAATCCACACCTGAACAGCCCAGGCACCGGGAGGTGGCAGTGGTGCTTAGTGTGCCACCATGCAACCACTACTCACTTTCTCACAGCCAAAAAAAGGCTTAACAATGAGGCTTAACCTCTTCGCTTGTTGCAGGGTTATGTTCTGTTTAAAACATCAAAGTGTTAAAAATGAAACATTCATTGTAAAACTTATTCTGATTCTAAAAATATATACAATGCAGGGTGCCAGTGTACCTCCATTCAGGTAAATGCTGTGCGTGGAAAAAATGGGATAAAATATGCATTGGATGACAGTTTGTTTTAGTAACAGAACAGCATTAAAGTATGCATTAAAGTGACTGAAAATAATGAATAATGAAGCAGAAATTCAGGCTATTTTCACTGTGAAAAATAAGAATGATTTTAAAATGTAAAAATTCAATTAAAGTAAACTGAAATGTCTATCGTCAAAAAAGTGAACTTGAATGTTCATTGCATGAGGTACAAGTTTGAAGAAACTCACAGAAACAATGTTTTCTGTTGTCTTCTACAGTTAAGTTTCTAGTACTGTTTTATGCCAGGTTTGTGTAAATTCATTAGTTTGACAGGTTTACTGTTAATTCAATTTTTTCAGAATTCAGAAAACTGCACATTGTATGTATTTTAGGCTTTATAATACTAGACCTGAAGATTAATACCATTTTATAAGTAGCAAGCTTTCATATATAATGGGGCATATTAAGAAACAAGTTTACTGTCTAAACTGCATTATTTTGATGAGTGTGGTTACAGTGAAATGCAAACATGTTGTAAGGAAGCTAAATAAAGAGTTGCTCACTCAAGTGTTCCTTATACAAAATTCACCAATGCCCCAAACAAATGTAATATATAAAGCAATGTTACAAGTAATTTTTACAAAAGCAATGCAAATTGTATGTTGTTTACCTGGAAGTGCAGACAACAGCTGCTCATCAGCTTCAAGCGGAAGGTTTTACATGGATGTGGAGGATGATAGAGAAGCAGCACACCACCGAGTGGTCAAAACTGGTAGATCTAGAGGCCAGAAGTGCAGTTTGTTGACCTTCTGTTTGTCCCTTTTACAAGCTTAAGGCAACAATTACTGTTCATGACCACTATAACAAAAAAGGGTTATGGTGAAATTGTTATAATTATAATGGTTCTTTGTGACTATTTGAAATTTCTTTGCCCAGATTTGCTTCTGCAATATGCAACTGAATTGCAACAAGAACAAGGCATGTTTAACTTAACAGACCTGTCACATCCCCGAGAACCCGAACCCCAAAAGTGGGATTGTTCCCGGAAGTTGCAGCTTTGAGGCTATGCTGTCAGCTGTTGCGGACTTCAAAGCACCTGTGTTTGAACCCGGTGGTTCCATGCAACAGGGCATGTACACCCCTAAAGGTAGGGACCGCTGTGTATCCTTTACCGTTACCCAGCTTCCCTTCTGTAAGGCCCCTGCTTTTTTTTTTTTTTTTTTTTTTTTTTTTACGACATCTCTGTCCCCACGTGGCCATAAGCGAACGCTGCCCCAGAGGAGGGAAGCTAGANTCCCTGTGCTGTTTGGGGTTTTTTTTTTTTTTTTTTTTTTTTTGCCAGCACCAACTTCAAGTAAACTTGAAGCATAAGTAAGTAAGTCCATAAGTAAACTTGAAGTTGCTCTTTCGCTACTCTACCTACTTGCCAATAGGTGGCAACAGTGCTCCACAGCCAGCCAGTCTAGAGAGTAGTCAAAGCTGAAACAATTTATCTGAAGAGTGACTAGCAAATGCTTGGAATAAAACATTTTCCATATCTGTTGGTGTTTACAGAGCAAATACTGTAAATATTTAAAGGTTATAAACTCAAATACCTCCAGCATTTTCTGCCTCCTATTTTCTGGGGTGTGAAGAGTTCTGTTTTTAATACAGGCTTAAAATTTTTTGTTATATTGAATCGATCATATAATGAATGATACTTATGTCCTCTGGAAGAGCTTCGGTGTGATCTAGTGATGTGTGATAAAGATGTGATGCAAATTGAAGCGATGTGTACATTTGGAGATGAATCTGGGTGTACTGCATGTTGGCTTTCTTTCTACAACAGGGTGTGGTGCTGCTGGATTCTCACCACATGGGAGCAGTCTGCTAGCATATTCCAAAACTGCATTCTAGTCCTTGATAAGCAAATTTATTACATTTCATTGTTACATGTTGACCATCATCTGCTTTAATGTAACTATTTTTGTTTTATTTTGTTCCCTTTTTTCAGCTGAAGTGTGGGAGAAGGAGTTTGATCCTATCATGGTTGTCCTCCGGACTGTTTATCGACGAGACGTGCAGTCTGCGATGGACCGATACTCAGCATTGTGAGCCTCAGGCCTCATTGTCATTCCCTGCGCTATGCACGTCATTTGCATAAGAATGACAAACTCAGTTCCCCTCTGACTTTGCACTGCCTTCAAAGTCAAGCCAGTGACTTCTCTTTTATTGGTGCACTTGTTGCCTAGTTGTGACATCCTCGAGAAAGCAACACGGGAATTCTGTTTATCTTAAACAGCAATCTGCTTTGTGTGACTCCCATCAAATTTAATTGTTCTTTGCCCTTTTTTCCTGGAGTTTTCAAAGACTGCACTTCATTCAGGGTGAAAGGGGGGGTTATATTTGGGGAGAGAGCTTATGTAGAACTGTCATTGTGACAGTAGTACTTTAAAGAGGATGTCCATTGGCAGTCAGTACTGATATCCTGTGCCTGCACCTACCAAAATCAAGGTGAGATGGCAATATGGTTAGTTCCTATTAGCTTATGTGAAGCACAATCAGTATTTCAGACACAGCCCTGAATCGACTCAGGAGAACCTTTTCCATATTAAACATAATCTAAAGGCAAATTTGGAGCAAGGGGTGAGGATGCTGTTATGAGGTTCATTTCCTGTGGTTGTCTATGCGATGTGAAATGGTTAAATGTCCTGCAAATGTCTCCCTCCAGGCAGTTGTTTTACTTGATAAAGCATTTGAAGGGAAAAAGAACATTGCTGCTGTTATTATCTGTGTTCATATTTTTGAAGCACACCCTTTTATCTACAGGAGTAATGAACTGTCCTATTTTAGAAGCAAAAAGAAATCAGAAGCCACTTTATCGTAATATGTTGGAAAGAAGTATTGTGGTGTTTTTGTTGGTGTGCATCTCTGTGTTAGTGCAGTGTTTGTAAAGACTTTTGCAGTTAATGGTGCCACGTTTGGAGTGCATAAGAAAAAATTGTGTTGGAAAATATTTGCCATAAAGAAGTCATGCAGAAGTGTGCGGATTTTGTATTAAGTCTGCCAGTTAGAAATTATACACAATATAATATATATAAAATATAAATTCTGTGTTGCAGAACCATTTTTTCATTTTGATAATTTCCACGCACTGACATGTTTAATACTCAAGAACGACTTAAGTCTTGTTTTATTAATTTAAATGTTGACGCATACTCAAAGTTCATTTCAAAAAGAAAGAACTGTAAACATTCGAGCTGTGTACTGAGTTATGAAATGAACCATTATAGTTCATTGAAGTTTTGCTTTCTGTTGCTTTCTTTCCTAGTTTGAAGCAGGCTGGAATTCATTCCGGCAATCCATGGCCTCCTTACAAAGAAAGGACCCCACTTCACCAGTGTTACAAAGGCCTTCTCAGACTACTGCACTGCAAAACATTGCACATTGTGATTTTCACACTCCTGTACAAGGTGAATGATATCCAACATGCACTTCATCTTCATTCAGTTTCGCATACAAATTTTATGTATTATAAGGTCAAAGGTCTTTCAGTTAGCCTCTGCACTATCATGACCTTGAACTGCACTGGACCAGCAGTTATTGAGAATGGATGGATTTCTCTGAAGATTTATTTCACATTTATTTTTAAAAAAAAAAAAAAAAAAACAAAACAAAAAAAACCTGTAGTGGCATACATTGGTAAATGATGTGTTGAAATGATGAATGCTTAAAGAAACTTCTTTTTCTGCACCAGCTAGGATTGTATAGAGAGGGAAAATGGTGTGTCCATGTTTTTTCTGAACAAAGGTGCTGTGTTGCAGATCTCCATGGATCACCAGAACATGTCGGAGCACGTGCTGTGCATGGTGTTGTACCTGATCGAGCTCGGTTTGGACAACCTGGTGCAAGAGGACCAGGAGCAGGAGGTAGGCCCGGCCAAGAGCAGGATCTGCAAGCCTGCTCTGGTTCTGCTGAACTGGGGCCTAGTTTCAAGGTGATGCACTGTCTTCACCAGAAAGGAATGCTTTGGTGTACCTTTTAACAAGAAAAGTAGTGTCGATGATGTTCCGAACATATAAGAAATAAGGTTTTATCAGGATCCGTAGATTGGACTTAGAAATATACTTAAATTAAAATGTAGCCAAGTGATACTTCAGTTTTTTAAAAGCTTATTTTTGCAGTTTCTCATATAAAAGCTTGTAGGAAAGGTCTATCAGGCCCAGTCTATTAAACTCGGGATTTTCAGAGTGCATCACAAATTGTTTAGATGGGTCCAATTAACTCCATAATGGTGGTGAGAATTGACTGCTGCCTCCAGCCCCCTCTGAGGAGCAAATATGCTTTCTGCATGGGAGGCTGAGAGATGGGGTGGCAGAGGCTTTGCTAGAGCTGTTTGTCTGGCCCCCACCCTACCAACTGCCCCTCTGACTTTTATATAATGTGTCCATGGTGAGGAGCCTGGGTTCTGAATGACCTCTGTACAGATGTTCACCACCCGTCACAGAGTGTGGTCTTCACTGGTGTCCTCTCCTTGTTTCTGTTTCTCTTTAAAATTGATTTTGACTGCTCAGCAGATGTTACCCAAACTTACAGTCACGTTTTTCTAAACATTTTATCCATTGTATATTGCTAATGTTCTTACAGTTTCAGTTAAAATACCGGAATTGTAACGTAATCAGGATCTATGTCTAAATATACAATAATTAAAAAAAAAAATGTTGGCATTTCTTAATTTTTATGCAGTTGGAAACCTCAGGCTGTGACCTTTTTAATGTGTAAATTAATTTCTAATTTCACAAAGCAAACAATTTTTCCTGAAATAATCAGGCCTTGATATGTTGTAGATTTAAATTTTATTGAGGCAGAACATGGAAAGTGTGATATTCGTAGTATGATATATGTAGTATATGTTTGTGGTTGTCTTTGTATGACATACTCCCAACCCCACATCCAGGAGCCTTCCATCGAGGAGCACTGCCATGACAGCTGGTTTCCCAGCACCAGTCTGCTGTCCAATCTGCACCATGTCATCAACTTTGTGCGGGTCAGGGTCCCCGAGAGTGCTCCTGAGGTGAAGAAAGACCCTCCGCCCAGCACCAGCACTGAGGCCCCTGCTTTGGGACAGGTGTGTGATGACAAATGTTTACCACCATGGTTGTGGTGCCTTAGCTGCTTCCTTTGATGTCTACATTTTTTCTATTCCTATTAATTCTGATGAGAGGAACCTGCATGCTGAAATAATACATATCTGTTTGTACTCCTGTATGCAAACATATGTTCAATTTTGTTTTGAGACAATGACAATATTTCTGTTCACAAAGGAACACATTACCAACTATAGTGGGTCCTCTGTATAGTAGTAACTGGCAAAATATTTTTACAGTCAAGCCCTAAACAGTGCTCACAATTGTTCTGAAAAGTGTTAGGGTATGTATTTTGTATTTGTAGTCTATGGTAGTGCCATTGGATAAAGAGGACCAAGTGTACCTAGTTCTTGCTGAATTAAAGCCACTGTTATATATTTTCCAGCAATATGTTTTTTTTTTTATTTTTATTTTTATTTTTATATATATATATTTTTTTTTTTGAAATTATTACTCCATACCTTACTGTTGCTACATATATCTACAATTCAATATGCTCTTGTTGTCTCTTTATTTATTATGGTAAGTTGTGATTACTGCACAGCGCAGCGAAGTCTCTAATTTTAAAACACTTTTCTTTGTCACTTGACCCTTGTGCTCCTCAGGGCTCCAGACTCACTGGAAACTGGCGAGAGGTAGTGTTCTTAGTGTGGGTGAAGATGACTTGTCTTTGACCTTTTTTTTTTTTTTTTTTTTTTTTTTTTTTTTTACTGAGTTGCATGCCTTTGTGTCGAAAAGAGTCCCCTAAAGGTAAAAAGGTAGCAGAGATTCCAGCAGATATTCCCTCAAANTTTTTTTTTTTTTTTTTTTTTTTTTTTTTTTTGTTGCTTTACTGAGTTGGCAGCCATGCATCCCAAATCTGTTTGTGTTGTGTTATGTTATTGGTGTCAGTAGCTAGATGCTGAAAAGTTGGTTAGTTTTCTTTAATCTTTTTTGTGGCATGCTAATTTAATGGTAGTGTATGTCTGATTGAAGGTTTGGAAAAACCCTGAATTGGAATGAGTTAATACATTAGTCTAAAAATTATTTTAAAATGTGATACATTATTTTTTTTTTTTTTTCGTCCCTGGCATGAAAGCATTGTGCTGTGTTAAACATGTAAAGAGATGCTTTCATTAAGGAAATACATCTCCCATGCTGGAAGCTGTCGTAAGGTTTAACCTGAATGTAAAATTACATTAAAAATATCTTATCTTACAAATGGATCAGATAAATGAGAATTTCCAAAAAAGAAACATTGATTAGTGGACTGTTTCATGTCTAAGTGGGTCTTGCACGGTAAATAAATGTAGCCAAAAATTCTCTCTGTCACTGTGAATAATTTCTTCATCATTTGAAGTTTACGCTCATATGCAGCAGTAAGCTGAGGGATGCATGCATGCATGAATTACATGTATTGAATTTATAGCAGCTCGAAGATGCAGGATCCATGAGAGCCAGTGCCACTAGGCTTGCCGTAGGCTGTGATTATAACCGGTCGATCTATTTATTCCTGAAAGACAACAGTTTGTACTGTGCAGAAATGACCCCCGTATCTTTCATATGACAGAAGATTTGCTTGAGCTCACAGTGAAACTAGCCCCATTGATGTTTTTTTTTTTTTTTTGGGAGGGAGTAAAATTTTAAACTTCAGTTGGTGTAACAGATGACAAATCTTGTGTTTTATGTGTTTTTTGTGTTAACAAAGAACCTACGAGAGGCACAGGTGTTCAGCCTAGTGGCAGAGCGTAGGAGGAGGTTCCAGGAGATCATCAATCGTAGCAGCCGGGAGGCTGACCAGGCGGCGCGGCCCAAGTCATTATCAGGCCGCTGGATGCAAGCTGGCACGGCCCCCCCGCTTGTCACAGAGATCCTGGAGGTACGTGAGAGCATGCTCTCCCTGCTTCTGAAGTTGCACCGAAAGTTGTCAGGGCGCCAGGGGACCTTCAACACTGAGCGGCTGGATGAGCCGCCTGCCGGTGCCCATGGAGATGGCGTTACAGCAATTGAGCGCATTCTTACTAAGGCGGCCGCCCGCAGTCGTCACAGCCGCCGTTGCATCCTGGAACTGTGTGCCCGCAGTGCCCCACCTGCACCCCCCAAGAGAAGCAGCTCAGCTGACAAGAAGACCATGGACAAGGAGGAAAGGTGAGTACCACTCCCCAGAGCATGACCTTTTGCGTCATCAGTAACTGGCTAACACTGTTCAGGGTTGAGGAGGTTCAGAGTCTATCTCAAAGCCCAGGACATGATGACGGGTATACCTTGAAGAGGATACCAGTCCAACACAGAGCGGTTATGCTTACATGTGAGGCTAATGCAATGCGCATTATAACCATCTTTAGACAGACCAAAATTGTCAATCTGTAAAACTGACTTACACAGTCATCTTCTTGTTCTCCTTTACTCTTCTGATAAGTTGAAGAGAGAATTTCATCTACATGTTTAAATAAACCTGGACATAATTACTTGCCATTGGTTAAACACTGTTGCTGTAAGTAATGAGGGTAATAGCAGAGGGGGAAAATAACGGATGTATGCTGATGATAAAATATCTAGTATCCCGAGCCACACCATTTCCTTCAGCACACATGGATTGCAGAAGCATAGTACAGCCTAATGGACCCTAACAGAGGTATTTTGTTTTCTGAAATACTCTTGTTCTTCATGTTTATTGTCTTAATGGATAAAGCTAATAACCTTAAATGTGGACATCAGTTATTTTATGTGAAGTAGAGGTCCTGCGCTGGAGTCAAACCCAATATGAGAAGTGATGTTTTATAATCGTTAACTGCGTCCACCAGTGCCAGGACCTCTGATGGAGTTTGACATGAAGACAAATCCAGTCTGATGCGCTGCTCATTCCAACCTCACCTCCCACTTCCACCCTTTCTGTCTCCGAAGTCACAGTGGGGTGGTAACGAAGACAGAGCGAGTTGTAAGCATTCAGTGATGATGAGGCGGTGTCCCTGCTCAGTCTGGCATGTTACCATGGAGACTGGCCTGTTCAGTTTGGCATCGGGAGAAATGAGAACATGACACAGTGCCCTGTCGCACTTTCTGTCTCAGGAGTGTTTAGTGAATCATTGAGCTCTGCCCCTGCTGTCAGCCTTCATTTTTGTGTTCTTACTGGGGGGGGGGATCTCTAGTTTACACCCATCCTGCACCTAGCCACCTGTGAGAGGCATTGCACAGATTGGAAAAAAGAGAATATGGTGTATGAAGAGGCCAAACAAACAAGCCAACTATCAGAAGGCACAGGGGTCTGAAACCCAATAATTTGCTGGTAATCCATCATCATTAATCAGGCAGCCTCATGAATAATATCCAGTATGAAATATTCAGTACCTGGAAGACCTTTAAAAAAAATTTATATTGTTACAAAGACTTGCCAAAGGCTTTTCTCTATTACAAGGTTTTGTTATAGTCCAGTCCAGTCATCACCAACTGTATGTGTAATGAGGCTAAAAAAACTTTTTAAAAATAAAATCGGGTTTGTAGGTCTCATCTTTACCTTTTTCTGGAGGCTGTAAAAATATGTGGATGCAAATGAATGAAAAAGCCATTGTGTAGCCCTGGTATGTCAGACACTGAAAGTGAGTGCTGCCTTAACACCTCAGGGTACTCGCTCAGCATCCAGAGCCCTGAAGCAGTTTTACCTTTGCCTCAGTGGTTTCATGTCTGTTGCCATGGTGATGTGAAGAACTTTAGAAATGCCCATCCAAGCTAGCTGTGGTGAGGATTCAACCTTTGGAATCACTGACAAGGACAAAGATGTCAAAATGGTCCTGTGATGTGGCAAGGTGTGCAGCATTTCACTTTTAAATGTTTTACTATACTTACAGATAGCACCTTGCTTTACACCTTTTGTATCAGATGTCATTCATTTACATTTACATTCATGCATTAGACAGACACATTTTCCTCCAAAACAACATACAGCTCAGAGTAAACAAAAGTAAATCCCAGAAGAGACAGAGGGCTAGGATGGAGACAGGATTACTAAAGCACAGCTTGTTTTTTCGGTGCAGCCATTATCATAGTGCAGCAGGTATTGAAGGACTAACTTACTTACTATCTAAACCTTATTCATTCTCTTCCTGAATGCTGTTTTCCAGGCGCCAAAGAGCCAGAGAGAGGCAACAAAAGTTACTGGCAGAATTTGCATCCAGACAGAAGAGTTTCATGGAAACAGCCATGGATGTAGGTGAGTGTAGTAACACTTATTTACAGAAACTTTTAATTTCTATTTTCCTCTTTCTAAAATAATTAAGTTAATTTTCTATGTCAACTACTTTTTATCTTTCTTCGAAGGTCATTTTTTGCATTGGGACAAAAAGCCTTTGTTTTATGGGACACTTGGTGTATGAATATTGTGTCATCAGCAGTCAAAATGAAGATGCTGATAGACTGCAGAATGGTTGAATGGAGACTTTCCTCTTTTAACCACCTGACACACTGTTTTGGGGTTTCAGAGGTCTGGGTCATTTGTGTCCTGTTGTGTCCTATAAAGCTGACGCTTACAAGTAGATCAGTTAACATTTATGGTGCAGTGGAAATGTAGAAGTTTGAAACTGTACAGATTTTTTTCCCCCCACTGCATTGACTGAGTTTGTGTTGCATTGACTGTAGACTGAATTCTGGTGAATTACTGTCAGGGTGGGACAGAGGCTCTTAGCTGCAGTTGTGGCACACCTCCTAGTGTGACACATTTACTTTATTCTTCACTGCACGATCTGTACCTCTATCTGAGAGGTCATATTGAACTCACAGAGGTTCTTGAAGGACAGCTGCAGGCAGAAGTGTTGTGGGGGACTTCTGTGCCAAGTTGACATACATTTCTCCCTGTTCCTACCTCATCTCCCCAGCCCAGTTAGCAGAAGAAATTAGTCTGAAATGGTCCTCTGGGGATCTCATGGCCTTGGAGCACAGAAATAATGACCTACAACAAAAGGGTAAACTCTCTGGGACCCCCATGACACACAATGGTTAGCAAATTAAAAATGTTGTTCGTGATTAGAAAGACACATTTTTGAAGGACTGTAGCACTCCAGCTGAGAAGAAGGCCCTGGATGATTGCTGAGGGTTGGATGAATCAGAAAAATTTTCAATATAAAGTGCTGAGTTGATTCAGATCTATGGGATTAAGTAGGGGAAAAATGTTTAGAGAGCAGTAGGTTTAATACAGTCAGGAGACTTAGGGACATTTTGTCAAGGTTGTCATACATGATCTGCAGTTATACCATAGTGGATCATATATAGCAGAAAATGTATCACAATAACACCTTTGTAATAACAGTTACCATCTTGTGGCTGTCTTTTATGGCCATAAATGAGAAGTAGAGCTGTTATAACTTATAAATACCATATTCTTTGTCACGCATATAAATGGAAACGCATCGACGTCAGATTTGCGCATTGTGCTTTAAGTAATGACTCAATGAGTAAAATGTTTCTTATGAGAGGTGAAGCAAGACAGATGTATTGAGATTTATTAAAATGAAGAAAGATGTCAAGTTGAAATATTGGTTCGGCAAATCCTCGTTTTGTAGCAGACATAATAGGGCTTTTTGAGCAAGGTTGGTTGCAGTCATCAGTACTCATGATGTGTTCGGTGTCAGCTAATCGGATATTGACTTCCTATCACAGGCAAAACTGCTTTTTTTCCTGGGGTTAAATATGACAATACAGGAAAAAACTCTTGAAAGTGAAAGCTGTATGTATATAAGAAATTGTACGTTTATGTGAAAGCAAAGCAGTGGACAGTGTTCTCTTTCTAAACCTGCATATGGATTTTGAGAAGGGAGTTAAGTAGATTAAATACAGTTTCTGAACTCTAAACGCTGTTGCTCTAAATACTACCTTTGTTCTTAAGCTTAAGGAATCTGGTCCCTTTGGGTGAAAACTGTGGAATGAATAAAGTAGTTGAGGAGAAATGGTGCTCATCTTGGTTAGATCCCAGCAGGACATGGAATGTATGGACTGTACATACATGAAGCAAGACACAAAGAAATGAGAAATGAATCCTAATGTGCAAACAAGTGTAATTGCAAAGTTGAATATCACCTTTTCATAGTTCTGCCATTTTTGGTGAAGTTGACACTCATTCTGCCAGCTGACATATGTAATATGTCAGTCTGTGCTTTTAATTCTGCTCCTTTTCCTGAGCTTGTCTTTAATGGATTTATATGACGCGGTACACAATTAACATATGCATATTATTAGAGTACAGTTAATCTATGATGTATATTTCCACACTTTCCAGCAATCATGTCATTATTATTTGTTTATTTTCCCTCCCCAGTCAGATGTCCAGTCAATAGGTTTTTCAAGGCCAGCAGACTACATGATGGTTAAAGATGCTCTATTGTGTTTTGGAGTTTTCAGGCTCAAGTCCTAGATGGTGTCTTGTTGTCGACTTAAACAAGGTACTGAAGCAAAACCACTTTCCTGTAGTGCTCCAAGAAAATATATTCAGCTTTACGTAAAAGTTTGGAATTTGGCTCCAAGCAGGGGCCAATGTGACTGCGTTGTCTAACCTGTAGAAGGGTCCTTCCTCCCAAGATCGCGTGTGACCTCAAGCCATCAATGAAGCCCTACACCAGCTGACATTTTTTTTCAATGTTTAATGTCAATGTGTAATATTTCAGCTTGTTTTTATCAGATCAAGTAATTTATGGTGCCTTCTCAGTCAGAGGTATGGTGTAAGCAGAATGCAGGATTATAAGTACATTTCATTGTGGGTTTTCTTTTCTTCTCTCTTCCTCATACATTTGAAGGACCTCCTCCAGAGGTGTGAGTCTTGGAATCACATAATCTACTGTCTAGTACTGTTCATCTGACTATTGAATGGAAACTGGAAACCTGTCCTTTTCTCCATAGTAACTGGCACAAAAATGGAAAAGACATTTCTAGTACAGGTCCTGCTTGTCAGTTGTGTTATAAGTGACTGTTGCAGTAAAGTGAGCTGTGGTCAAAAGGCACAGCTGCAAGAAGTTGTCTTATTTTGTCTGGTTCAGAGAGGATGAATGTTCATGTTCTAGATCTCTGGAAGGAGTCTGTTTTAGCCATGGAATCTGTATTGCTATTGGGTACTAACAGAGTGGATAAGTGGCCTCAGTTGAAGCACTGTGTGCTTTGTAGGCCATGGGTAACCAGTTTGGTTATCAGGGAGATTTCTGAGAGTCTTGCAGCTGTATTTGTCAGACTTTCTTTGTCAGATTTTATTATGAATTAATTTAACTTGGTTTTCTCCAAAGCAACTCGTACTACAGCAATACCAGTTATAATAGTAGGATTTAAGCCCATGTCTTTTAATTGCAAGGCAATGGCTTAAACCACTACGCCACTGCTGTAGCTACGTTTCTATGTTTACATGCTGTTGCTGCTGGAGGTCTGCCCCTTTTCCGGACACTTTTGCAAACTCCATCTTCCATCTCAGCCACTTACACGCAGCAGTTGTACAAAGGCAGTTGTTTTCTTACCCATTTCTGTGCTTTTATTTTGTTGGCTTTTAACTGTTCCTTAACGTTCTTTAAATTGGACAATCACTTTTTCATGCTAGTTTTTTTCCTGTGCAGTGATGTGAAAGAAATCTGTAGCAGTGGACATGTGTATTTTCATATAAAAACAAGAGACACACCTAGGTCACAGCAACATGGACAGAAACACAGACAGTGTACTCAGATATTGTAAATGCATACGGATACTTTGCACAAGGGCAAAAGGTTATAGTACTTAGCAGGGGCAGTTAGGTAGTATAATGCCATCCAACAAGTTTCAAAAGGGTGACCTGTCCTACAATTAATTTGAATTATTGCATATCTCAAGTTTTAAGTTTTCTAGGAAAGTTGCACATTTCATAGTTTTTCATACCTAACATCTTTACTTCTTTTGTCTTTTCCATTTTGTTTGTGCTTTATTGTCTTTTTTTTTTCTTTTAAACATGTCTGCCAACTTAAAATGAGAAGCTGTTGTGGCTTTTCTTCATTTTGTCCAAGTCCTGTTGGCTGCACTTTCTGCCGTTACCATTCACCTGTGAGTAATGGTGAATACAGATGGATCAGAGGGATATTAATAGGTGTGGAAGCTGTTTGGAGAGAAATCCCAAAATGCCTTCTGCTGTTAAATACTCTTTAGAAATGTCCTTTTCCTTTGTGTTTCATTTCACATCTGTGAGCAGATTGTCAGATCTCACTAATGCCAGGAAGGTCACTGAGCTGCAGTTCTCAGCACATCCAGGTAGAAAACTGCTGAGTCTGTAGCAAAACAATCTTTTCTTTCAAGGATTAGAATCATACTATCAGGAGTACCCATCAAGGAGTCACATATTGTTATACCTTCAATACATTTTCAGGCAGAGGTTCAATTTAACAGGTATTTTGCTTTGCTTCTGTATCAGGTATTTATAGTAGCAGGCCTAAAAAAAGTTGTTTTTTTTTTTTTTCCTCCTTTTTTAAGGCTGCAATGAAGATGTTCCTGGAATTTTTGTATTGCTTTAGTACTTGTCTGACTCGCCGGTTCGACTCTTGAGTAATTTTGTCTCCATTTGGAAGCTCGTTCTCCAAGTTGGACCCTGCAGCATTGAAACTATGACTTGTGGCATTACTAATTCTTGGCAGAGTCTCCTGAGACAGACGTGGCCATGGATCTGGACACCTCAGAGCAACCAGAGGCGGAGGTGCTCTATGACTGTGTCATCTGTGGGCAGAGCGGACCCTCTACAGATGAGCGACCCACCGGTCTTGTTGTCCTGTTGCAGGCCACCTCAGGTAGAGTGAGCCTTAACCACACAAAGCTGGTGCACTCTCTGCCTGGGCCTCTTTGTTTCACCTCTGTAAGGGTAGCAGTTTCATGATTTTTGATAAAAATGTATTGTAGATACTACTCACACCTCATCCCCCTAGAACAAAGCCATCAGTGCATGACAACTGCTTCTCACTTTATTTAAGTACTCCTTTCCAGTAGGTTGGTATGCTGTTTCAGGTGACTTATTTGTCATTTGTGGTTTGTGACTGTTTTTAATTTCTTATTCTTTGTGTGTGTGTGTGTGTGTGTGTGTGTGTGTGTGTGTGTGTGTGTTAAAAATGGTTTAAAAGGCCCTGACTTAACTAAGTTTTATGTCCAGAGCGTTCAGTGAAACAGTTTGCTATAAATGCAGCAGTAAATTATTAGAATATAAACATCAGTTTCAGTAATGATTTACTTTTTAAACATTAATGTATTTGCTTATGAGTACAGAAGACATTCAGCCAGCTTTTTAAAATATGGTGAATTGTTGAAAAAGAGTTTTAATAGTTTTTTCGTTGTCTTTGACCTTTCCTATAATAAATGAAGGGAAATTTAAAAGGCAGTTTTTTTCCTCGGAGTGTTAATTGATCTGCTTGAAGTGACAATTTTTATTTCTAGTTTATCAGTCATCTGTCCTCTCTCTAATGAAAGGAGATGTGATCTATACTCCTGCTATTACTGTGAGTGGGAATAACATGCTGGGCTGCACTCCACAGGTGGCATGTTCCTCACTGCGCTTGATGTTTCTCCCCCTACTCTGACACAGTGCTGGGTCACCGGTGTCGGAGTGCAGAGCCCAAGAAGCTGCCCACCAGTGATGAGGAGCACGTCTACCCGGCTGACACCTGCGGAGCCACGCATGACGTCCAGCTTGCACTGTTACAGCGTTTCTTCAAGGATGTAGGTGTTCCTGGCCTCTTTTTCCACTTTTCATTCAGCTTTTTTTTTTCTGCCCCTTACACATGCTGTTTACACATACATTAAATTATAACAATGAAATTGAACATATGTTTTGTAGATTGCAATATGCATATAATTCAGCAAACAGTATAAATACATTTAAAGAAACATAACCATGTTTTACCTTTGGTATAAAGTTGCCTTTACATCAAAATAAGGAAAACATTTTCTTTTCTTTTAATCCATCAGTGGGATTTATATGACTTGTAAAGTTATAAAGATTTTGTGCTATAAAAAACTTTCAGTTTTATATTCATTTAGAAGATGCTTTTCTCCAAAGCCTTGCACAAATCACTAAACAAAAGTGCTTTTCACAACAGGCAAAAACCTTGCAGATGTGACTGTCAGAGCAGTCTGTGTCCAATACCTTCATTTTTACTGGCACACAACATGAGTAGCTCCATATAGAATGGAGACTGATAGGAAATACAGAGTTGGTCAGGGCAGATGGTGTGATGCAAATTTATGAAGCCGTTACATGATCAGGAGAAAAATGGGTCTGAAACACATGTATTCTGAAACACTTGAATGGTAAAAGGGAATCAGTATGAGAGAGAGAGAGAGAGAGGAAACTCATTAAACCACATTGAAAGCCAAAACTGAGAAATGATGACTTTTCATTTTGGACCTTTTTGTAAGTGGAACCACACTGTGACCTGAAACAGAGGAGGGTAGTGCTCTAGCTGTGGCTTAGCATGAGATTGTAGTCATGTCTTTTAAGTATCAATGTGCAGATCCTTTAACTCTCTTGTAGGCAGTCTGTGTCAATGGCACTTTTTGTTTTTAGTTCCTCACATAAGACTGTTCATTGTTTACCCACCCTCACAGCTCTAGTAGCGTGATGTGTTCTAAGCTTTTGTCATGCTCTTGAATAGAAGTACAGGGAGGGGCAAGTCGTTTTATGAAATATTTACTGTCAGAAGCAAGCATGCCTCGTGGCATCCTTCTGATCTCCTGGAACATGGATGTCTCTTCTGGACAACATGAACATTTATCCTGTTTTTAAGTAAACACTGGACATTTATTTATTTATTTATTTATTTGCTGATGATTTAAAGTGTTTTTTTAAGCATGTATAAAAATACCATGTCTTCCTTCCACTTCTGTATATTTGTTATATGGTCATAAAAATATCTATTGTCCTTCATAAACCCATTGATGTTTTAATTATGTTTTCTGGCCTGTTTCTTGTATAAAGGACTCACTGCATCAGAGATGTATTCACAGCTGCCTCTCCTGAACTATGGAATTGTGTTCTCAAGATGTTGCTGGTTTGTCTCCAGAGCTCCTGCCTGCAATCTGTCTCTATTGGTTGGGATGGAGGTGTTTACGTGCAGACCTGCGGCCACACCCTACACATAGACTGTCACAAATCCTACATGGAATCTCTGCGGGTGAGATAGACAGCATAAAAGGCAGAGTTGCTCTTCAAATGCTTGATGCACCATGTGTACATTTTCTGTCAAGCCTTTTTCATATTCACTTGAGGTTTCTGCTATTTTAAATCTTCATATACAGAAGGTCTTCATTTGCAGAGTTTTCCACTTCCCAACCGTGCATGTCACATGCTGATTTTAATACTTGTGTGTTTAAAACTCTAATCATTCCTAATCTAAGGGCTGGAATCCAGTTTGTTCTGAAATATCAGAAGGATCATGGTTTTCACTATGTAGTAAATGTGAAGGACTGCCCTATTAGTGTCAGTTTGTCTCAATGTTTTAACTTAAATCTACTGAACTGCCTGGGATGTTGTGTCCTGTATATGGGTTTGTGCTTTTGCCAGCAGGTCCAAGTGACAGTGATTTATTGTAAGAGAGAATGAAGACCTATTATACATCAAGCTTAAATGTGTCCATAGGATTGTTTTAAAGCTGAAAACAAAAAGGGATTTCCATAACGTAAAGGAAGCGGCAAAACACCCAGACTATTCACTGTAACTTCATTAAGGGATTGATATATGTCCTAATAGCAATTGTGTTTTGGAAATAAGTTTTGAGTTGGTTTAGAATTGGTTGTGATTTTAGTTTGTCACATATAACGTTGTTTATTACCCCGATTACTCTGTCTGTGAGTTACAAATGGAGCATTTGTAACTGGAGGCAAAGCAGTGTCAAAATTGTGTTTGACAAGATGACTTGAATTGTAAGCTCGGCCACAAACATGCATATTAAAAAAGTATTAATTCTGTACATTATAATTCAATGTTTGGGAGACCTTGGGAGCTAATTTTGCCCATATAAACATCTGTCTTCTCAACATCACGAATGCCCTAAACCAAGTGAATGAGAAGTTTAAAGGTCACTCCTTGAGTACAGAGATCTAGGTTAGATCCTACTAAGCAATGAAATGTTGTTCATGCGTGGTTTCAAGCTATAAGGAAACTATTAAAGGAGCACATAAGGAGAGCACCTGACGTGTAAGAGCTGTGTTTACCTCAGCTTAACTGTATCCCTTATCCTGACCACTATTTGTGTCAAGGTGTCTTTTCTGTATTCCTCATCTGCTATTTTATTCTTTGTCCTTAGAATGATCAGGTTCTTCAGGGCTTCTCTGTGGACAAGGGAGAGTTCACATGTCCCCTCTGCAGGCAGTTTGCCAACAGTGTCCTGCCCTGCCGCCCTGGCCAGGGCACAGAGTCAGGTGCATGGCACGGGCACAGCGGAAAGAGTCTTTCAGTGCTTGTCAAAGAGGTGGAGGACCTCCAGGACCAGCTGGGGGCCTTCCCAGTAAGCATCAGTGTAAGGCAGAAATATCTTCCCCATCTCCCTTTTTCTATATTACTCCCTCATCTTCACCATTCCTGTTTGCACTGGTAAATAACAATCAAGATCTTCAATGAAGAATAAATAAATGCCACTTATTTTAGGACTGATTATTAGTCCTATCAGGTTTAAGTTTCTATCTCCTGCCACTTGTGTATTGTTACCTTTAATACTGATTAACCTAAGTGGTGAAAACAGCCTTTTTTTTAATGTGCACCTTGTGCTCAACATGTCTTTAAGTCATGTCATGTGCTTCCTATGCCATCTTCTCACTTTAGTGCTGGAATCCAGACCTCTCTACACCTCTGACATTAATGGTTCCCTTTCAGACTGAATCCAATCTGACAAAGGAGATGGAATCTGTGATAAAGGACATTAAGAACACAACCCAGAAAAAGTACATGGATTATGGCAAGAACCCCGGCTCACCTGACAACGATTTTCTCTTCATGTACTCCGTGGCTAGGTGAGCTCAGCAGCCAAGCCAATGCTATATGTAAATGTAAATATTGTGCCACCCTACTGAAAAGTGCTGTGTCTGACCTGTGTTTCAGTGAATAGGTCAGGAGTGTAAGGAATGGCCTGATCAGAACAGGTTATCTCATGCAAGGCTGGCATGTGTCCCAGACCATTCTGAGCGTTTGCTGAAACGGCACCCCTGAGAGTGAGTTTATGTAGGGGTCGAGGCTTTAAAAACATGCTGCAGACATTGCTGTGCTCTGAATAAAGCACCACATTGACCTCACCTCTGAAGTCAGTGATCTGTGTGGTGGGTCTGCAGAACAACTTCCTCCTTGAGGTTAATACTGAAGGAACGCCAACCATTTCATCAGCAGATCCTGATGTTGAGTTATCTGTGGATGGGTAGTTGTGCTGTTGACATTGCTGTGTTGGCTGCATTGTGCGGTCTTTATACATTTGCTGGGCACTAAAAATGGCACTGGGCAGTCCTGATTACTTGGTGTTCTGTTTATAGTCGAGTCACTTTACAAGTACAAGTTTTCCTTAAATGGCTGTGTTTACACTTCATATTACACCGTTATTTTGGATTTATAGATCCTTTCAAAGCACCGCAGCCTTGTGTAATTCGGAGTACACTAAAGCCATATTGACTTGTTCTAGTGCAGTGTAAAGGCTGCTTATCAGCTCATTCTGTATGGATTTGCTCTGATTATGTTGCTTTGACATGTTGCATTTTGTGAATACCCTTTTTTCAGTTTTTCCACAATTTATCAAGGTGTACTGTTCTTGAGGAGCATCTTGATAAAATAAGCACTGGGCTTTTAAACATGAGTACTAATAACTTTGAAGGGCTGGGTGTCTGACACTGGAAACGCTGTGTTTCAGACAGTTATGCACCTGGGGTCCCTTTAAGGCCTGAGAGCAGCGTGAAGCTGATATGTTCCTGGGCAGAACAGGCAGGTTGTTACTAACTGATCATGACAATGCCTGCAAATATGTATATCCTTGCTACTATTTAAATAAGAGGCAATTAGTAGCAGGCAACTGGCAGCATAGAAGCTAAGGACATGGACTTATAGCCAAAAGGTTGCAGATACCAGCCCTATACCCTGTTACTGCTATTGTGCTCCTGAGCAACGCAGTGACTCCAAATCGGACCTGTAGAAGCACCCGACTGTGTAAATGGATCATATATGTTGCTTTGGGTAGGAGTGTCTGTTAAGCAATGAATGGTAATAATAAAATGAGAGACAAAGGTTCCAGACTTTTTCACGAGCACTAAGGGGTTGGCCTTCCTTCTGTCAACAACCCACCCCAACCACCCTGCAGTGAATAGTGCTAGCTCTCTCCCTCTTTGCCCGTTTGGTCTCCAGTGCTCATTGAGCAGCTCAAATTGCTTGAAGAGTGGAAAATTCCTCTGTCACGCACAGCTCTTATCAGCGGCAGGCAGATGGAGCCCGGTGCGGCCGCATTATCGGTGTGAAATTGCTTTTTCCTCCCAGGAAGAAGGGATCAGCTTGGGCTTCGCTGGCCTGACTCAATAAGCCCATAACTTCAGCATAATAACCACTTGCAGTTTAGCCTTATTTTAGTAACATGTAGAATGCATAAATATCTTTTTAATCTAGTGAAAAAAAGCTGTTTATTTAAAAAATGATTCTACGACATCCAAACGGAAGTGTTTTTTGAGATGTTGTGAATAGAGGGGGCTCAATAAATAAGTCTATTTTTCTGTTTATTTTCTTATTCTGAACCTACGTGGACAAATGTGAACATTATGAAAGGTAGCTAAAAGTACACCAAGAGGGCACAGGGTTCTAGAGTTGAGGTTTGTGACGCTACATCACGTGTGACTTGGACCCTGCCTCCTCAGATAACTTGTAACATCTTTTGGCTGTCCCTTTGCACTTTCCCCAGGACGAACCTGGAGCTGGAGCTGGTACACCGAGGGGGCGACCTTTGCTTTGGGGGAGCCAGCGCCGCTGTCAAGCGCTCCTGCCTCAGTGAGTTCCCAAAACCTTCCCTCCCTCCCGTGATGTCATCCCAGATGCCTGCTGCTCTAAATGTTTAAGCGAGTGACCCTGTCCAATTAGTCCTTGGTCTCAAAATGTGGAGGATCTCTGTGTAGTGCAGGATGACCTATCCCTTGACCCCGAATAAAGCTTCCTGGGAAGGACATGGTTTTTCATTGTTTTCTAAGGGACTCCTGTTCCTTCCTTGTCCTCTGGCCACCAGTGTCACCATGTTGTACTGGCCACTGATAGTGCCTGTAGCTGATGGGGGGGTGGATGTCATTTTAAATCTCTGCAACATGCTGATACAGCAGTGATATGTAAATGCAGGTCTGGGGGGCTCAATGTAGCACGTTCCATTTCCATTGGGGTTACAAAGGCCTTTCCATATCTATGTGACCCCACCCCTGCTTATTCCCACTATATTTCAAACATATTGAGAAAGTTACTGTTTCCATCAACAGTTTAACTAAGAATAAACTAAAAAGAATTTCAAAGGGGTGTAACTAAGGATTTACCTTTTTACTATGCCTGTGTGCAGTAATTTGGTTTTTTTTTTTGTTTTTTTTGTAAAGAATGCTCGCAGAAGAGCATAGGCTGTAGTGTTACAGGGGTCAACAGTTTTTTGTAAACAAGTGGTTTTTATCAGAGCAAAATGCATGATAGCATGCAGTTGCAATGCCTACTGCAATGGGACTGGGAAGGGGACGTGGCATCTCAAATGGGTTTTCTATGTACTTTCCATCGGAGACAGCCGAAGCAAACGGTGAAGGTTGTCCAGTGAATGATAAACCTGTTGCCGCTGATGCTATGGTCTCTGTGACTCAAACCCAGACTGGAAGTTTTAGCTAACATTAGTGCTTGAACAGATACATTTGCTAAGGGAAAATATTTTTTCTGCATACAAGATGACCTTCTCTACAGTGATTTCTAATCTTTTAGACTCAAATTTTTCAATATGAAATTTGGAAACTATTTTGGCAATGTGGAACATATTATTGTGTAAAAGCAAGAGTGACTCAGGGTACAAATATATGGTTTATGATGATACAGAAATTCACTGTGGTATTTAACAAATTCATCCAACTCAAATGCCACAATGGATTTGAAAATGCAAAACTAAGTGCTGTTCACAATTGTTTGATGGAGAGGTGCCACGTGCTGGAGTTTGCTTGTTGTGTGGCTTGCAGCCAGAAGTGTACAGCTGCTGTAGCTTCATTATCTTTCCACCGCTATTGGGAAATGTAGAGTATCACACCACCGCTGCTGTCTGCTATATTATTTGCGATGTTATTACCCAGTAGGCATTGTACCTTTTAAGTTCTCAGTATGTTGGTGGGCAGAACTACGATGCTCAAGCCCATATCACATGGTAATTCAAATGCCCACATGTATTGCCTCAAGATTATTTGCGTTCTAATGCAGTAGAATTTATTAAATGATTGTAGCAGTAATAATGCAATAAAAATGTTTCAGTGGTCTACTGGTCTGGAGAATATGGCAGGAAATAAACTTACTAGGATTCTTCCAGTCACCCAGATATCACAGGTCCATCTTTAACTATAAGAAAGGTTTAAAAAGGTGGAATCTCAGTAGCTCGGATTGCTTCTCAGCAGTCAGGGGACGTCTCCATTTCTGGCATGGACACAGTTGCAAGCTGCAGGCTACCTACATTTGTCAAGGGCTTCAGACCTCTCATCATCATCTCCTGTTTTAAATCCTTAGAATTTTTTGTGTAAAGGTTTTTTTTTTTTTTTTTTTTTTTTTCCCCCCTCCACTCGATTTGATTTAGTTTACTGGCCGCATACTGCAAAATCTAACTCCGTGCAAAAATGGCCACACTGAGAAATTTAAGGAAATAATAACGTTTTAATCGCACATCTTAAGCATGTGATCCGCTTACTTCCCCCAAGCTATTTTGCAGGCATGTCGTCTAGTTTGAGATCTCATAGTTGCATTTTTTTTCTTCCTGTTTACACACAACACAGAGAGGGGCCATGATGGCTTGCACAGGGAGGATGGTGACAGTCAGTGAAGTGCAGCCTGGAGATCATGCTCTGTTGGTGGGTTATCTTGGGGAAGTGAGTCCAAGTAGTGGAAACCTTTGCTGTGCTTTCTGTCTTAACCCACACGCTTGCCGTTATTGAGAAATGTTTTCCTGCGAATGGAAAAGTGGAGTAGTGCCGAGTTCAACGTGAGTGTGCCCCAACACCACCGAGGACTATGTTATTCACCTCACTCTTTTTACTTAACCTTCCAATTCTTTTTCTTCTGCTCTGAATATCAGCATTCCAGACACAGAGCACTTTGACTAAATCAAGCAAAAAAATTAATGAAAAATTATTTTCCATTAAAAATTTTTTTTGTTCAGGTATAGTCCTACCATTGTCCAGAAAACTGTTCGTTGTGGGAGGAAAACTGTAAAGATGTCTGCATTTGGTCCTGCAGCATGATAGTTGAATAGACCTGTCTTTGCACCACCACTGTTGCTGGGCAACCATGAAACATGCATTTTTTGGGAGTTTTCCATTTGGATGCATCGTTGTCTCTCATTACAAATAAGTTCAGGAATTTCATTTTCATTACGACCAGAGACCTCTAGAGGGCAGTGTTGCTCCACGTTCTGCAACTCCACCACATTTTTTTTTTTTTTTTTTTTTGTTTTTGAATACCTCCATTGGTTTCTCTTGTGACTATTTTATATCTTCTGGGTAGCTGACAGTCTATTCCACTGTACTGAAATGTATGACCATTCAAAAGAACATGACAGCTGGAAAGATGCATTAAAAAATGTTTTCTGAATTTGCTTGCTGTCTCCCTGTCTGTCAGTCTTGGGGTTGTATTGTTGGGTGAGGTTTGCAGACTGCAGTGAGCTGTGCTGATATGGCTGACAAGGTCATATCAGTCTAACAAGTGCTGGTCCCTTGGTTCTCTTACCTTTGTTCCATTCCAAGCATTTTTCCTTATGCAGTCAACAGAAGGTAAAGGATCTATTCACAGCATTAGGTGTCGATTCACTATACTGTTATGTTCATTTAAGACCTACATTTTAAATCTAATTTAGCACTTGGAGGCTGCATTAACAGGCCTGCAGAAAAATAGGTTAATGACTTTGGCTATTTAAGGAGATGAGGTAACTGTGGCCTAGAATAGAAAATAGCTCATATTTTCATTCACAGATATAGTTAAGTTTCGGATGCCCACTGGAATATAAAATCGACACCAGCAGGCTCAGCACCAAACCACTGGATTTGCTCCACATTGCAGCAGTGTCTGTCCATTGTGGTTCCCATCCTTGCAGGATCAGTTCTGCAGTAATGAAGTCATGTCACAAAGTCCACTGTGACAGAATGGGCAACACACATTACAATGACAGCCACTATGTAAATTTTTTAATTTCTCTGCTGTCACTGAGAATGCATGAATAGTAGCTACTTGTTCCCATATGTTTGTTTGAGCTGATGGAATATTGCCACATACTTCTCATTTTTTGCTTCTGGTTTGTCATGCCTGTGCGTTTTTTAATTTTAGTGCTGTAATTTTCCCTCTTAAAATTAATGCAAAGTTGATGTTTATGGGTCAGAAAAAAATAGCTTCAGCAAATGTTTAGAATACCAAATGATTTGAGCAGCATTTGAAATGAAATGCATTTATTCAACTTATTATTAATATAACTTGATTATTGAGTGTGACCTAGTAAAACGTTCTTGTTTGGATATACATTTTCGCGGTTTTAAGGTTGCATTTCTGTAGTACAAATGAATCATTTTTGAAATCACTCAGGACTGGATGTGTTTCTGTCTCCTGGAAGCCTGTTTAGTCTAACATCTGTTTAGAACCACAAAAAAGTGTGCTTAACAGTATTGATGGTGTTGTAAGGTAGCAAAGCTACTGACAAATCTATCCCTTAGTTCTGCACAGTAATGTTGATCCAGTGGGTTGTTTGACTTAATGTGTTTCTTCAGCCACCACAGCTCAGACATGTGAACGGTAGTCCAGTACCTGCAGTCCAGCCAGATGCTGTAGTCTGCTGTCCTGGTCCAACATTGTACATAGAAACAACTGCAGGTAACTGCTTTATGTGTTTGTTCTGTGTTATTCAGATCAACTCTTTCATGTGCTGGCCATGCACATGCGTCTGTACAGCATCGACTCGGCCTACAACCCATGGACTAGGCTAACGCGGATCACCCCAAGCAGACTGTCAAAGTGAGTCTTTTCTGTCCTAGACCCTAGATCAAACTTCTGGTCTCCTAACACCACTCTCTGCCATGCCTCACACTGGACCTGCATTCCACGCTCGAGGGTCAGTCTCGCATCCCTCAGTTTACACCTGTTACTGTCATGACCCCATCATCTCTCTCCGTGCTCCACTCCTCCTGTCCCCTCGAAGTCCTCATTTCTAATGTGCAGTGCCACAGACACGGTTGCCATAGATACTGATGATTGCTGCATCTAGCAAATTACATGGCACTGTGCTGAAAGCTGAACATCTCCCCCACCCCCTCCAACCCTACTCATATCTCAGAAACGAAAAATATTTGCAGCAGACATTTGGACGCCTCCCCATCTCTCTCCAGGGCTGCAGCCAGTGATTTGTGCAGATGCAGAAAATTAAGTCATTGCCCCCCAGGTTCTACAAATTCACGCAATGTTAGAAATGGCTTTTCACCCTTATTACAGGTATCTTGAAACCAGAATTGGGTCTCTTTGATTTAAAAGATCCTGCAAGTTTTCCTGCCAGTGTGATTGTCCCATTTTGTCCCATATAAAGTGCTACTAAGAAATTGAGCCTCTCTCTCTCTCGGCTGTGCAAGGCAGGCAGGTGAGTGCTGGGTCTAACTCGGCTTTCGGCAGAGCTGTTTATCATCGGAGCGTGATGGGAGAACATCCTCATCTGGGTTCCTAAGATTTCCTCCTGCCTACCCTCTGCAGACCAAGTTATGATTAACATTTTAGTTCCCTTGCTGGGTTCTAGTGGTTTTCAAGATTTTGAAAAATCTGAGCACAGAGCCAGAGCACAGCTGTGAGCTCTTCACTTGAAGCAAAGGAAGCGCAAAGCGAAAACTTAGGGCCCCTGTCAGTTCCAGGAGTCCCATTCCAGGGCAACAGAGTCAATGCAGGGCTCTATCTTCCTAGACCTTTCTCTAAAAGTCAAGGATACTGTAAGTTCTCCTTCCAAATAAAGGATCCAAGATCAAATTTTTAGTTAAGGTACTTACCCTGAAATTGTGTAAAAATATACTGTTGTATGAGTGATTAAATAAACATAGCACAATATAGTTACAAACTTCAAGTTGCCTTGGGCAAACAGATCATTTAAGTAATGGTTAATGATAATATCCTGTCACTGTTCAGTAGTATCAACGAAGTCTCAGGTTCAGAAAGTGGCAGATAACATTTTCCACATAATTCAAGTAATGCAGTAATGCATTATAATGTTGCCCACCTCTTTTCCTGTCTTCCAGAAGGTTTTTAGAAGAAGCACATACTACAGACTTCTTTCTTCCCATTAACTGCTCATTCTGAGGGTTTACTAGGCATTTCAGTCTCATTCTGTTATGCACACAAGGGAAGAAGGCTTCTGTTTTAAACTCAAGGCAGCCAGGGTCTTGTCAATCCAAGTGAGCCAGTGTTACTTTAGCGGTTTGACTTTGTTTTGCTTTGGACTTAAAAAGGTGTCAGCTTTAAGAATATAATGGATTGTCCTGTAATTGTTTCTGTGAAATCCCCTCCAAATCTGTTTCTGGGTTGAGGAAATAAATTGAAAGGTCACTTGTAGCTGTTACCACAAAGAATGAAAAAGTTTTTCTAAATATAAATATCATTATTGAGATAATATTGGTTGTGGGTTTCCCATCCTGAAATGAAAAACATCAATTTAATTCAAATGGAAATTACTGCAGCCTTCTGTTTTGAAGTTACAAGATGATGATCTTGTATCTGTGGGAGTGTGACAGGTCTGTGGTAACAAGTCTGTGGTATCGTTTTCTCCTAGCAGCCTCTGTGATGATGATACGCCTGAGGTGCCCATGCTGTTCAGAGATGTGCCCTCCCTGTTGATCATCTTTGTGTTGACCATGCCACAGCCTCTGCACAAAGGTATGACCGTGAAGGCCTCACTTGCCCTCCTAGGCGGGGAGGGTCTGCATGTTGAGTGGTTGCAGTGTCTGAGATTCAGCAGCCAGCAAACCGAGCAGGTGGTACTTCCATGTCCCTGAGCGCAGCCGAGCACTCTGGCTGCTTGTTCACTTGCCAGCCTTCTTTCAGTCTTTGAGGAATAAAATTGCTGTAATTATTATATGCCTGATGCCGGGGGTTACGGGTCTTTCACAAAGAGGATAATTGTAGAAGTGCTTGACACAAGCAAAGGATGCTGGCCAATTGCTCAGGTCAAGGAGAGTTCAGCCTTTTTATTGCCAAGTACAACTGATTGTTTGACTTAAGAAGCATGGTTCTAGGAATAGTATATTGCCTATCCACCATTCTTATCTTTTTTGTTTAACAAATCTCCATTCCCTTGTTCAGTTATCTTTACATTTTACTTGAGCGGAGACAGGAAAATCTTTCTAAATACGAGTGTTTCTAATATCAGGTCTTCTGAGCTCAAGGGAGGGAAATGACTGTAGTATAATTAAAGCAGAAATCTTTGCCAAGTGAGGTTAGCCAACAGCCAGGTACACTTGTGTACACCGTCCATCCATCCGTTTTCTATAATCACCTGTCCAATGCAGGGTCATTGGGGTCCAGAGCTTCTCGTAGCAGCACAGGGTGTGTGCCTGGCTGTACACCAGACAGGATGCCAGTCTATCACAGGGCAGTGTTTCTCACTCCGATGCATACTCGCTCACGCATTAACACATTACATCCACGGGCCTAACGCTTTTCCCCCCCGTTTGTTGCTGAATTATCAAAAGTAAGCAGTGCTGATCATTTGAACATTTCCTGGAATTTACTGTGATGAAAGCTGTTGCTCTAAGATCTGCTCCAACCTCTGCAACAGTACAGCTTCCTCCTGTTGCCCTTCAGTGTTCACACAAAGAAACAGCATTCTGCCTCAATATATCTTTTTCAGTTTCCCATGTATTAAGCAAGAAAAAAGCAGAATGTCACTACAGCACTCGCTGTGCGATGCAGAGTTGATTTTAACACATCACAGACAGAAGGGGCTCGCATGAGACCTTTTTATTATAGCTAGAGTGTCAGGAACAGGGACCAGGCTTCAGGGCCTATTTGTGGGCAGAGTTGACTGAAGGGATTAGTTAAACAGGTTTAGGAGCTGGGGTGTTTTGACGTGACATCAGGCTTCTCACTGAGGGGTGACGCTGTAACAACCCTTCATTGTGTGTCACTTGCACACTCTGGCTTGCAGTAAATGTGAGCTGGCACCTGGGTGCTGACAGATATGTTTACTGATCTCTTTAAGCCTTTAGAAATGGAAAAGTCCTTGTCAGTAAAGCAGTTCAGTGGGGAAGCAGATGGGGGGGATATGACGATTTCTGCCATGTAATAAAATGGCTGCAATGTTATTAATGTACCGCATGTCGTATTTGTTCGTACCAGTGAGAAAGCAATCTTAAGTTATAGTCAATTTGCAGGCTAAACTTGGTTGCTTCTACAACCAGATATGTATTACATTGTTTTAAAGGCAAAACTAATGAAGGACTAAGGACAGTGATTTCACAAAAAACACCTAGAATTTCAGAATGGTGAACGGACACGTTACGCGAGACCTGAGACCGATCATTTCCTCAATGTAAAAATATTGCTTTGACTGAAACAGCCGAATTGATTTATATAAGCATCTCAGAACTAAAGATTGGTAAGTAATTGATTGTGACTGAGAGCCGATGTACACAACGTTAAGACGTTAACTAGTTTACATTTGCTGAATTTACCTGAAATGCGGACGTGCGAGTTCGCTGTAGATGCAGAGGCAAAAACGGACAAATCAGATGGGTGCATATGGCTTTAAATATTAAGAAATTGCAAAGGAGCCAAACTCAGTTATTTACATTTTGTGCCCTTCATTTCCCCAAATAATTGTGTTGCCATTATGTCCCAGTGGTCTGTATTTATAATCGGCAGGTTTGCATTTTCTTTATTAAGTGTGCAATAGTAAAATAAGTGTTACTTTATTCCACTGAGTCCACCAACAAAGGGTAGACATTATTAAAAATCTGTGCAGAGACTTGTAGCATTAATTCAAAGACGGAATAACCAAAAATAATATAATACAATATGGTCTATTCTGTGCATACTATATCGGATATATGCAAGGGTTTTCAAAAATCATATCTGTGAATGATGTTTTTCTCCTACAGAACACTTCACGTGTGTGGTGAAGGTGCTTTATACCCTGCAGTTCAGCCAGGCCATTGCTGCTCTGTCAGTCAAGCTCAGCCCAGAAGAGAGGCTAGCCTGGAGCACATCTGGAGCTCTCAAGAAGGTAACAGAGGTGGAAATTGCATCACTGTATAGTCAAATCTAAATCAGTCAATAGCTTATGCAATCGGTTTATCTGGTGTGCTGGAGTGCACTTCACTCTATCCCACTTGTTCATGTTGAGTGGACATCCAAAATGAAAAAAAATCTCTGACCATTTAATGTGTGAGGATTTTTCTACATGTGGCTTTAAAATGTAAAAGCGTTATGACTCCCAGATGTGTAAGAGTAATCCGTCTTCACTCTAGATATACATTTCACACAGTGTAGTCATCTGGTATCTGTTTGAGAGTGAATATACCAGTCTTAACTGCATACATTTCAAATGGCAGACAAACATAAAAGTTTATTTAGAAGTGGCAAAAACACCGATTCCCTTTCTACTGAGAACAGTGGAATATGTTGGTTAATCACTGTCCCCTAAACCAACGTGATTTGCAAGATCCTCTTTGCGCTTTAACACACCTGTCCATATGCAATGCAGTTTCTTTGTGCTTGTACTGCTAAGAGTATAAAGACCTTAAGTCATAACAAAGACAAGTGCAGCTGGGAAGAAAGAGACCCAAAGACATGAAATTCTTCCTCTATAAACCTATGACGTTGAAGGTGAGGTAGATAAGAGGGCTGCCATTTTATATTCTTTTTCTGTCAACTTGATAAATGCGGTTTGTTTAACCCCACATAAAGTATTAGTCAAACCAGGAGAATTTCATCCTAACACACATCAGGTAGTTTTACCACTTATCGACATTTAAATGTTTTGTTGTTTTAAAACGGTTGCGACTACAGTAACTTTCTTGTATCTGCATTATATGCCACAACATACTGGAAGAGCTTAAGAAGTGCGAGGAGAATTAAAATTCTAACGGTGACGAGACCTCTACGTTGTTTTATATAGGGGATTCAGTGATGATCTGCCACTGTAAAATGTTTATTTCATTACAGTACTTGCATAACCATAAAATGCAGCCTTGAGTCTTATTGAATACAGCTGGGCCATAGTATCATGCTGTGAGTCTTTATATAATCTTTATATAAGTTTTCATAGTGATGTCACTTTATAAAGCTGATTTGAACAGCCAGGTTTACCATCTTTCCCTTGTGTATGAAATCAAGAATGAAAATTTCTCAACTATTATGCAGCTATTTGTTTTTTACAAACTAAAGTTGTATCTCAAAAGAACATGAAAAATAAAGTACACTTTATTAGTAATACTACAGTAGTTAGCTTTTTTGTGGTCACAGAATGCTAGTTTCTGTGAGACATCTTTCTATCCATTCATCTATCTATCCATCCTTGTTAACTGCTTAATCCTGAAATGGGTCGCAGTGGCTCAGAGCCTGTTCTGAAATCGTTGGGCACTAGGCTATGAAACTAACCCCAGATGGTGATATGCCGGTCCATTGCAGCATGGCCACGGTATGAGGCATGAAGTTTGTTGTTATTTATTCCTTCTAGCCCTTTTTTTTTTTTCTTCTACTAAGCGACTTATGTTGGGTTTGTTTCTGTCTTCAGTTGTCTAAGCTACTGATTTATCCATGTATACAGTTAGGTAATTTCTACTGAAGTAACTCAAGGTAAGTATGTTGATCGGGATACTGCATTAGGAGGGATGACTCGAACCTTGTTTCGTTGATTGCAAGACAGCAGTTCTGACCACCATCACACCTGCTGTCCCGTTTCTCTGCACAGAGGTAGCATGGAAGCCTTGCATGCGAGATTGCATGGGACCAAGAGAATCCTCCCCTTACGGCCTGACCACTGTTGCTAACTCTGTAACCTTTGACCTACAGAATGGCAGCAATGCAGAGAGGTGCTGGGAAGCCCTGCTGAGCCATGTCGTTGGTGAGCTGTCCAAGGGCAAGAATGTGTATGAGGGGGACTTGGAAGAAATGCCCATGGTGAGACAGCCAAAATATGCCTACCTCTTAATTGTACTATTGAGTCGTGGTGAAATGCTGCAAGTCACGTTGTTTCTGTCTGCTGCAAGATCCCAGATGCCACCAGTGTGTAGAGTAATGTAGATTTAACCATCTGGTTTGGCTATGTGTTGTGATTTTGACTGCATCGCTCAAAGGTTGAAGGTTGTGTGTGTGTGAAGTGTGTAATTTCTGTTGTTCTCTGTTATATTTAACTGTCTCTGCAGCTGAGCTCTAGCATCTGCTCCCCACAGTCCATAGAGTACAGCCTCCAGCAGTTTTGCCTGCCTTTCCTGCGCCTTTGCTGCCTACTACAGCACCACCTCTATAGTGATGACCTGCCTGGTTGCTCGGTACTGTTCCTCCCTCAACTGCTGCTCACTTCAGTTTTCGTTTAATTTGACCAACTTCAGATTACACTCCGGTTTTGAATTGTACTGTTTTCAGTTTTATTTCCATTTTAGTTTCTTTTTGGTTTCGTTGTATTTTAAATTCAATTTCGTTTCATCTTAAATTCCTGAAACGTGAATAGTAAAAACTGGGTAGTACAAGCTGCATTATTAATTTTCATGGCTCCCATTCCCTGCCCTTTTTTGTCCAGAGGGAGGAAGAGTTTTCTGTCCTAGCCCACTGCTTGGGGCTGCTGCCGCTGACTGTAGACCCCTCCAGCTCACTGACCAGTGCCAGCTGTCTGGAGTGGCCGGTCTGCGCCTTTGAGCTGATGTCTCAGTGGTGTGCCGAGGTTACAGGGCTAACGGAAATGCAAACAGACCAGACCATTGTAAGTCCCCAGCAGCTCCTAACTGCTATAACTTGCCATTCAGTATAACAATACCCATGACAAGCTCCAGTGTTGCTGATGCTAAGTTGCATAACATTGCAGATAGAAACAATCTGCGTTATTACTGTGGTTCCATGACCTGGGCTCTCAATATCACTCCAGCTAGAGGACTAGAGAACAAACCTTCTCACTCCGTAGTGAGTGGAAGTCCAGACAGCCCTACCCTTTCCTGCTGATTTTGAAAGCCATCAATCACACTGCCAGAGAATATAAAAACATTCTCAACTTCATATCCTCAGCTGTCAGTGTGGATTGTCTCCAGCAGTCTCCCACAGAATTGAAATGCCATGAATCGGTGTGTGTTACATACGTGTCCTTTTGTAGCTTGTTTGTCAGTGTAAAACTATTTCCAGTTATTTACGTCACATCTATCTATCTATCTATATATATATATATATATACACACACACACACACCCACACACACACTTGATCTATATATATATTTATATATATATACACACACACACACACAAATAAAGAAATATATATATATATATATATATATATATATATATATATATATATATATATATATATATATATATATATATATATATATATATTCTTTTTAGCAGAATGTGACTGGTATCAGGAGTTAGTTATGAAGATTTTTTGCCAGTGGTTTTCTTTTGTTAGACCGAATGGAGAAGAGATTACTTAAAACAGGCTTTCACCTGGCCTCTCTCTGAGATAACAAGGAAGCCACATCTTGGTTAGGTCCTCTGTAAAGCCTGAGGATTTGAGTGCTCTATTTTTTTGGAAATCCATTGGCAGGCGATTGAGAGCGAGTGAGTAAGCAGGGGGGATGAATGGAACTGCTGCACGATTAAGTGGTGGGTGGATTAACTCAGTTCTCAGCCAGATAGATTTGGACTTGGGGAATAGTGTCACTGGCTCTTCATTAAAGAAAAGATCTTGACAGTGGGGAGGTGGGAATCACTGGGTGTGTTGGAAGGTAGAGTTAACCCTGCACAACAAAAGTATGGAAACAGCAAGGCTGTTTTCACCATCTGAAATATAATGTTTTCTGTGCCAGGTACTGCTGGAAAAAAAAAAAAAAAAAGTATAAATATAACTTCAGATGACATGTTTTAAACGCTGCTAGCTAATGAAAGACCCTTTATTTTCTGTTGTATGATTTGTGTTACAAACTGACTTAAATTTTCATTTTAATGTGTTTCAAGAACAAAGAGCAGCATTTGTTTACCAGTGTCTAGCTATGATAGAAATAAATGTGAAGTAATAAATTAGTGTTGCAGTGGGTAGTGCTGCCCCTCCAGAGCACTTTGGTCTTTTCAAGCGTAGATTTCAGTCGAGCTTAGTTTATGTGGAGTTTGTATGTTCTCCCTGTTCCTGTGAGTTTCCTCCAGATGCTTCAGTTTCCTCTCCCAGTCCAAAGATGTATCAGGTCAATTGATCACTCAAAATTGTCATTGTGTGTGTGTGTGTGTGTGTGTGTGTTACTTCCTTCTGATGGACAGGCTTTCCATTTGCAGAATACCCTCTTAGCCTACTGTGCAGAGGTTCTGGGTTAGGCTCCTGACAAGAACAAATGGTTAAATGTGAGAAAGAGAAATGGAGGCAGTGATTAAGCGAATTAATATACCAGTTGGGACAATGCTGTTGTAACTTAGTTGTTCCACCTCACATTTCCCAGAATCTCCTCGTTCAGGACCCTCAGTGGGCTGCACCCCACCTCCTCCAGCTGCCTGAGAACTACAATACCATTTTCCAGTACTACCACAGGAAGTCGTGCTCCTCCTGCAAGAGGGTTCCCAAAGACCCCGCAATCTGTTTGGTCTGTGGCACCTTTGTTTGTCTCAAGGGTATGTGCTGCAAACAGCAAAGCTGCTGTGAGTGCGTTCAGGTGAGTGGTGCTTAATAGGGTCCTAGGGTCAGTATTCATGTTGTCTTCTAATGGGTGCTAAAGTAGTTGTTTGTTCCAGCACAGCTTAAATTGAGAGGATATATCAACACTAGGGTGAGCAGTTGTACAAAGGTCATAAGATCTCCAAGTTACTGTTCACATGGAAGAGGTTACTTGAAGCCCTTGTCAGGACAGAAATGAGCATTTTTAGGTAGAAATTAACATTTTCCTTACTCACAAATAATAAAACTAGAGTAATGATTGTTTTTAAATTGAAATTCTCTGACTGTTTCTGTTACGAATGGTTTCTTCAGTTATCTGTTTATAAGGGTTTAAGTCTGTGGCAAAACAAAAGTGAGTTGTGTATCTGCGGCCCCAGCCAATAGGTGGCAGTAAAAGTAAAATGCCCTCAATAAATGTAAGTAACCACCTTGATTCAAATTCCCTCCATGGTATTTATATTGTATGTATGGTGTTCAATCAGCATTGAGTAGGAATCTGTAGAATCAGCCTTACTATAGCTCAAAGTGAATACAACCTGAAACAACTTCTTATCAGGATCAAACAAAGTGTAAAAATGGACTTGCACTTTAACTGAACAAGACACATATCCTGACAACCGATAAAGTCAATAATTTCACTGTTCATGAAGAAGAAAGAAAAATAGTTGACAACTTCAGTCTAATGGGCTCAAATATCAATAATGAGACATAACTGGGTACAAACATTCGACTTGTTCAAGCTGTGGTTTTGTCAGTAAAATATGCATGTGAAAGTAGGACAAAGAAATTTGACACCTTTGAATTATAATGTTGACAAACCTTAGTACCAATGTATACCGTGGGTTGTCGTTAATATCAGTTTTGGTTGGGATCAAAACCGTTAGCCCTGGAGGCCCAAATGACAAGGTTTCGACTTTCGTACTTCGGACAAATCACGCAAAGAAAAAGATCATTGGAGAAGGAAATCATACTTCGTAAATTCAAGGGTCAAAAGGGAAGACCTGCAATATGGTGGAGTGACACAATACCTGAACTACAGACAGCCATCAATGACAGCACAAACACAGTTCAGGGCAACTATACATAGATAATATATACATCACATACATATACATCAACATCAACTGGAGAGTACTTAACAACAGTGAGTTGACATTTTTGTTTTGATGGTTTAAACTCAAACCTGTTAAAATATTGAAATAAAGTTGTCATACCTGTATCTTTCCAGGTCCATATCTTTCCGGTTTTCCAAAATCTAACCTGCAAGTAGATATTAACCCTTTATTGAATGTGACTTAGAGGTAAAGTGACTTTAAATTTCAAACAAATAAACTTAGAGTTTTGATCCCAGATGTGTTCATAAACTGTGCAGCCAGTGTAATTGTTTGTGGAGTTAAGTGCTAATAAACTCGCACGTGGTTGTTATAAGACTTGCCTCCCTACCTCTAAATTTTCTATATTAAACTCTGATTTACTGTTCTACCGCAGAGCCTAGTAGGAACATGGAGTGATGGTCTAAAGTGTTTTTACAGTTGAGTCTTTTGTCTGTCTCCATCAGCATTCACAGGTTTGTGGTGCAGCAACAGGCATCTTTCTCCTGATCAATGCTTCTGTCATCATCATTATCAGAGGCCACCGATTTTGTCTCTGGGGTTCTGTGTACCTGGATGCTCACGGAGAGGAGGACCGAGACCTCCGGTAAATTTTCTGTAATCCCACGTGCAGAAATGCACGTTCTTTGCAATAATTAACTGCTGTTACCATAGTAATCCATGGAGCTTGTACAGTAACACTAACCACTTCAGTTTTGTAACTTGTCACTGTAAGCAATTTGATAATGAGTAAAGTCTCAGATATTTATGTCTTGTATGAGTACAGTATATGAAGCCCAGTTCAGCTCCAGTGTCCAATGTTGGTGAGAAATAATAGAGTAGCATGGAGAATGAGAACACACCACATAACTGCTCCCAAAAACAAAACTAAAATTTGTTTGACCCATGAATGCGTTATTTCCATTGGATCTTTGTTAGAACAGAATTGTGCAGAAGTGTGCAGGCTGCTCTTCATTTTTCTTTTCCCTGTCACCTAGTCAATCATAGCCACAAAAAAGAGGGCGAAAAAAGAAACAATAGACTGCTTTGTGCAGTTTCTAATTTCTTCCATCTTTTTGCATTCCATCTTCCATCTTCTTCAGTCATCTTTTAGGTTGACTTGTTCTTTTTGGGGATGTTTGTTTGGAGGGTTGAAAACATCACTGTTTTGTGTCTGCTGATGTGGAGTTTAATGTGTTCACACAAGATGGAGAAACAAAAAAGGTCATTACATGGACCTGAAAAACCCTCTGAATGATCCAGCAGCTCTGACCCCCTGCTCAGCTCTAAGTATGGGGCGGGGTGTTTTTGTTTAGCTATCAGGATTGAATGGATTTGATATCTTAGCCTGTAACCCTGCATAATTCATTATAGGTTTCTACAGTGATTAGACTGCATTTATAGTTTTAGAAAGGCCATTTATGAAAATATGTAAGGATAACATATTGACTCTTCAGATTTCCTTGACTGACTGCATTAGAGTATTATCCATTAATTCATTTCTAATAACAAATTGCTCCAGTGCAGGGTCTTGGTGGTCTTGAGCCAATCCTTGAGGCAACATTCATAACTAATAAATCCTTACAGCAGAAGAGAGCATTACAGTTGAGATCTCTGGTTTGCACCATGTCAGATGTTGTCAGTGTCACACAATCTGTTTAATGGGACAGAGAGAAAACATTGGCTATCTCAATTTGCAGCCTCGCCAAAAGGCACTCAAGTTAGGGACCTAGGGACCCAGCTGCACACTGTCAGGTGTCAGTGACCCAGTCACCAGGAAAGCAGAGGCAGTGACAGGGTCCTCCTGCCACCTCATTAGAAGACTGACAGGATAAAGATGACAGGCATTCCCCCTGCTGGATTGTGGAAATCCTCACTCCACGTCCCCTCATGGCATGTGACCACAAACAATGGTGCTTGCCATTTGGTTAGGAGTTCTAACTGGGAGGTTTGAAGGAGGAGACGTGCAGTGTTCTAACCCTCCCAGCTGTTATAATTGAAGGACTCAGTTTGCCGGTTCTGGACTTGGAGCAGATGCTCCCGTGCCACTGCTCCCAGGGAGTGGAGCTTACCACACAGCTCCAGGATACGTTGGATTTCATTTTTGCTGGAGCTGGGAGTCTCTTCCCAGATCTTCGTGATAATCTCCAAAGGTATCTCTCAGCTGGCAGCCATAGGGTGAGTAGCCTTAGGAGGCTTGGGGGAGCTTGCACACCGTGAACATCGGAAGCACTAGCGTTTTGTCCCCATTAATTCCATCATTAGCTATAAAGTCACATGCGATTTTTTCAATGTTTTATTAAAGTCTTCCATTAAACCATTTTTTGGGGGGTTGGAAGACACTTTTTTTGATTGCCTTTATTTGCAAAAGCTTGAACAGTTCTGTCAGGCTGTAGGACATATTAGGATGTCGTCAAGTCAGTAAGAATCTCTTTGAGGATTCCTACACTGGAAAATATCAGAAAAAGAGCATTTTTGATGGTTTTTGCTTCAATCAGCTTATCATTTAACACACAAAAATGTGACATAACTACTGGTAATTCTAGGTCTAATACATCACCATAAATTTTATGCCACTTGCTCCCAAACATCACACACCGCTTTTCCACGTGATTATTCGAGAGGAAAGTCGCTTACTTCGCCCAGGCGCAGAAGCGGTGGGGCTTCAGCTCTGCCAGGAGTTATGCTGCCTGTCCAATTTTGTCATGAACTTGGGGCATCAGCCCTACTTGTATGCATGTATTCTGTGTGAGCAACGGCTGCCAAAAGAGCAGTATGGCAGTTTGGCCATCAGTGGCTGCAAGAGACATGAAGTCACAACAACTCGTGACTTACCCCAATCTGTGCCGAGTATGATGGGAAACCGAAGGCAGGGGCCAACTATGTAACTATCATTGATTTGGCTTTTGCTTAGGCTGATAAATTCAAGCTAGATGGTGGGATTTTTTTGTACAGCTCAATGAATGCATATGATGTTTTTACCTTTTTAACATACCACAATACCCCCACCCCCGATAGTGCTAGGAGTTGGTTAACCAAAAGCTGCTGTTCCCTCCCCTGCACTCTTACTAGAATGTAGCAGATTCTAGCTTGAGTGCAAGGATTTGAGGGGTGTCATCACTGGTGTGGGTAGCAACAAAGTTGTGACTGACTTGACAGCCGTAGCTGGTGTGCAAAGACGCATCACCGATGCTTTGGAGTTTGGTGTCAGAGAAAGGCTCCAATTGGATGCATTAAGAGTGGTCTTACAAGAGTATGTCTGTGGTCGGTATCTTTCTTCTGGGAGTTGGCAGATGCCAAGAACGTGGAGGAGGATTTGAGACTTCTATATGATTTTCTGCCAACTAAATCACCCTGGTTAGTGCTGTAGGATAGTTACAGTACATCTGTTTAGCTTCGCAAGAGCTACAGTGATCTTTTCCAGGGCGATGAGCTCGGTGATGCATCGGGAGTGCTCAGTCTGAGGAAGAACCCAGTTGATGCAGGTGTCAAGGGACAGTAGGAATGATGCAACAGGTTCATGTCAAAATCACTCAGACAGCATAACTCCTGGAAGAACTGAATCCACAAGGCTTCCATGCCTTGATGAGATAAGCAACTTTCCCCTCAAATTATCACAGAACAAAATTCTGTGCGATGTTTGTTTGGGAGCAAGTGGTCAAAGTTAATGGCGAAGTAGTGGACCCAGATCGACCAGTAACCATGCTGCATTTTTGTGTATTAAATAAACTGTATAGATGTTGAGTGAAGGGCTTCCTGATATCCTTGTAGTGAAGACTTCTCAGCCTGTTACAGGGTCCCTCAATCAAGCCCACTCACTCCTAGACAGCAGCGTACACAACTTTGTAATCTATATCAGCCTCAGGAGAGACTGACTAGCAGCTACTAGGAGGTTGCCCGTGAACAGCTGGGTCAGTTGGAGAGCCCATTCCTCGTTGGGCCAACCACAAGTAACAGCGGTGCAGTAAAAGAGAAATGTATCGGGGTCATCCAGGCTCATCTTCAGGAGCTGTATCGTGCCTGACCTTGGCAGTTCGTGAGAGCAGCCAGTCCTGTCACTCATTCTTGTCCTGGATTTCGGCACCACTGTGACAACTGAACTGGACAAGAGGAGGCAGGGCTGCTATTTTCTGTGGTTTTAATGAAAGTAGTGGTCAAGACAGATCTATATGCTTGATCTCTCACTCCAGAGGAAAACTTCTCATCCAGTGAACAACAAGGGCTTAAATAGTGTTGTCATGGCATTTATGGGTTTCTTGATTTTAACTAGGCTCATGTGTTATGGTTCTGAACAGTCCTCTATTGACCTGTAGTGAACTATTAAGAACTGTGTGTTCAGTCTCTTTGCATAGCATAGTCACTTTGAGCATACGGCTAGCTTAGTTTACTCATTTTCTGTCTCCTGTCTTTGCTGTCCTCCCCACAGCCGTGGCAAACCTCTGTTCCTGTGCGAAGAGAGATATCGCGTCCTGGAGCAGCAATGGGTCTCGCACACCTTCGACCACATCAACAAGCGATGGGGGCCTCATTATAATGGACTGTAGCACACCTGTCAGTACACAACACCACCTGCTACTCTAGGGGGAGGAAGAAAAAGTTATTGTGTGAGCTCCTGTGTTAGGCCTCTGGGAATCCTTTGGCCATTTATCATGCAAAATAAACAGCCATGTGCTGTTTGGCATTGCCACAGTACAGCTGTTGTTGCGTGATGTTTGGTGTACAATCATGGCTTAAAATGTGCTTGTGTAATTTCAGTATAAGCTTCAGAGGAAATAAGATGAAGTTTGAGACTCTGAATGTGAAAGCACAACTCTACCCACAGGGTAACCTATGAGAAACATTTTTTTTTTTTCTTTTTGAGTCAGGAGCTAAAATCTTGTGCTCAAAAATGCATGAATTGTGGCAAATCTGAAGCTAACTGAACTTTGAGATCAACAGAATTTGTTGGGTGAAGGCATTCCAGAAGGAATGTCTTAGACTGTGTGCAAAATAACATATTTAAGTGCTTGGGCCAACTAGTACCAGCTTGAAAGTAGTACTGGGGGTCTGAAATAATCAATATTATTAGAAGTAATAGTGATAATTAATATGATTCATCCCATCGATCCGTTTGTTTGAAACGTTGTGTCGTCACTTTGTGTAAGTCGATATGCCTACTGCCCCTTCATAGTTTACAATCTGGTGTCATATTTCCAGCAGCCCTGCCCTGTAGCCTTTACATGGGTTTCAAGCTCCTGTAGACAGTATAGTGCTGTGTCTGTGAAGTGTTTGTTGACATGTAACAATAGATAATTCAGATCTGCAAGTGAGTCCTCTCCTATTGTAGTTGCAGTTCATCCTCAGGAATTTTTTTTAATTTTTTTTTTTCTGTAGCTTAAAATATTAAATTGTTTATATTTGAAGAAATGCTGCTATTCATTGTTGAACAATAAAATTGTTTTAGCTTTGTAAAGATTTTTTTCATATTGTAAAAGAAATGATTTTGCTGAAAGACTTTGTTTTGGTCATAGACAGCTAGCAGGTTTGTGGTGTATCAGTCTCCAGAGGGCTGTCTCTCTGAGAACCCTTTGTTTCTAAAATAAATTTGGGTGGGTTTTAGCTTCTGAGTTCTGCCCACTCTAGGGTGGGATCAGCAGGGAAGGCAGGATCTCCTTCAGTTTGTGCACTTTGATCTGCAGCCATTTTGCCTCCTCTGTAGTGCCTTCCGAGTGGAGGGTCCCAAAAGGCAGGGGAGGACATGTTCTCAGTGTTGCCCACAAGGAGATTCTGAACATCTGGATGATTGTAATTCAACACATATCACACAGAAACCCGCTCCACTGCTCCTATCCCCAAAGCACTGTTGGAGCTCATTCAAAATATTTCAGCTGATAATGTAACAGCATTTAAGTGTTTATTTTGACATACTGTGTCTCATAAAGGTTGCATGTTGTAATTAAATTCTGAATGCATCATTTGGGAAGTTAAACCATGTATGGCTATTGCTAAAGAATGGGAATTGCTCTGGCTTTGTTAATCACATTTAGTTGTGTGTCAGTCTTGGGTCATGTTGTTACATTGTTTTTTTTTTTTCTCCCAATTTTCCATGCGTTCATCTAAAAGTCATCTGTTGGACCCAAGCTTTCACCCTACAGCTCTTCACGAGGACGCTGAGGCTAGCGTGGATGCTTTATCTCTTCCTGTCGGATTCTGGGTGCTGAAACTTGTGTATTTGCAGTCATCATTTGTTCCGTGATTATAGTTTGGAAAAATTTTTGAATTTATTTGAATTGTTTCTTTACCTCTTAAAAAAAAAAAAAAAAAAAAAAAAAAAAAAAAAAATCTAGCACTCTAATAAACACGATTCAACCAGTTGTAAAATCAAATTGATTTCACATGTCAATCATGAATTCTGAAGATTTGCATTAATTTTTTTCCACTGAAGAAAAAGCCACATAATTTTAATACTCTGTTCAGGTTCATTTGTTCAATTATCATATTAATCTGTTTCATTCTTACTAGAAGTTCCATTTAATTCAGTTGCTGTATCTCAGTTGGATAGATAAAACTTGGATAGATTATTTTCATCCAGGAAAACCAGATTTCCTTTAACTCAGTGGTCATTGGTGTGTGTCATAGCTTATTAATAAGTTCTGGGTTCCAAATGGGTTCCTAAACATTGAAGATTAAAGATTACAACGTGTATGCATTAAAATACAGACCTAACCATGATGCATATTGTATGACACTTTGAATTTCTGTATCTTAGGTACTTAGCCTGAATTTGCGAGTTTTTGAATAACATTAAATATTTATTATCCTGTTGTGCCTGGATGACATACATTACTTTTTAAATAAAGGACAGATGACATGTTCTGAGTCCTTTTTGTTCTTGTTGTCACTTGGTTTGTGGTGTAAGGGAATTAGTCACTTCTCCTCCCACAGTGTGTTATGGGAAAATGGAGATGCTTTTAGGAGACGGAAAAAAAAACTTGAATTTTTTTTTCTTGAATTTTTTGCATGCTGCTGATCTTTTGACTTTTCAATTTTTCACTTTGTTTCTTTTTTTTTTTGCAACACTTGTGTATGAACATCCAATATAGAAACCCCTTTGGGTATGTATTGTAATCAAAAGCTGACTGTTTGTGTGTGTGTGTGTGTGTGTGTGTGGGTTTTATTTTTTGCAGTATGAATGAAAAATACAAATACAGTACATTACTGTAGGTGCTGACTCAAACTTTCTGATTGAAAAACAGAATGTGTGACTTAGGCATTTAATGGAAAATGTAACATATGTTAATAAAACACAAAGCTATTGTCAGAAATCTGTGTTTTTATTTCATGTTTTCAAATATTGGAAGCAATACTGAGGCAAGGATGAGGCAGAGGGGGTTCCAACTGTTTGGCTCTTAGACTGATGAGCAGCTAAGTATAGTCAGACCAGCAGGGATTCCAAGTGGTGTTGAATTCCACTTGTCTAGATGCTCTATAGGTATCTTATTATTGATATTCATGTCAGTTCACCAGCTCAGCACTAGGAGCTTGTTAGTATGCTTTCTCTCCTTTTTCACGGAAGTTTCTCATGACCTACGTTGAACTTTATACACAATCGTTGCTTTTATTTTATATTTTCCCGAGTACAACATTGTCAACGCACTGCATCATAGAAATTTCAGTTGCCTTTATTGTTGCTGCACCAGTGCAAGTCAAAGTGAGATCAGTCTGCAAGTCAAGGTATGGCATGGAACCAGTTTTGAGACGTGACCTGCTTGTACGTGCCGACAGGTATGATTAGTACTATTTCCATTTCTCAAAAATGCTGTTTTAGCCTTTGAAAAGTATTACTTTAAGAAATACACAATGACAGTTGAGGTGTTTCCTCCAATATGCTGCTGCGCTCTTAAATTCCTCTTTGTTCTCCAGAGGGGTTATAAGCCTTTTCCTCCTGTAGTATGAATTTAATCACACGTAACCGTTTGAAAATGAAGCTACTTAATGCCTGCTGTATCTGCTGTGTCCTTTTAATATGATTTCTCCTTGGTTTCGTTTCACTCCATAAGGATTGAAGCTAGCACCGTGGAAACCTTTAGTAAATGGGCTTTTTAGCACCCTGCACACCTTCTTCTCTGCATTTTGCAGCCAATCATCATGCACTCCAGGTGGGAAATGGACAGATCATTCTCCTGGGAATATGCCCCCCAAAAGCTCCGCTTGTCTGCGAGTAGAAATTCTCATATTCTCCCTTAAAATGTAAGCATTTGTTAATTTCAGCTAAAGGTCTTACTAAGGAGGATAAAGCAGTGAGAGGAGGACGCATTTCAGTGCCGTGTGTCAACGTTATTAAAATATGTTTGTGAAACTAATGTGCAGAAATTAATGTGTAATTCTAGCCGTCATTTCTTCAGATATACTGGTGAATGTATTATTCTAGGTTTGCAATAAAAACATTATGTGCTTTTGCCTTAGCAGTGGTATACTTGTGGAAAACGTGAATACTGTCCTGGACAGAAATGCAGGAAAGAAAATAAAGATGACAAAATAAATGAATATTAAATTGGTTAACTATCTGCATCCTTCTTTTACAGTGCGGTACACTGGGCCATTTGCAGTTTCTGTGGCTGGTCATATTCAGTTATGGAGTGTCTGTGTCTCTGGTTAAAGTCCAGAGCCTTAATGAAAACCATCTTTGACTTGCCTTAGTTTCGAGGTAATAAATAAAATATAAATATAATACCAGTGTTACACATAAACATTCTAGATTTTCCTGGAGTAAAATATATTTATCGTACATACATGATAGTATCACAGTGAATCAAACACAGTAGCAGGAAACAACAAAGGTGGCTTGTCACATGCTCTTCTGAATTGTAAAAAAAAAAATGTAATTCATAGTATTTTTTTCCACAAAGCATTTTACAAACATAAAAAACAATTTAAGCGAAGATAAGACTGTTTTGGTTGTTATAACTTGATTTAAGTTCAAATGTGGCTACACTGAGAGTCTGCATCACTGTGAGTCTAGGGACATCTCCGGCGTGAAGTAGCTGATGGCAAAAAAGAATACAGTAGGTGTTGTAAGGACTGTGCGGGCATTATGTGGGCATTACATTAAAATGACCACTTATTAAGGTTGGGTAATTTTTAAGAAACGTTGACATAAGGCCGCACTGCCAAACCATTTATCTGAATTGTCACGTACACATTGTCCTGCCATGGTCAGGAGTCAGGAGTCCCACCCGAGGTATAATAAGCAGAAGTTCATACAAAAAATAACTTAAACTGACCCATTTGCCTTTGACCCAACGTGCGTTTTTTTACAAAATAATTTAAGATCATAGGATTTGCTGGGAAAGGATGTGTTCCTGGCCTACAATTAGTCTTTTTTTAAAGACACCTTGAGCCAGTATCTATTTATGTTGTGGTTATTAAAAAGTGATTGTTTAATACTTCGCAAAAGTAGACTGCATATTCTTGAGACAGCGTTCGGACCTTGTTCTGCGTGCGCTGGAGGATAAGTGACCCGTATCTTCGTCTTCTCCGCCACGACGCGCGCGAAAACACAGCACTTTTAGTAGTAAGGCTCGTATTGCTGGTGGAAAAGTTTAACCACGCTAGTTTAACGCGATTTCTGTTCTCTTGTTTTGGTAAGAATAATGCGAGTTTCTGTTAATAAATGGGTTTGGTAATTGTACGTACCATAGCGTGCAAACCTAGCATTGTAGTATAAATCGCCTGGGAGAAAGGTGACGGCCGAAAGAATAAATGTAACACAAAAACATTTTGACTAAAATGGGAGCTTTTTTTATTTTAAGGGTCTAATTTTTTCACAAAATAAGGCATCGACAGCGCTGATGAGTTTTTGTTATGTATAAAAGCTAAAGGTTTTAATGTTTCTTTCCATTCTTTTTTTTTGGCGAAAAGCACGGCCCAGGCTGATGGCCGTGTTTTAGTGGCACGACACGTGCTGGTGGACCAAGACATGTCACCAGGAGCATTTGGTCCGGCTGGGGACACCGGCGCGCTCTTATCCTCCCGCGCCGATCAGGTTCCAGGTTATTGAATAATTTAGCGTCACCAACGGCTTCGATGCAATATAAACCGACCAAATCCGCGCAGCTGCTTTCTAAAAGCAGCCATGGACGGTAAGATTAAATTCCTGTGGCCCGTCTTTTATTATTTTTAGCGTTAGAGCCAGGGAAATTTAGTAGGCAATGTGAAGGGATCTGATTTACGGGTCCCGCTAGGTCAGTTATGGTGGGCTCCTGTTATTCTGGGCTCTGGACATTATTTTTGGGATGGACTGTTTCGTAGTTATGTTTGAGGAAATAATATAGTAATTCGTTTCCTGTCAGTTGTAGGACAGGCCAGTGGGAGACGAGAAGCGGCAAAGGACAGGTGAGTTGGTTGTTTTGAGTCTGAGAACGCTTATTTCAACTTAGTGGAATGTTAATCTAAAACCCCAAAAAAGGCTATTCGTTTTTACTGTTCGTACAAATAAATGGAATGTTGACATGTTTAAATATGTTAACATAAAGCATTAACAGGTATATGATATTAATACAAGTCGTTTAACACAGAAATTGATCTAAACACTGTTTTACATCCCAAATGCTGTGGTTAACTCTACAACACTCAATGCTGATGGAAGCAAATGACAGCTCACAGTGATGTTTTGCTTTGATTTACTCAAAGTTAAGGAAAGGTCTTAAGTTCAAAAATGAAAAAGCAACAAAGTATAAATTACTGTGTATAGTTGCTGCGCCTGTAAGTTTACAGAGCTGCCAGAATCTAAAGAAACATTGCTAGTAAAAAGCATAGGGTAGAATTTTTTTATGTTCTAGTTAATACTGATTTACTTTTTACAGAACAGAATGAAGAATTTTTTTCATTTTTTCAGACTATTTTGTGAAATTTGTTCAGAAATCGTTGCTCCGTTATATAACGTATCATCGTGTCATGTGTTTAAGCTGTCTGCACTACATTATAGAAATTTATTCTGATCTTTTGTATCGAGAATTGTTTTTAAAATATCCAAGGAAGTCAGTTAATGTGGTGGAGCAAATAATTACTAACATAGGCAGGTTAAAGCCTTTTCAATACCATACCTAGTAAAAAATATTTTTTTTTCTGATATTAAGAGACCACAATAATCTCCTTGCTGTCCCCAAACCATCCGCTCTAAGTTGTCCATCACATAATACACAATAAAGCCATCAAGTTCCCAAAATTGCTATAAAATTACAGTGTCTTTAGTCTGATGTAATGTTAATGCATAGAATGTGACCAGTCCCTGTTTCTGCTCACTGTGCAGGGAAGACAGAATTGCTGAGGAAAGTCACTTCAGGCCAAAAGCATTGTTCCACCTGCATGGCAGAATCTGGTAAGAGACAAGAACATATCTGAATTGCTTGCACTACAGCTGTGCCCTTTACTGTAAAGGACTCAAAGCACAACTGCTGACTTTACACATGAGGTATTCGCAAAGACCATTAGCAATTTCTAATGATGATTTTAGGACATGAAATTGCTTTGCCACTGAATGTAACGCAATTTCTTAATATGCCACTGTCTACAGCGGTTTACAAATTTACCTGTTTGGGCAGCTGCAAACAGGAAAGCATCTCCATGGCTTTGGAGGAGGGCAGAGTGAACGTGAACCCACCCAGTGAAAGAGCAAGTCTGCAATGTTCCCAGTAGTAATTTGTGAATAATTCCACTAAGAACTACTGCTAATATTGTTGGGTTCCCCTGTACCTAACTGTTTCCCTCGGTTGCTGTGTCATTGTGGGTGGGTATTTCGAAGGAGCAGCTCAGATTTAGTACAGTGCCTCTAAAAAGTACTGACCTCCCTTGAACTTTTTCATGCTTTATTGTTTTACAACATTGAATCACAGTTGGCTTTTTGTGACCATGACCACCAGAAAAAGAGTCTTACATGTCAAAAAGAGAACAAATCTACAGTTTCATCTAAATTTATTACAGATATTAAAGACTAAATAATTTATTGCCTAAGTATCCACCACTTTTACTGTGACACGCCCAAATCATCACCGGGGCAGGGAAACGGTTTTAGAAGTCACAGAATTAGTTAAATGGAAATTTAACTAATGGAAATGGGGTTTTGAGTGATTGTATATATATAATACAATTGTATCTGGAAGATTCAGCTGCTGGCAAGTCACTTTTAGTTAGAAAAACAAGCGCATGAAGAAGACCAACTCTGTCAGGGAATGGATACAAGAAAATTCCCAAGTCACTGAATATCCCTTAGAGTGTGGTTAAGCCAGTCTTTAAAAAATGGAAAGAATATGGCACAGCTCTATATCTGACTAGAGCAGGCTGTCCTCACAAACTGAGTGACAAGGAGCGCATATAATAAGGAAGGCCACCAAGAAACCTCTGAATTACAAGCTTCTGTAGCTGAGTTAGGAGAGACTGCACGCAATGACTGTTGCCCATGTGCGTCACCAGTCACAGCTTTATGGAAGAGTGCCACAGAGAAAGACACTGTTGAAAAAAAATCTCATGACACCTCAGATTTTGCTGGAAAGCATGTGGGAGACCCTGAAATGGAGTGGAGGAAGGTTGTATGGTCTGATGAGACCAAAAATCTTTTTTGGTCATCCTACTAAATAGTATATTTGGAGTTAAGCCACACATCACATGTCATCAAACATAACGTTAAGCCAAAGTTAATGCCCTATGGTGGCCAAGTCAGAGTCTAGACCTCAGTCCAGTTTGTGGCCGGACTTGAAAATACTGTAACCTCGAGTGGTATTGTAGCTCCCATCGTGCTTTGCTGTACAGATAGTCGATGTGTTGAACCGTGAAGGAAGTCCAGGGCTTTGCGATTACCCTGAGGCTGTGTTGGGTGGGTGCAGTAGTTTAGTGGGTGGGCATGTTGTTAATCCTGCTGCGTAAGAATAAAGTTCATGTTCCCACAATTCTGCCTTCTGCGCCCTCTGTCTGTAACACCGCTGACACGGATTGTTACAACACGGTCCCCATGCAGCTTCAGTGTTGTAAAACTATAAAGTACGAAGAAGTCCGAGGGGGTCAGTACTGTACTGTATATTGCTCATAGATACTACAGCAAGGGCCCATCTAGAACCTACAGTCCTAGGGATACCAGTCTACTGCCTTATACTGTAATGGACTTAGTGTAACTTGAGTAATACCTTTGGGCAGTCCTGGTGTCTCATTTCTGATCAGTTTCTTTAATGTTGGCGTATTCTCTGTGGACCAGTCCTGTTGGTAAAGACTGTCAAACCTGAAGTGTGAACTTCATCCTGATAATGAAATACTGTAATGTACCATTGGACAGTTGTACGTTTATAAATGGAAACACATAAGTGGTTTATATAACTATGAACTTTGCTGCAACTGATTCAAACAAATGAATTGTGCTCAGGCTCTCAGTGGGACTGCGAAGCCCTCGGTTTCTTCATATTTCCTTCAAGTTATCCTACAAATGATTGTTTAAGCTGAATCTGCGCAGAAATAAACAGCCAAGGATATACTTTTTGTCAGAAAGTTATCGTCGAACTTGATGTACGACGTAGCTGCAAAAAATGTAGGCCTTATAACAGAACACATAGTCATTTTATAGGTTTTCCATGTTTTGCACTGTTTTCATGATCTCTTTATTGTGAAGTACAAATACTTTTTTGAGATAAGTGTTGAATAAAAAATAACTAAACCCATGCCTCTTTGGTTTGTGGATATCAGCAAGAGAAGTAGTGTGTTGTCTAGTGAAGAATTCAAGTCCATTGGAATTTTGGGGAAAATTTGTGTGTACCAAAGTTCATCTCTGTCCATTATTCCACCTAATTTGCATGTAGGTTATGTACTGTCAGCACTGAGATTACGGACGTTTACGGAATTCATCATTTTCTAGGCTAGTTGATGCTCCCATTTAACCTAATATGAGTGCTTCATGGTTATGCAGTCCTAACCACTGTGCTGTAAAAATGACTGATGTGAGAACTCATCTTTTGGGGAGGCAAATTACAAATCCACTGAAGCTAGGACCACCCCCACCTGTCAGCTCACCCAAGTAACTCAACCTCATTCAGTTGGTCCTGTTGGAAAACTGGTGCGAAGACCACGGATGGCTTGTATTTAGATGAACGGGTACAGGGATTTATGGAGTATGAGAGACAGAGGGTCTGGGACTGAAATGTCAAAGTTGAAAGCAATAACACCAAGAACCAGTCGCCAATCTTTTTACAACAGAAGGGTTATGTTACTTCAGACCCACCTGCAGTAGCTGAAAATATTTCGATTAGCAAAACACTTAGAAGGTTAAAAAAATCTAGAAAGGCAGTTTAAATGTTAAAGGTGTTTTGAACTAGCAGGATCAGTGGTGCTTACAACGGTTTGGAGGAGGTGTGAACAAAAAGTGTTTAGAGGTGTGGGCACAGCAGATGCGGGGATCACCTTTTCCCCCCTGCGTGTAACCTGAGAGACTTCTCATATCAGACCTCATTATGCCTGCGTATTTGACACTTAAATATTTAAGACTGCATCACATTACAGATGACAAAAGAATGAATTATTAACAAAAGCTGATTAACATGATTTAACAAGGAACTGGTTACAGATACACAGACGGCTGCTCAGAGCAAGAGACAGAACCAACAGAAGGTCAGGTGCTGCTGTTAAACTCTTATTCCTGAAATTCACGTGCTCTGCAAGAGGTAGCTTTTCATTTTAGTTGTTTTTATTTTCTCTGCTTTGTAATATAGTTACGAGGCTTTATAGAGTGTCACTGATGCGTTACTAGTTGTGATTCTAGCAATATTAACGCTTGTTTTAATCATTATCTTTGTTTTGCATTATATTGTTATATGTGCACATTTTATATAGAGATTGTTGGAGATAAACTGTCTGTAAATAGCATTGCATGCTTGTGAAAGATAGTATTTAGTGTTAAAGTATGAGGTGGCAGCGCAGTTTTTTTTTTAGCATTTATTTGGCAAAGCTAATGTCACTTGCTAAATTCTGTTATATGTGTAGACCTAAATATTACTACATTCTCTAAAACAGATGACAAGTACTATACAACATATGGAACTGCTCAACACAGGGACATTGGGTGGTACTTCTATTTGGGAGAGGAGGAGTGAGTGTTATGTGATGTGAGGGGAGGTGCAGTGTTTCTCAAAGTGGTCACCGAGTGTAGTCTATCCTTACCCATGTGTGAACTTTGTGGAGTAAAAACTTTTGCTGTGGTGAAGTCAAGTGCTAATAATTTCACAAGAATTTGTGAAATGTTTCTTCCAGATAGCACGCAGCACAAAGGTTATAAGTTAGGAGTTATAATTCTGAGCCCATGAATGGACTCTGCTGTTATATACGTTCTAGTAAGCAATCTGCCTGAATAAGCAGATAAAATTGTATATGTTTTGGAACATACATGTATTTCCTTGTAAGTCATTGTATCTTAGTTAACTGCTACAACGTTTTTGAAGGTTTTATTCTAATTCACAGATGTAGGGTTTCCTGCTGCTTACTCTTCTGTTTTTTTACTACACTTTCGACAAAATGTTGTTCAGATGCTTGGCATTTTGGTGGAATAACATGTTAAATATAGCTTCAGCGTCCTGCAGTTAACATCTGTACCTTTTTAAGTCCAGGACTTTTCTGCAAAAATGATGGTACCCTAGCTGAATATGCTTCTTAAATGAAGGTCACATTTGAAAGGACAAGATACTCGCTGATGTCCTACTTAATGTGTTGTCTACCAAATGTAGGATAGTTACGTCATATGTACTGATCCACGTGTGTTTGCCCATCAGGATTGCCGAACGTTAATTCATAAAAGTGCAAGAACACTCAGGAACAGATGGAGACAGGACTAAACATCAGCTGGTGCTCAAAACAGATTATTTATAATGTCTTCAATGTCCAAACAGGATATGGTCTCATTACAATAACATAATATATACCTACTAATCATTACATTTTTTTCTGCCACGGTGATGTTTTAAAGTCGGGATAATTCCTCCTATATGGTAGCATCCAAAATTATTGGTATCCTTGATAAAAATGAGCAGAAAAACAATATAAAGAGCAAGCTTAAACCATCACGTGGCATCTTGGGATTATCATGTTTGAGTCAAACATCAAAAGGTACCTCAATGTGGCATTTGGCACGGTTGTCAAAAGAAAGCCCTCGCTGACAACAAGGATCAAGTTGAAACATTTGCAGCTGGAAGAATGGTTGAAACAGAGTGCTATGGCCTTATGAGACCAAAACTGATCTTTTTGACTAACCATCATTACTAACCATGATGTGAGTAGAGTTTTACAAGCAACCATGTTGTATCTGCTGTGAAACATGGAGCTGGATTTTTGATTCTGTAGGCTGTTTTGCTGTTTGTGGTCCCAGAGCCCTTGTTAAGACCAGCAGCAGAACAAACACCATCATTTATCAGCACATATTGACTGACACATGGTGGTCAATGCCAGGAAGACGTCATTTTGACACAGGTGGACGTTCCAGCATGATAGTGAACCCAAATACACAGTACCAGACAAACTGTATTTAAAAATCCGTGGTCTGAAGAGTGCAGTCCATCAGGATTGACGTAAGGACGACAAGAGTCTGGAGAAGTTATGCATGGAGGAATGGTCTACAATTTCAAACAATGTGTTCTCCAACCTTATTTAAAATTCTGCAAACTATCGAAGTGAAATATGTGCAAAAGATCTTTTGTGATATGTGATCGTAAATGAAATCATTGCAAAGTCATTTGTAATGATACTGCTTAAGAGGACCATCTTAAGCGAATTCTATGTGTTTTGTCACTTAAAGTTTTATATACTTTCTTTTCAACTTTTAGCACTTTCTTGCATTATCTTAATTATACATGCTTAAACATGGCAAGGTTTCTCAGACATGCCGGAAACTACATGGCTTTCTGAAAACTAGCACGTGCAGGAGCATCCTTGTTGAGGTAGGGACTACTTTCCTTGTGCCTGACATGATGAATATCCATATTTTAAATTGAAATTTGAGTATATATTGTAATTGTGAGCTTTGTGGTACTAATTACATTTACTCATAACTAACTGAACTACTTCTGCCTGACTGGTCATAAAAGAAGCATTCCCTGAAAAGTATCTCTTATACAAGAGAAGCCTTTGGTGGGTTTCATTTCATCTTTATCATGGTTGCCAATAAATTTTAAAGACACTGTATGCACACAAAAATGGGCAAAAAACTGATTATTTTAGAGCCTCTCAATATAAATGAAAATCCTGATTTAATAGAAACAGTTGATTCAAGATTAAGAGAGGGGGCATTGGCAGTGTTTGACATACACTGATCTCTGGTAAATCCAGTAGATGGTCAGCAGATTGTGCAGAGGCCCATGCTAGTCCTAACTGCACATTAAGCTGTTACTTGCCCAAACTTCTAGTGGGAAGGTGGCAGCTTCCAGCTTGGACCTGATTGTTCAAGCTGCTTTTTCAGTGTACGGTTAACAGTTAGGAATATATGTAGAAGCTGAAGGCTCAGAGGAGCTGTAACTGTAACTGTAAGTAGGAATTGTAATTGTGACTGTGATAAAACCCTCCTCTGCTGTTGTAAACCTGCTAAGTCTCTAATACGGTAATATCAGTAGCTGTAAATGAGAAAAGTTTGATCTCAGTCACTTCTTATTTCTGACAGCAGAATCAACGCATTGCGACGAATTCTCTGCGTGTGGGTGTATGTGAATGTGTGGACCTTCTAGAAAAAGTTCTGCTATTTTGGTATTGACTACCAGACCAATTGACCGTGTGCTCCTTCGAGATGTGGAATTAGAATTTCACTTTTCTGTGCTTTGTCATTGTCCAAAGGGATACAGCAAGAATCATCTAGAAATTCCTCACCATAATGGTGCAGTGTAGATAATCTACTTGTATATTCAAGATGTCACTCCATTATAACTCATAAATTCATATCCTACCTGAAATTAATAAAAATAATGGCAAGGGTAGATCTGGGATAGTAAAAAATACTAATTTGTTATCATGGAGATTTTTGTTAAGATTTTTTCTTTGTATATTTAGTTGAAACTGAGACTTCTTTAATGCCATTTTCCAGAAGCCCCCGGAGTCATGTTTGAAGATAAATGAGAATTTCCCGATTTGTTCTGGTTTATAGGTTTTGGATGCTCCATGGCAAGGAGGTGTTGAAGAAGAGATTGACATGACACCAAAATATCATGCTAGGCCTTTATGAAAAGGGTAACTAAAACAAAGGTCATGGGGAGACACCCCAGTTCTGCTGCTGTTGAAGAGCACATTAGCTGTGAGAAATTACTACAGGGAAATTTTAAAATGATTTTGCTACGGAATATTAGTTGGTGTTACTACTGGCTTATTATAGTGGTTATATAGTTAGAGACAGAAGGCTATTTTCTCTGTCTGTCTAAGTTGTCCATGTCATACCATGCAAGCAAGCGCTGTTGTATTTGCATCTGCTGCTTATCAAGTAAGATAAAAATCCTCGGTGCATATTTTCAACCCCAACTTGTTCTTGTACTTGTACTCCTTGTGCTGAGCGAAAAAAAAAAAAAAAATTAAAAAAAAAAATATATATATATATATATAGAGAGAGAGAGAGAGAGAGAGAGAGAGAGAGAGAGAGAGATAGTGATTTTATTGTATGTGTATTTGTTGAGCCGCCTTGTATATTGCCTTTCTTTGTGTTCAGGCGGTCGCTGTATGGACTCCACACTTACAAGTCTAGCATGATCGGACTGGAATCTCTGACAGATCCCTCTAGTGACTGGGAAATTTTGGAGACCATTGGGAAAGGAACCTATGGGAAAGTCTACAGGGTAACCAGCAGAAAGGATGGCAGCCAGGCTGCTGTGAAGGTTTTGGACCCGGTCAATGTAAGTCAGTATCATACCATTAACAGAATTCACTCCACCCTTTTCAATGGCCTCTATCGTAACTGACTTTCTGTGTCTGCTACTTAAATTGATGAAATGTCCATCTAAGTCTGCTATACAGGCATACCGAATGAACACTTGTTTTTCAGTATTAACACCTGGTTTTACATAACTTCACAGAAAACACTGACTCTTTCTGTTGCAAACAATTTTCTTATGATTTTTCTAAGGTGCAAGAATTTTCCACTTTATTTTTAATTGCACTTTTTTCAGTTTTCTAAAACTTCTCTCTGTTGTCAACCAGAAGCCACTTGCATTTCTGCACCCAGCTGTTTGTTAACAGTAAAATGCCTCCAAATAGAACAGGATCGCAGGGCCGCCTTCATTCAACTCACTTCCATGGTGTTTGCAGCTTGGGTCTGGTGTAACTTATGTTACATGTGAATACTTTGAATAGGCACTTATGCAGGGGATATATTTTTATTTTCAGTCATATTACATTTGTTTCAATTTAGCTTGAGCTATCTAAAAGTGTGTCTATAGTTGAAAAATGACTTTGGAGTTACAAAAGAGATCAAATCAAGTTCTGGTCCCATTTGTGTTTATTAAGGACCCAGTCTACAATGTTCCCACACCTCACAAAGGAAATGCACTCCTGAAAAACCCTTGTTAGACTGAGTTCTCATAAATTTAAGACATAATTGCCATTAGTGTCACTGGTAAAAAATGGTTTTCTTGGCCACAAAAGTGACACCAATTCATGCCAAAATACCACCAAATTTCAGTAAAATGGTCCCAGTTACGTCAATAATAGCTGTCATCGCGCTGCTGCGGCTACATTCTGGTTTGCACCTTACTGACATACCTGTGTTAAGTTACCGATCTCATCTCGTATCAAAATTTAGGTTAAATAGGTGTGGGTGAAATGCCATACCTCCAGTATCCAGTTATGAGGAGTATTCGCTTAACTGTGGTTTTGCTTTACATGCTAGAAATTGCCAACTAAAACAAAAACAACCCTTATACATACTGTACTTTTCATGTACAGCAATGTATTTTTTAAGTAATATCAAGTACCAGTCCTCAAGAGTCCAGAATTCACTACTTCTTCGCAAAATAGTCTGTTATACAGCACTGTGTAGCATTTTTGTATCCAAGTTCAATTGCCTTGTTTTGAAGTTTGTATAAACAAATGTTCATAGGAGGTGTAGCTGCTGGCCTGTATGAAACTACAGCGGCTGCCCACTGTTTTTAGGCGAGCTACCAGCAAAGAGGGAAGGGTAGTGTCTCTGGGGTCACCATCATCCTTGCCTTCTGAAGTGCTTGAAGCTCCTTGATGTTTAACTGCTATAACCACACGTGCATCAAACTCATCACTTTATGTCTCTGTGAAAAGTGATAAGTCGTGGTGGTGCTGCTGCGCCAGTTTTACCGATTTAAAATCAACAAAGACAAATAGTTGTATTAGCAACCAATGTCATTGACATAGGAGTATGAGGTATGGGACTGGAACACTTTATCCACTAAAGCAGATTATCCACCTATCAGGTGTCCACTTGTCCATGTTTGCGTCCCTTTAAAGTAAATAGGACCAGAATGGTACCACAGAGACAGTAGCCGCTTAAGCATGTTATCCACTTTTCTGGTATCCACTCCAGTGTAACTGAAGACAGTGCAAATGATTTCACATTCACCGAACAAGTTGCAATTGTGGGGATTGTCCAGAAATAGAACAGACAGGTGAAAGGAGCAATCCAGGGATAACAGAGGTTGAAAATTTAACACCCGAGTCGAATTAAGCCTGCCGTTTCGGCTGCTTGTTGGCGCTGGTCTCTGGTCAGATGGCATGATGGCAAAGTGGTTGGCACTAGTGTCTCAGCACTGTGGTGTATGTAGCATTCCAAGTCACTTGCAAGCAATGAGTCAGCTAAATACAGTAAAACACGCCGATAAAAAACCCGGTAATGAGACAAATGAGAAAATAGCACAATGGTGACTGGCTCCTGTTCTCCTGCTCCCCTTCCACTCACCAACATCATCTTCTGATGGTGACCAGTGTACAAAATTTGCCGAATGCACCGTAAGTTTGGTTAAAAGTTTCTATTAGTATTGATAGTAGCGTAGCAGCGGTAGGGTGAAGCTGTGGCTCTCTCATAACCCTGTGTTGCTACATGTTTCTAATAGTTATATCTACCAGCTGTGGGCAGTTACAGGGTCATTTTTAATCCTCTCTGCATTCACTGTTTGAAAGTTTTGGGATGGACAAGTGAATGTGCTCTGTTTTATGCAATACTTTTTTTGGACGTCACAGCAGGGTACAGTACTAAGTAATACTCACTGTATTTTTGTTTAGAGATGTCCGCTTAATGAATAAATGTAAATGTTCCGTGCTGCTCAGCTGCTCGGAAGACCATTAAATACACTCATCTCTCAGGCAACCTGTACGCATAACAGAAAAGTGAATAACATAACCGTATACGCAGGTACCTTCTCACAATACAGCTATCGTTGTTGGTTTGGGGCATTCGGTAAGGATGCAACAAAGTAACAATGGAACAAACATTATTACAAATTATCATAATCGTTATTTGGTATAATTCATATTATCCGCTTTAGTAAAATTAATACTTTAGGAAAATGAAGCTTTATTTCTGCAATCAAATGAAAATCCCAAGGTCAAGCATCTGTAATACTACAGATACAGAGTTTTTAGCTTTGAGTGAAAACAGAAATATCTTGCATTTTTTAGGGTATCAAAAATATTCAGCAGCAAATTTAACAGTCTCTGTCCAGGGTACTGTTTCTCACACTTTGGGCTTGTGGAGTAAACTTTGTGATACTGAGATGGACCAGATGTTACTGATGAGAGAGTGTATCATTGAAAATATAACATTAAAGACAAGCCAGAAATATGTATATTTTTAACAGTATTGTAAAATATATTACCATTTATACATTTCCTTCAATTTTCACTGAATTTTAGGGGGCATATTTTTTCACATAAGAAATAATGATAATTTCATCCCCTTACTATGGGAATTTTCCTAATGGGTTGATTTCCAAAAATGAAATTACCCTGTTGATCGAGGCATAAATGTTGAAATTCTGTCCGTCTAAATGCAAAAAGTCTCATAAGCCAAAGTTAGGGTAATAAATGAAACTATGTACGTGACTTTATTTGTCAAGAATACTTTATAAAAATGGTTTATATATATATATTACATTCTGAGATACAGAGGTTACATTTTAACTGTTTTGTCTGTTTTGCAACAACCATTGCAAGAAATATTGTTTTCCAATAACTGCAAAGTTCTATTTCAAATTTTGATTGCTTTTAATATGATCAGCCATGGAAATATCACCTTTTCCGGGTGAAAACAGGAAAAAGAGTAACTAAAGCAGGGTAGATAAAATGATAAAAATTCTCGTGGAATTTTTGTGCATTCTAAGCAGCGGAACCCAAGTGTATAGAGTTGCCCTCTGCATTATTTAGGACTTGGGGCATGTTGCATTTTGGCTTAGGTAACCTCAGTCCCTGTCATTATTGTTATTTGATGCAGTTGTCAGCACATGTGCATTTCTCTTGTCACTTTGGCTGACGTGCTTCTTCCGTCAGTTAATGGTGTGTTCATTCCTTAAAATCTAGTTTCCTTCCTGAAAATCTGTCCGCAACGTAAATTTACAAGTACAGTATAAGATGTTACCATGACTACTTATAGCGAGAAACATTTAGTCCATTATCACGGAAGCACAAGTTAGCCGAAAACCAAACAAAAACATACACAAGCATTGTTTTAAGGCTTACGAAAACCATCCGTGTTAAACTGATAGCCCCGACAAACTCTCACAATGCACTGCTCTTGGTGTGTTTTGAATATTCTGGGTTCTGATGGATATTCCTCTAACAGAGTTTGCTTCGTGGCAGTTTTCACAGTTGTACTGAGGCAACAGCACAACACATTTTTATTGTGCACATGAGGACCCAAAAGTCTGGGAAACTCAGAGGAGTGGTACAAATTCAAGAACATTGTTCATCTGGAATGGCTGTCAGCTACATTCAGAGGGGCCAGGGTGGGAGGAAACAGCGCCTTGCCTGTCAATTTTTCCTCTTGTTTCGTGTAACTACATTGTTTATTATGGTTTTATGTTGTATTGATGATGTCTATGGAAACAGATGTTCTCTTTCAGTTTCATTTATTATTGTGTCTGAACAGCATGTAATCCGTTTAGACAATGTGTGGTCAATGTTAGTGGTACCCTTTTAATCTGAACATTTAAAACATTCCATCGAGGTACAGATATTTAGGTTATCAGTTACACCTCACTTGAAATCTTATTCTTTACAGCGTAGGCAGGAAATTTTACTGTATTATATCTGCCTTATTTTTTATCAAAGATTGACAGTCCAATGTAAAGACAAATTCTGTCATATTCTCTCTGACTGTATTCCTTATGGAAGGATGTTGATGAAGAAATTGAAGCAGAATATAATATACTGAGGTCCTTGTCCAACCACCCCAACGTGGTGAAGTTCTATGGGATGTTCTTCAAGGCAGATGATCTCTCCGGGGGACAGCTCTGGCTGGTGCTGGAGGTGAGAGGCTGTTTCTAAGCTTGAGAACGATAGGAACACAGGTAATTTATTACACTGACCAGGAGTAAATTTTCCACAACTCTTGGGTGGAGCAGAAGCAAAGGAGCAGCTTTCATAAACTTGTGGAATGAACGGTGGCTCAGGCTGGTGTGTGTCAACCTTTTGATTTTTGACTGACATGTTATTTTTTTGCATTCATTTTAAATAAAAGTTGTATAGAATATAAAGGGGAATATAGAAAGGTTTACTTCTGCTTGATGTTAATATTAACTGCAGTAACTGTAGGGACATAACGTCAGACCAAGCTTGTAATGAACAACCTTTGCCTTTTCAAAATCTTAGTGAGAAAACAGTTCAAAATTTGACAGCTACATCTGACTTGTATTAAACCCTGCAGTATTATTTCTCAAAAAAACAAATAGAAGTGTTTATAGCATTTATCAGCCTGTGTTCTGTCACCCATGTCATATGCCCTGTATATCTATGTTGCAGAAAAATGTTGGTTCTGTTGGCTCTTGTGTGTCTGAGCAACCTAGGAGAATGTGGTGAAGATCGAGGGATGGTCAGGATGAATTCTGGTCACCGGACACAGGAAAGGATGTTGAGAGTGAGGCACAGGCTCAAATATACAGTAACTAGGGTAAACTGAATTGCTTAGCCCAGGGTCCTGTCAACTGACACTTTCCTTCTTACTTTTGATGTATGCTACTGACAAACATTGTAAGAAGTATAGAAAGCTTGTTTCATGTATGACCATCTGAGTTCACTTAGGCAAACATGACTTACATTTCCATTTTCCATCATTCTGGCCCGCAAAATGCAGCCATGTACAATAGAAAGAGCTTCAGCAACCAATTTCATTCGGTATATTTTCCATTTACTATTACCATTACAACCTGCCCAGTGAATAAGGTGAGGTTTGTGTCTGTTGTGCTTTTTTGACCTCCAATTGATTAGATACGGACAAATATTCATGTAATGAATCGATTGTTTGCTTGTTTTAAGATGAAATACTTTTAAATTTGTTCTTCCTGTCACCATTTTGCTGCAACTCACCCTTTCGCCACTGTTTCATTCCCCTGTCACGTGAAAGAAAAACGTGGTGCTGTCATGTATAATAATAGCGATGTATAATGCAGAGCACAGTAAATACAAGGTTGGCGCAACAACGTATATTCAGTCACTGTAAAGTAAACTTAATTTTAACGTTGTTTCTTATTAATAAAAACAACAAAGTAGTCTTGTTCCATCCGCTTTGAATCTTGTGTCTCACCCAGCATTGCCGGTATAGAGGTACGCTGAGACCCCACATTATGGGCTGGTTATGAATATGTAATAAATAAAAATCTTATAGGGAAATTTCAGTTTCTTTTAGCTTTATCTGATGTTTTAGCAGAATCTAACCCATCAATAAACTGAGGGAGTAGCATGTATTATTAAGCTTTTATTGGTTGTGATGTAGTGGTTGGATTAGTGAATATACTTTTGTTCCCAACTGTGCTCATAAGCTGAGGTACATCAGCAAGTTTGAGGATAGTGTATCAAGTACCAGTGTATCAAGTTTCAGTCTTATAGTACAAGCGTCTGTAGCTCCTTTGCTGTAATGCAGAAAGTGAACATCACTTAGATCAGAGGCATTAGGTGACTAAAGAAACAAATGTTAATAAGCAATAGCCTTGGTGGCTACTGCGCAAATCAAAAAGATGGCCGGAATGGAGAGGCAGCTTCTGAAAATAAAGATGGGCGTCTGTGTAAAGTGGCATCTATCTTCAGCTGAATTGCAAGGAATGGTCTTGTTCCTCGTAAACTATGGAGTCTTCTGTGTTTTGTCCACATTTTCTCCCATCTTGTCACAGCTGTGCAATGGTGGCTCTGTCACTGATCTCATCAAGGGCCTGCTGGTGCGGGGATGCCGTCTGGAGGAGCCCATTGTCTCATACATCTTGTATGGAGCCCTCCTGGTGAGATGTCAATCAGCCAAGCTTCCAGGGACAACGCAGGACTTCCTATCCTCTCCTTTGCGAAGAGCTCAGGAAATTTGTTTTGGTCTAAATGGCTTAAACAGCGGAGGGCATCCTAGACAACAGAGCATTGTTTCTGTAACTGTCATGCATTATACATTTCAGTAGCAGCATTGAGGATTCTTAAAGTCTCCTTTCCACTCGACCCTCATTTTTTAATTTGTTTATTTTTAAATAACCAAGGGGTTGCAGCATTTGCACAGCAACCGAATCATCCATCGTGACGTCAAAGGGAACAACATTCTTCTGACAACAGAAGGAGGAGTCAAGCTTGTTGACTTTGGTAATAACTGCTTTCCATGTGTTTTGCCTTCCATGAGGCGTTTTGGCTGGAGGGGAAAATCTATCACCTGTTCAGATGACGGGCGTGCTGTGGGGTGGTCCTCTGAAGCCTGCTCGCTGTGCCATGTTACACCTCTTCTGGGTCCTGCTTTAACAGATGGGACACCTCCAGAGTTTGACACTTCATTCATTTTTTGTTATTTCTTTGCACTGCTGGATAAATAGCTCTAGTGTTTTTATGACAAAGCACCAGAAAAATTCTAGCGCATGAAAAGCATTTTCTGCCAATGACGCTGTCAGATCCTTTGCCCTGTGACATGTTTGCATTTTATGGATTGTAGCCCAACTCAAAGCTATTGTTCCTAATTTAACTTTCATTATTTGATCCTTTGCATATAAAAGAAAGCTGTTCAAGTGAATGACTTTCACTTGCCTTAGGCATGTTTATTTCCTCTGTGTAAAAAACCCTGCAGATGAAAAAGACCGGCCCACTTAATTTGAAATTATTACTGGCAGTTTAACATGCCTTTTCATTTATTCTCACACCAAATTATAAAGCTTCTTCTTTTTCTTTATTCTTCCATTTTATAAGAGAGGTATGGATATTAACAGAACTTGTATTCTAAATAATATATTTGAGTATGTCTCTATACACCTATCCCCTGGTGTATATACGTCCTCTCAATTTACAGCTTGTTGATAAAACGTTGCTTTTTTTGTTATACCCAAAATTTTAATTCTGAGGTCTCCGTATGACATTTTTTAATCTAGCCATGTATCCGGCGTTATCTTGAAATAAAAGTTTTTTAAGCACAAACTTCTAAAAGTAGTTTTTTTTTAGGTGAAGACAATTCTTCATATGTTTTTGCATCAGTATAAACTATGTGGTGTGTTTAATGCAAAAATCTTCTCTATACAAGAAAAGGGAACAAGAAACCAAACTTAATGGTTTTTCAACATTATGTGGTATAAAGGTGCTACCATAATGTTTTCTTGAATGGGGCTGTTAAAAATCAAACGCAAGCATTTTGAAGCAGTCTTCTTGCAAAATATATTTGGTGCTGATATAAATGAAAATATTAACTATTAATATTAATTATTATTATTATTATTATTATTAATAAAAAATCACTGTTTTAGGTTCTGAAGGCTTAACTCTACAGCTGTAATCGATTGTTCTGTTGAAATATGACAGTTGATTTTGTGTCTTGCTTGTATTGTCCCTGCTTGCTCCAATAGTGTCTGGTCTACCATAAAGTTTAACTCTCATGTGCCTGTGCTTATATAGCGCAGTACATTTGTTGAGTACAAACAGTATTTAAAAGTTACAGTGAACTTCACTGTTTGTTTATTTTAAATTGTTGTCCGCAGTTTTTTTTTTTCTTTTGTAAATGTCATTGCTAAATGTTTGTTGCTGTACAAGGAGAAGAAAGAGAGTGATGGTTTGTTACTTATACAAGTTAGTTAGTTAAAGGGGTTTAGTGATATTTGGGGAAATTAGTTGGAGATTTAAAGGGGGCTGAAATGGATTAATTTTTGCCCGTTTAAAATAATGGCAAATGACCTCCCTATATATGCTTCCTGGTTTAAGTCTGTTTGGCAGGAATGAATTAGGAATGTAAACCAAAGGATAGGGGTAATCTCAAGTCTTTTGAGTGGATGTTTCTTTTTTATTTAATTTAGAACCAAAATTTGAAAAAATCTATTCAGAGGTCTTTAAAACAAGAAAAAATATTTTGTCTGGGAAAGTAATTCTTGCAGCTGTCCACACATTGTCTATTCACTCACAAGTCCAGCTTATAGTCCAAGTATGATTGTTGTTCTGGTTTTGTCCCCAGGGGTCTCTGCACAGCTCACAAGTGCCCGTTTGCGGAGGAACACGTCTGTTGGTACTCCCTTCTGGATGGCTCCTGAGGTCAGCCCTTCCGAGAGTCCCATAAAGAAACTGCATCTCCTTTAGTGCACAGTGCTTCTTTCCCCCACATCTGCTCTCTTTGCACCCGGCGACGTTGAAACAATAACTGGGGGTGGTGTTTTTCCAGTAGGTCTTGTTAACTGGGGGTGGTGTTTTTCCAGTAGGTCTGTTAAAGTGTTTGTTTGGTTAGATTCAGTTTGTCATATGCGGCATTATATACTCATTCCAGACATTTGGTCTTGTGTATTCCAGTTTAGCTCTCAGTAATACCACTTATCATTATCCAGTTTCATTGACCACTGACCATTGACCATTGACAACATCCAGTCTAGGCCATGACAACTGGTCCTTGTCCGCCGCAATAAACTTAGGCCGTACGTGAAAGTTGCACCTAGGGAACAGTGTGAACGAGACTGGGAGATGCTTTGCATAGTGGGATCCAACACGGTCTGGCTTGTATAGCCACCTGTTTGTGTTTGCCTCCTCTTTTGTACCATTGTGGCTACATTGTCTAACTATTAATACATTTACTGTAGCATGTGTGTTTCAAAAAACTGGCGCCTTAAGAAGAAAGTTAATTATATTCAAGTGTTAGTTAATGTGGGGAACAATGCACAACATGCGATACTATCTCATAGTTTTGAAACAAATTGGCAGTGTATAGTTTATTTGGGTATAGATGTGGTGAAAGAGAAAGGTATTTCTGTTGCATTATGCTTGTTTAAAACCACAGTGCAATAGATCAAATAAAATCAACAGCTCAGTAACTCGATATGGTTGTCTCCTCCACCACCTGCCTCCCACTCCTCTGCTGTTCACCGCTGCCATCTTCTTCCTCAAACCAGTTTACACACGGTCACTATAAGTCTACTTTATGAAATCATTGTTTTTTTAAATTTGTTTTGACACTATTTTTATTCTCTCTATTTTCATGTGTCATGCAGCCTTTTCCTTATATTAGACGTGGTGTAGGGTCATTTGACCTTGGGAACCTGGCGTGAATTCAGGATAGGGTTTGGAATGGATTGTATTTAATAAAGGAGTAAGTCATTTTATTGTCTGTTTTCATGAACAAATTTGGATCGGTTAATGGGGATAAACAAATTCAGCTTAGCTAACACTGAGTTAAAGTGGCTTCGGTTTCAAGAGACCTTATAGTCATTCTGAAGGATTGATCACGTTACAAATAGAAGCTGTTTATAAAATCTGTAGTAGCAGTAGTTAAACCACATACAGTCTCATCCCAGAGCTTCCCATGCTCCAAGAACTCATTGAGATAAGATAAAACTGCATTAGGTTGGAATAATCTTTAAAAGGTAAATATTTCAAAAGAAAAATCAAATTTGTATTATTTTAGAAGAATCTCACTCAACAAACAGATGTGTTTCTCCTTGCTGTTTTTGTGAGCAGAAGCAGGGTGTTTGGAAGCAGATGGGTGTGTGCTGCTTGCAGCCCTGCCCCCAGTCCCTCAGTCATTCTGCATTCGCTGCCAGGCACCACGTGCTGGAGGTCGGCCCAAGGTTAATAGCTAGGAGTCTGTGGCCAAAGGCCCAACTCATCGCAGCAATGAGGCGTGATCCATGGGCCAGCAAGCGGGGGGTGGGGGGTACCCCCACGGGACAGTTATTACAGGGTTTGTTCTGGCTTTTGATTATAGTAGTCAAATGAGGTGAGGGGACAAGGTCTGGGGGGGGTTTAACAAAAAGCCTTAAGAGACTCTATTTAAATGTTGTTATATGTTGTTTAAACCACAAAAAATAAAAGGGGAAAGCCAAGGAACGTATATGTTAGATTCGTGAACTGTTGATTGGCTGAATACATTTTTTAAAGGCGTCCTGATAATATGTTTCTGGGAATTTACATCTAGTATAAACTAATGGAATTTCCAGTTAAATGATGTAGCCAAAAGTGCAGCATATTAAGTACAGTGTACTTGCGTATTTTTTTTCCTGATTTTTAGACGGCTGTTTTTACAGAGCAGATAGCTTCTGTTATTCCTTACATTTTCGGGTACGTATGGACACACCTAATCTAGATTTACAACCTCTCTTATTCAGCGTGATTCCCATGACTGGAGTAACAGAAATATGTTGCATTCAGTTTAACAAAAACTAAAGATGATGTATTTTCTTTAACACAGCCTCAAGTAGCTAGGAAGTGTCACTTCAGAGCACTTAAGGCTAACAGACTTTTTATAGGAACAGAAATGCTATTACATGGTAGAAATCTATGAACGGCAGGTGAGCTCACCTGCAGCACTGACCCTTTCCCTATGGCAGGTTATCGCCTGCGAGCAGCAGTACGACTATTCCTATGACACCCGCTGTGATGTTTGGTCACTGGGCATCACAGCCATCGAACTGGCTGATGGAGAACCCCCCCTTTCAGACATGCATCCTGTCAAAGCCCTCTTCAAGATTCCACGGTAAGACACTAGAGGGCGTCATCGACACATAGTTGACAGTGGCTGTCAGGGCTCTGTTTATGATTTTCAAATATGGCCTTTTATATCACGTTGAGGATTATAAGCAGTTGCAAAAGGTACAGTACATGACAGAAGATGTGCAAGGTTTTCAAAAATGATGCTTGTCTCACCATTTTTATAATTTGGACACCATAAGTATACAGGGAATGGTAAGCAGGTTTCAACTCTATGCTCCAGTTCACATGCAAAGAATATTATTTGTTCAGTTGTGACATTGCAAAAGTGAATTTTAATATTTAGCATGAAGCTGTCTTATTTGAAGTAAGTAGAACTTCATTAGATGCTGCGTGCGCTGCTTTTACCCCCACTTCCTTTTACATTTGCACATTTGATGGATTCTTATTAAAAAGCTTTTATGGTACAAATGTGATTGTTTGTCAGCAGTTGTCGTTGGATTCTTAGAAGTTGTCCTGACTGTAGTTCACATTCATGGTTCGCTCTATTGATGCTGAAACAAGGAGGTCGTCTGCATCCTTGTCACAGCTTTGCCTCTTTGTCGCCAAACCTGGGAGAACATGGCAGCACGTCACGGAAGTACCCAGGCCATAAAGCAGTGTGTCCACAACTCTGTAAAGCGGATCACCACAGTTACGTCACCATAGACAGACAGACCTACCTAACTGCTTATTGTAAATTCCAGAATGCATTGGGAGACATGCGCTGGATCAGTGACAGAAAGAGGGGTGGACCGCAATGTTGTGTGTGATCGAAAACATGGAACTTTGAAAATATTGGTTCATTATGTACGGATCGTACAGATTTTTCCAGGAGTCAATTTCATGGCAACAAAGATGTTCAAAATCATCTAAGTTGTGTGCTAAATAGAGCAAATTTGTGTTTATTGAATATAGTTGCCTGTTCAAGTTCTAGCAATAGCCTCGCTTTGCTTGGTGCAGTTGCTTCAGTAAAATTTCTTTTTGTTAATGAACAAAGCTGGTGTGGATAAATGCATCAGCTAAGGAGCTGAATGATAATTTTGCGTCCATTTCCCCATTTCACCTCGCTCGAAATTTGCTTTGCCTTTTTCAGATTTTCAGTATTGCTCACATGATTTTTATGTGTGATGGTTGGAAAGGGTCGTGCTCAGTAACCTGTTTTTTGTTTTGTTTCTCTAATATTCTTGTTTGTCAAAAATAGACTTTTTCCTTGGCACATAAATCTTGTAAGAGTATGTACGGGCTCTCTCCTGGGATCTGCTGGATAAATCGCAGTACTGAACCATGAAATGATTTTGTTAACACGTGATCTGTCTAAAATTCATTTTCTCATCATCCTCCAGAACAGACAACCACGCGAGCAATACAGAGGTAGTAATCTGACCGGCGTCATTTTTTTTGTGAATGTTGAATCGAGGCTTTTACTGTCTTCTGATCTTGAAGACTGAAAGGTCCTTTTTACTTAAAGTGAACCTATTTCACATAGATAATTTTTGCATCAAAATTATGACATTTATAATTCATATTTTTAACTTTCTTTCTTTAGGGGTCTCACTGGGACTTGCACATGGGCAATAACTGGTGCTGGTACTAAAATCTGATCAAAGATACAGCACATTTTTATTATTTTTGCTGAATGCCAGTTACATGTCAGGTCCATATCACATTCTTCAGTTTCATTAGTTTCATGCTGTATTTCATAAGACTGGAATCATAACCAGGACATGAACTTGATATAGTCATGTTTTTAGTCTTCACAGGGTAAATTTAATATTTTTCCAGGTGATGTATTTCTTAAAAAAAGCAACAGCAAAATTGCTGAATTTTTTTGAGTGGAGTAATACTAATACTAATGTATTATGGCGTGTGCTAATACTAATCTAGAATGGTGTTCAGAAAATTTGTATTTCACATTTTGTGGAGTTTACATCTAAAAACAGATCCCCGAAAGCGACTTGTTGATCTCAGCCACTATCCATGAGTCTGTCTGGAGGAATGCGTGCTGCCTGAAAACATGTTTTTCTGCTGTGAGACGATAAAATGATGTCAGGAAAACAGAATGAGGGTGGTCCATCAAGGATATGAAAATGCCACTCATTTAATCACTTATATTCACTTGTTAATGAATACATTTAAATGCTGTTACTGAATTACATTTAAATAGCATAAAAATATTAAAATTATCTTGTAAATAATGACCAAACCACCATGTGATGGACTTGCGACCCATCTAGGGGCAGTTTCGTCCCCCACATCCTCTGTTATGTAACCCCATAGACAGCACCATCGAGGCGGGTCATAACAATAGTTTACAGAGCTTCCTGAATGTTTACATTTTAAATGAATTATGGACACAAAATATTTAATGAAATAGTATTTTTATTATTATTGTAATTGGTGTTGATGTCCTAATATGTAACCCTTGTGTTGCCCAAATTATAGAGGACTGTTTACCAAATTGCCCAAATTATTTACCAAAGGATGCAAACAGGTTTTGACTATATACCGTATGTGAGGTTCAGCTGACTGATGCGTTTGCTCTTAGTGACTGACTAAATAGGATAGGATGGGATAGGCAATTCGTAAATCTCTCGGTTGCCGTGCATAGCTGCAAAATTTGAGCAGGTGAATTTGAGGTGAGGGTTAATAAACCTTAAAACACTGTTTCCTTGCACAATGTTTGGACTTCCAGTGACTCGGCTACAAGTCTGGCAGCCCGTCACCTTGTCTCACGTTCATTACATGCGGCATTATCGCAAGCCTTTCTTGAGGATGCTTGCTGTATTATGAATAGCCAACAAAGGAATACTTTTCTGCAATAAATCTGATCTTCTTTCACCGGATGCTCTATGCGAGACATAGGAGGCTACTGTTGTTTGTCACTTCCTACTTCTGGTGCTACTGTCTACCTGTGGAGAATGGCTGATGTGGGCCCTCTGCGTGAAACTGGGCAGACAGAGCCAAGCAAGAGCTTGTGCAGCATCTGGAACTGGCTCTGACAACCAGTTTGTTCTTAATACATTCAGCAGTCCTGTTGTGTCTTTGTGAGATGCATTGACTTAATGGTTTTCTAAAAATGTCCCTGTCTGTAATGGAGGAAAGAATTCAATGTGCGTACTGATTTTATGAAGTCTTCATTACACCCCAAAATGGTATTTTGCTCCATGCTATAATAATTATGACAGTTTTGTTGTACGTATTTGAAACGTTACTTTATGTCATTTTGACATGCTTTCCTAACATGGTTTTGTATTATTTGTTATACGTCTGGCAGTTTGCCAAAGTGAAAACGGACCATTTTTAACATTTTGATTTTGTTTTGCCCTGTTGGCTATCGCCTCTTTGTTTTGTTTTATTGGTTGTTGCGTGATTTTAAGGCAGTGTATTCTTTTCATTGAGTGTCTGTTCTGCAGGAATCCACCACCTACACTGAAACATCCAGAGAACTGGTGTCGAGCATTCAGCCACTTCATTGCACAGTGAGTATTCTACCTACACAGTGCTGCGCTTCCCTGCCTGCTTAATACTCTGCAAACCCACTAAAGTGCATCGCCTATTCAGTACTTCACCCACCCCCACCTTATTTCATCACCAAATTTCTTTGCCAACCTCCACCGCTCCCTTCAGCACCCAGTACTCCACTCATCCCACTGCTGCTCTTCGTACCCAACCACCCCACTTTACCGCCCAGTGAGTACCCCCTAACTTGATGATGCATCTTTCATGGACCATGCTGCCATCATCCCCTCATCCCTGCTTCTGGCCGAGGTGCAATTTTTTTCCCACGTCACCAAACACTGGTCCGCTGTATACCTAACCAAGGCAAATTCCTTGGTTTAGCCAGCGAATTATTGCCCGACCTCATACTTCATTCCTGATGCCTCTCACTCATTTGACGTTCTGTTGACTAATGATGTCAAACAATGGAAAAATGGTAAAACGTACTATTTTATTACGTGAGATGAATCCAGAGTTTACTTACTAATTTGTGTTTATTAGCAGTGAAGGACTTGGTTGCAGATATTTACTCTCATTTGTGTTGTGCTGCGTTCTGTTGAAAGAAGTCTCCTTTAACAGCCCCCATTGTGGGCTTCCTGTTAGACCGTGTCACACCTTCTTAGTTTGATACAGGTAGCATGACTGATCCTGCAGTCTGGCACGTTCATCTGAAGTGAGCTTCAGTTTATCATTCCAACAATGTAGAATCAGAACGACTCTCCATTCACATATCTGATCGGAGTCACTATTATTATAGAGGCCTGTCATGAACGGAAAAATCTACAAATGATGAAGTTTTCTGTAGTTCTTGAATAAACTGAATTTTACTATAATGCATGCGTATATTATAGACTTTTAAATAAAATGAAACGAGGCAGAAGTACAAAGGAATTTTTCCTCTCCATTTTCAGAATGTAATATGATTGTACGTTTTCTTTCTCCTAAGAGTAAATAGTAAACATTTTTTGCAATTTTCCTTCAAGATTATATGCAAGGAAAATGAACATTTCTATGCTTTAGCCATAAGTTCTATTTTTGCATCCAGTACTTTTCGGACCAGTTTCCTCACACGCTTCATCACACTTCGACAAAAGTTCATCCCCCAGAGCAGGACGCTGGCCAAGAGTGCACAGTTCTGCTTGCTGACTTCAGGTTATCTCTTCTTGGTGTTCTGCATCTCCTGTTTATTAGAGTAACTTTGCTGACATATTTATATACTTTGAAATATTTTGTGTTTTCATTTCTCCTTTGATAAGGGCTTAATCCACATCAGTCTGGCCGCACGTTGGTTTTAAGGGGCCGAGATTTACTCCAGCACCGCATTCACGTCAGGAAGCGATATGGAAACCATTTACTAGCTGCAGAGATCCGCTGTCTGCTGACAGAAAACAGCTCTGTTCTCATGCTGTGTTAGTTGAGTTATGTTTCAGCTTTTTTTTATGACCTGCTGAGTTTAATTCTGTGAAAGACCGTTCTGTTTTTTTAACACTGCCAACGAGAGTGGTGGGCAAGTGACCCCCTTCTGACTAATAGGGGTGTTGTGAGTATTCCCAGTGCCAGTGCGCTCAATTTATTGCTTTTTAACAAGAGAGCATCAGTTTCCTCTGTATCAAATGATGATACCTCTCGTTTCATTTGCATAAATCTGTCCAAGGAAGAAATGTATATGTCTGTGAATTGTCAGTCACATCATGGAGGGGCGATATGTAATCTGACCTTACCATATCATTTAACAGATAATGCCACATACAAGCAAATAATGTTTCCCCCAAATATATGCCCTTAATATGTACTGTGAAATTCAGCTGAAGGTTTCCTAGAAAAGGCGTAATTGAGAAAATGTTCAATTTCATCCTGTGCTGTTTGTAAGTAGTGTCTTACTCTCCATCCGCCCAGTAGTATTGGTTCTGTAGGAACAGACAGTACGCCAGTAGCCATTATTTCATTATTTTTAATGAAAACATCAGACGGTACACATGTGAAGTTTCCAACCTCAGGAGTAATTGACTCTTTTTTTGTCAGTTGTGCATTTGTCATCATGTTCTTTTATAGTTGCAGAGATTAGCGAAAAGCAGTGGCGCAGCGAAATCCATATATAACAATATAAAGTAGAATTTTTGTTGCTTGTGTTTTTTTTTACCTTCATATTTAGTACCTTCCCTTGTACAACATAATTCTGTAATCCATCTCTTTTAGAGCAATGACAGTGGGAAGACATTTTTTTCCAAAATATCGCGCCAACTCTTTGCTTCTTCTGGACACCCAAGGTCAAAAAGGAACCAGTAGTGTAACACTGTACCCTTTTCCTTCTTTTTCTCATGGGTCATTCTCATATTAGTTACAGTATCTATCCAACAGAGCCATCACTTGAATCTATTTTTGCCTTGCAAGCTTCTACACAGATTCTAGTAAAATGGTATTGAAAGAAGCGGTGAATGAACACAAGCAGCAGTTCTTCTGTTATCTGCTGTCATGCTGCTGAAATGGTTAAAAGTAATATTGAAAGTTCAGTCCTCGTTTTGTCCATGTTTGTCCTAAAAATTGATGTGAAAGAACTTCCTGATGATCACACAGGAACACACAGTCATTTTCTGGGTGGATGTTCCAGTCGCAACAAACATTTGCGTTTTTATTGCATTTTGGGGACAAGTCCGTCTCTTTAACCATTATGCTCACTGCCATCTAGCAAAAACTAATGCCTTTGACTTAGGTGTGATTGGTCAGCTCGTGTTTTTTCCACCTGAGAAGTACCGCAATATCCATTTTTATTGCTTATTTGTAGAATACAGTGTAAGATTTGAGTCATTCACTTAGTAGAATAGTAGAGCTTAGCAGACTGCAAAGGTCTGCACAGCTATCCCTTGTTATCCAAATCTAATCCATTCACAAAAACGTGCCTGAATGTGCAAATTTTAAGATAATGGAAGCCGATATTCCGATTTTTTATGGGAAAAATAAGAATGCATTCCCAGTACACCCCAGGTCCCCCAACCAATTTCTCCAAATATCCCGAAGCACCCTTAAACCCTTATATAACAGTTCACAAAAGATTTATTTAAAAGCCTTTCCACTTATTTAGAGCACATTTTTATATGGTGTGGGCAAGTTGGTAGCAATAATGCAGAACATGTTTAAACAGCACTTACCTTTCTTGACTTACTTCTGATGTGGTCCAAAATCCAACAGGAGTTTTGCACTGAAAACACCAGGACTGTATTTGCTGTTTCATAGTAATTCCCACTTTTAACTAACCAAAGAGGAGTAACAAGTAGAAGGACAGGTCCATTTAGCATGTTGCATTTATTGCGAATAACTTCGTAGCCATGTACTTTCTGTCTAATACATACCATCAGAAATACCACCCATGTAACTTTTACTACTGCCTCGCATTTATTCAGTTAAGTAACTCACCCAGAATGGCCAACAGACACTTCTCTGGAATTGCATTTAGTTGCATCAATGCAAAAATTTGAATAGAGAGGTTACTGATAGTGAGGGATAGCTTTATGTGGAGGCTCAGTAGTTATATTTGTCATATTTTATACTTTTGTCAAAAATAGGCACTACAGAAGAATAACTGGAGTGTAACAAAAAAATGGCACAGTTGCCATGGCAATTTCCCATTTTTTAGGGTTACTATTCCCCCTCCCCAGCCAGAACATACTGTGAGGTTAGGTTGCATTCAAGTGCTTTCTGACTCTGCTGACAAGTAAGTGTACTCCTGCATCAAGACCCAAATGTCTTTGACCTTCAGTTTAAAAAAAAAAAAATTAAAACTAGAAATTAAAATCATGTATGTCCAGAAAAGGCTGGACAGTTTGCAGTTTTGAATATCATATCACACACTGTCAGGGGGGGTTCCCCGTCCCCTGAAATGTGTCTTATTCTTTCATGTTTTTCACTTTGATTTCTCCACTTTTCAGCGGACCCCTAGGGGGACTTGCTGATCCATCAAATGAGCGCAGACCTTGGTTACAATTTCAATATTTATGAACGTCCAGTGCTATTTTACAATGACTTAACAGACTGTATAATATCGGTAAAAAACAGGCCCCGGCTGATTGATAACTATTTTACCTGAGTCATTGATTTAAGGCAGCAGTGTTCTGCTTTGTGTTGGAACAGATTTCCTGTAGATTAGAATTTTTTTCATGGAAATGAGGTCTAAAAGAGTGTGAGCTATCAGAGAGATACACAGCTCTAAATAAATCTCAGTGGGGCTACTTGCACAAAGCAGACAATGTTATCGAGCAGCGCAAGCTGCTTGGGAAGACCCCCCCCAGCCATGCTTGTGTGCAAGCAGGCAGCCATCGTCATTCTGGGTAATAGATGCATCATCGGTGCCTGTAATTGTGTGACCAAATAGCTGGCTTTTGTGACAAAGTGGGCCTGGTGTTTAGGGTCCCGACAGAGGCACCGTGGTGATGACTCCAACCTCTGGTTAATGTTCTGACACTGATGAATTCTGGGAATTCTGCTAGAATGAAGGACCAGTGTTTCAATGTAGATTAGGAAGCAGGAGCCAGATGGGTATTGTTGTTTTCTGTTGCTTTTTTATTTATTGTCTTGTGCTTTTAAACATATGTCTGAAGCCCGGTATTTGAACTATTCATTTATAGAACTAGCTAAAGAAAAGGAAAAGGTACAAGTACAGCTATGACGGCTGCTCGAGCAGATAGAGCAGCAGCTTCCAACATGAATGGTGTTAGAAAAGAGATAAAACAGAACCTGCTGTTGAAAAGAGTGCTTAACCTGAATCTCTCTATTGAAACAACCAGCTGTATAAAATTGCAAGTCACTTCAAATGGTTATATTAGAGAAGCAGCAACAGTAACAAATAATAACTAAATGTTAATAATTCAAATTGTGTGTTTTTCTGTGCGTAGTCTTTAGCTCTAAGAAAATAAATACAAATTTATGGTACTGTCATTTAAATATGTTTCATATAATTTTTCACTTTTGAGGCGAGAGAGTGATAAATATAGACACTGAATTAGGTAAAGCCCAGTCAAAGACTCTGAGCGCCACGGACAGCACCAGAGGGTGCCCTCACAGCATTTTCTGTAGAGCGTAGAGCTAAGAAGCTTGAGCACTTTGTATTGGCTGCCAGACCTGGTCACTGTGGCAATAGCAGTTGGGAGGGGAAACAGAATATGGGCATCGTGAGACAGGGGAGGCAGTTCAGCCCACACCACCAGCCAGAACAACTGTCTACTAGGAAGTGCCGTACAGGTGAGTTACGGACTTGGGAATAATGGGCACTGCTGTGTGATAATTTCTGCGGTATTTTTTTAATGCTACTTTAAGCATTTTCCTGTTGAGGACATAAAGCCTACTGGACACCTTCTGAAAGAAATGCATCTATCTCAAGATCTAAGTCAACTGTTCACGTGTACATTTTCAACTGCATATTTTTTGGGTACAAATGCCTCCTACTAGATTTCATAAAAAGGTACGTTTCAACAGCTTTGCTCTGACTCTCTTATCCTTGTGCTGACTTCACAGTATCTATCCATTTCAAAATATGTCTGTGGACTGTTTGTGTAGTTCTTGTTTGAAATGATGATGAGTCCACACTTTGCTTGGTTTCTATACCTTACTGGGTAAACTTTGGCTTTTAAAATGACAACAAGTTAGTGGTTACACAATGACTAAGACCTTTTTCCGCTCTAGGTGTCTGATCAAGGACTTTGAGAGGCGTCCATCAGTGACACACCTTCTGGAGCACCCTTTCATCAAGCAGGCCCAAGGGAAGGACATGGCCTTACGCCATCAGCTAGCTGGCCTTATCCAAGAGCAGAAGAAGCTGTCCTACCAGCCCAAGTCCAAGTGAGTGTAGCCAGATTTACCAGCACCACTTTGTCATCATTGTGAAACAAACACGTTGGAAAGTCTGAACAGATGCGGTTCTGAGGTACCTCTATTCAGGAACCTACTAAAACTATTTGTTTCCTTCCATTTTTTGTAATGTTAGGTAATCCGCCGTGTCGACGGTGAGACAAATTGCTCTAACCAACTGTGTCAGGGATTTTCTTCTCACACAAGAAATGTGGAGTGTGCTACAGATTTCTCACACAACCCCACGAGATACAGATGGTGCCCTGAACTCTCCATAGTACTAACACTTCCAAAATGTATGAGATATTAATGGATTCATATGAACTACTCCCAAAAAAAGTGGGTGAAGTAAGCAAAGGCCTCTTTACTTGTCTGTCTGTCAAATCTTTTCTTGCTTTACTTCAGAAAACTGCTTCTAAACTCTTGCCATCGCAATGCAGTTGAGAGTATGATTGTTTCAAGGTTGCAGTCGTTTTTTGTTAAATGTTCATTTCCATCTTGTATTTTACAATGATGTTTTTTGTCTTTCCCTAGAATTACCTTCAAGTGTTGTGTCAGTGGTTGTTTTGTGAGGCTCTGGCCAGTAGATGGCAAGGATTCTCTTCCATAGGCTGTTGAGGTTTAAAGTTTGCACTTGAGGAAATGATCAGATATTTTCTGAAGTGGATCTGGATCTGAGTGACAGGTTTCCACCTATTTTTGGGGTGATTATCGATAAGAGCACTTGCTTTCATCCTGTCAGTATGATCCAAAATGGTGAAGTGTGATGTTTTGCAAAGGCCAGCAGCTGTTTGCCATGAAGGTAATGGCTTTCTCAGGGGCATCAGCAATTGCAGGTATTTGACCCCATCATAGTAATATGTATATTTGAATAAAACATCACCCTTGAATAAAAAATACCTTCGTAAATACATCACACTTTGTGGAATGCATGGTCTTAAGCTTGGTAAAGCTATTTGAATAAACATAAACATTTTCAAGGGGGGGGACCTAATACTTTTAACATGTAGCACCCAATTTTAACTTTAACAAAATTTGAATTTGAACAATTTTAACCCAATCTTAGGGCTTAATGACAAATCTAACTATAGCGCATCAGAGATACGGGTTAGAGATGAAACTAAAAACAACATTTTTCTCTATAATTGCTGTTCCATCTACTCCTGAGAAAACATGGCTAGAGGGGTTAGGTGGTTCTCTGTACTTGAGTACAGGAACTAAACTACTGAAGTCAGTAGGAATTTGCATCTCAGATGACGTAATAAATGCCATGAATGCAAGTGCCATTTGTGCTTACTTCCTGGTAACTGTGAGGGGCATACAACTGATCTGACCCCAGATGGAGGGTCTACTGCCAGCGTGGTGCTGAAGGGAAGAAGCAAAAAGTGCTTCAACTGCACAGGGAATTTGCCCTGGGGGGGACAAACAACTATAGTTTGTCTGACTCAGCTCACAGTGTTGTTTGAAGTGTCCCAAATTCAACAGTTACATAACAAAATATAAACGGTGCTTCAAATCCCTTAATTCTTGTTATTCTTTGTGTTATTTGGAAATATGCGATACATAAATATATCAACCTAGACACTTTTATTCACTGTCTAAGACACAAAAATATAGTAATTTAGGCTCCAGTTAGTATTAACATTAACAGATCTAGTTTATGTATGTAGATATGTTTTTGGGGGAAGCTGTAATGTTTAAGCTGCTTCTGTAAAATGGACACAATAAAAAGGAGATAAAAACCTGACTTGGTGTAATCTTGGCAATGAAATTTTAGTTTTAGTGACAGAATTATACAAGATGTTTCAAAAATATTTTTATTTTCCAGGTAAAAAAATGTTAGAATAATTATGTCAGTAATAATTTCGATGTTAGGTATTATTAATAATGCTACATTGGGGCGGTGATCATATATAGCAGCTAAGGACCCTAACTGCTGCTACGGAAAACTGATGTGTTAATACGACTTAATTTATGGTTCATTTACAACCAGTTTACAAGCAGAAAATTTGCTGGTAGTGACAAATATGTATACATCTCAACACGTTTCTTTGCTGTTTTATCCATGCAAGTTTTTTCTTTAACAGAATTATACATTAGAAGTCTGTCCCTTTACTCAGATATTGTTGGTCAACAAATGATAAGTTATTTGTGATCCCAAGACATGAGCACAAGCTGCTGGGAAAGGGGATTTATTGTTTGACAGGTGCTTCCTTGAACCTGACTTGTGCCTTTATGTTGCATAGAAGTACAGGTAGGCCTGTAGGAGGTGACACGGTTATGACGTGTAGTCCCAGGTAGATTAGACTGGAATAGGTACCCAGATGAAACTGTTAATGTAACACGAAATAGACTTTGTAGGGTGACAGTCTAGTTATTTAAGCACTTCAGTCTTACAATGGTCATAAGTCCAAATTCAGTGCAGCACATAAAACATGCTTTCCCCCCATTCCCCCCTTCCTGCAGGCATGAGAGAATCAATACACGTAAAACCCTAAAAGCGGAGAGCTGTCCTGATGACGATTTAGTGAATCTTGAGGTTTTAAATGAGGTAAGATGGTACTATTTTTGTCATGACCGGGGTGTGGTTAATGTTTGTGCCACACATTTTCCTTCCTGCTGTTCTGCCTCTTTTTTATAGGAAGTCATCATCACTCATCTCCAGAGGAGGTATGATGAACTTCAAATCTACACATACGTTGGGGACATCCTCATCGCTCTCAATCCTTTTCAGAACCTTAGCATCTACTCACCACAGGTAGTACAACTGATGCATTTTAAACGGCGCATATACACGTGTAGAATCACCAAAACAAATAGCAGTACATCTGGTTGCCGCTGTTTTTCGTTTATTCAAAAAGTCGTCATTTTCAGTTACACAGCCAAAAACAAAAATATTTCATGGGTTTCATGATAATAAAAAATATTTGTTACATATACAAGCAGGTAGTCGAAATAATATATTTTTCGTTTTCTTCTGTTATGAAGTTAGGATTGTTTCTAGTATAACCACATGTAAACAAGAATATAAACAAGAATTACTAGGATTAAAGCTAACTCTTCAAACCATCTTCTATAACTGTCTCTTAGAAATTCACTTAAGTCGCAAATAAGCTTAACTCAAACACAACCATACCTTTATTTCCAGAAAAAAATACATTTGATTTATAAAATCTCATGCTTATTGTTTTTACAAGCATTTTTTACTGGCAAATACTGGTTGGAAAATAATATATTTAAATGCCATTATTATAATCCTTTCTGCTCCTCCCCTTTTCCACATACTGTTGTTATTGTTTTTTCCCCTTCTCAACTTATTGTTGCAACCCAACATCAAAGCCTTGCCTAAGAAGGGCTGCAAAAAATTGTTTCCATATCATTTCGGTATCACCTGGAAACCCCCAGGGCCCCAGATTGTTAGAGATGGTTTCTGAACCAAGCCATACTTAAATGGTTTTAGTTTTCGTTGCATTAAATGTCTCCTGGGGACATTTAATAGTCTTCCTGTTCCACAAAACAAAATGATATTGCAAATGTACAAGGAACATTTCATAACTGGATTTACTGTAGATCTGTCTGTAAGGGAAAATGAATTAAAAAATACCGCAAGCCTTAAAGAAGCCTTAAAGACCTTAAATATAAAGTGTGGTCTTGGTAGAAGATTAGCAGTGTACAAGTAAAAACAAAAATCTTTGAAATATTTCAGTTATTAGCTATCTTTGAATGAATCTGTATGGTCTCCGATTCTAGTCCCAGAGAAGCTTTCTCCAGCAGCTTTTATCAGCTGTGAAATAGGCACAGAACCTCTGTTGCAAAATTTTACCGCAAAAGAAAAATAAATGCTTAAGATGCTGATATTTGATACTTCTAAAAATTAAATTTGAACTTTTAATCAGATTCGTTTTATTGATTCAGACTTGAAGTTGGTGTCTAGTGACGTGGTCTCACCCTTGGACTTGAAAGTTCCAGATTCAGTAGTGCAGTGCTCCTGTGAATTCATTTCTGTTATTTCCTTTCAGATTTTTAGACTTGCTCTTCCCAGATGCTGACTAAGAACTGTGTACAAAAATAAGGGCTACTCTTCTTTTTTCTGCCATTGTTTATCATTCCCAGTTCTCAAAGCAGTACCACGGAGTGAAGCGCTCGGCAAATCCCCCACATATCTTTGCCACAGCTGATGTAGCATATCAGGGAATGGTGACCTTCTGCAAGGATCAGGTGAGAGAATGAGATATTTAAAATGACTTCTGACGTCTTCAAATCTATCAGTTTTATTCACTTTAAGATTTCAAGTATGTAAAATCCTTCGATATTTTTAATGAGCACATAAATCTTTGTTTATCGCGCTTTTCGTATGAGCAGTGACAGCATCGATATGGAACTGTCAGAGGTCTTGTGTTCCAGTGCATCATCATCAGTGGAGAGAGCGGTGCTGGGAAGACAGAGAGCGCCCATCTTATTGTCCAGCACCTCACCTTTCTGGGAAAGGTACCTTATCTTTTGGGGGGAAGTGACGTTGCACCTTTTAGGCCATATCTTTTTAAGAATTTGCTTTTGTCAACAATTAATATTTGTACCCTATACCGTTGACTTACAGGATGCTTATCCCGTAATTGCTAGAAATGTGTTAAAAATGAACTCAAAAATCACACTCCCTCATAAAATGGAGGGAAACAGTGGCATTACGATGCAGGGTCTCTTTCAGAGAGACCCTGGTCTTCAGAGAGACCTCCACTTAGGACCACTGTAGGGGCCTGTGGCTAAGTCATAAGTCAAATCAGTTGTACATCAGAGTGTGTAGTCTACCATACCATCATTTTTTTTCAAACATTTTTTGATGTGTTTGACCTGTTTTCTTCAATTTCTGGCCACAGTATAATATGCCATTATTTAATAATTCTGTACTGTATTCTTTACCAAAGTTTCTTTTTAAAAAGTACAGTATTTTTGTAACCATACAGCAGAAAGATTTAATAAGTGCAAGCAACAAGATCCCTTGTGACTGTAAACCAGAGAGGGTTCTGTGAGTCACAGAATAAACGGAAGATGTGCGTCAAATAAACCCGCCACATGATGCATTATGAACAGCCAATACTGTTTGTCGCACAATCTTTCGGTGGGTAGTAGAGGGGAAAAGGAGAGGGGAGGGGCAACAACGGGACAGGCACAAGAAGATGGTTGCCGGCTCTGCGTGGGCGGAGCAAGTGTGTCGCACAGTCTCGTACAGCGTTCACCTCACGCAATTGTTACACTGCAGTGTCACCTGCATACTACACAGGTACACGTGTAGCGATTTTAAACACTTTTCATCTATGGTATAAGCTGTAAGCACTCAATTGTGTCGTCGTCCTGTACATGTTTTTTATGGGTGTTGTCTAATGATATTATTATGCTATGATGTCATACAAGTGGTGTACATTCTGTATTATAAGATTTTTATGTATACATGTTTTACTTAGCTATAGGATGCTAATTTGTTTGCCAGAATCATTCAAAATTATTTTTTGACAATTTTTGTCCACTTCATTTTTTTATTCAGTTTCAAATTATTATAAAGAGCTTTTTTTACACAGTAACCTCGAGCGCTGAAAAACAGAGCAAAAAAGATTTATTGATTTTACTCTTTGCCCACAGCAAGCCATTCAGTTTTTTTAGTTATTACTATTATTTATTTACTATTGACCATAGTAAGTGTTTTGTATGTCATTTATGTTGTAAGTTGAGGACAACCTGTACTCACACGACCATGTTTATATTTCCCTTAGCTGAGAGATTTATTTTGTGTGCATGTTTTATTTATATCCCAGAGAATGTTAAATGTAGGATTTTTGTTCGCGCTCGTGGTTATTATTGCCGTTTTCCAAATTACACCTTATTCATTAGCTAAGTCGACAAAACTACGTATTTTTGTTTAACCATCTTAAAAGTGGACAAAAAATGGTTAATGAGACATAGACGCAAGACAGTAGCGCAGATGAGCAAACTCGGAACAGGACAATAGGCCTGAGCACAAAGCAGACTTTGTATAAAGGTTTGACACATTAAGTTGTTTTGTTATATTTTTTCATACAATTTTTTTTTAAAAATGCCATTTATATAGTTTGTCTTATGTATACAGTGGTGTTTTGTATGTCGTTTTAACACAATTTAGTATATTTTACACTGTTTTACATTCTGATTGTTTTTTTTAAACATTTTATTGTTTCTTGACTTTCGTGAATAAGAATGATGTTTCACTACGTTCACAAAATACGACTTTTGCTGAAAAATATTAAGCCTTCTGAGACACCTAAAAAATTTCTGACTCAGAACAGTTAAGGATGCCATATCTATAAGTCAGGGTTAGGGTTTACTACATGTATATTAAAGACGTTATACATAGTTATATTTCTGTCATAATATTCAAGAGAAATAAATACAGAATGTAGCTAGAAATATGAATGAATGAAACGTGTTTATACTCTGGTAGCTCCAAACTGCTTATTGTTAAGAGGCTGGTGATTTGAGATTTACTTGCAGTTTCAAAGAGAGCTGTACATAGAGCACATTGAAAAACACAGGACTGACTGAGTGACTGGCTTACTGTGGGATTCTTGGGCTTAGGGGAACAATCAGACCCTAAGGGAGAAGATCCTCCAGGTAAACCCACTGGTGGAGGCCTTTGGAAACGCCTGCACAGCGATTAATGACAACTCCAGCCGCTTTGGGAAATACCTGGAAATGAAGTTCACCCCTACAGGTGCCGTCATGGGGGCGAAGATCTCAGAATACCTGCTGGAGAAGTCCAGGGTCATCAAGCAGGCTATGTAGGTGCAGGTGGTAATAATGGTGAAAAGTACTTGTATTGTTTATGTTTTTTCCGTATGCTACCCTTTTCAGCAAAAAGGGCAAATTAAAGGTTTATTTTCTGGTTTCCAGAGGAGAAAAGAACTTCCATATATTTTACTATATTTACGCTGGCCTTTACCATCAAGAGCAGCTCAACAAATACAGACTTCCAGAGAAGACACCCCCCAGGTTTGCCTTTTAAAGGCTTTTGCTTGCAATATATTGAAATAAAGTATATTTAGCACAGGCTTGTGTACGAACACTAAAATACGTTCAATATTGGTAAATATTTGAATATGGTTAAATAGCTAACTATGGTTGTATATAGTAATAGTTCATTGTGGCACATCAGACACATTCCCAACAGAAAATGCCACGTCGATACAGAATGTCGTGTTGAGAATGTAACTTAAACAGCATCATTTGAACATTGAGTAAAGTCATTGCTTGCAGGTATATTGACAATGAACACGAAAAAGTGATGCAAGACATTGTATCCAAAAAGCTGTACAAGGAACAGTTTGATGCCATTCAGGACTGTTTCCGTATCATTGGATTCACAGAGGAGGTACAACATGCCTGGCGCAAGTGTGAGAATTTTTTGGGGTGCTACGCTTTACAGTATAGACTCTTGGAGATGTGGCTGTTAAGTTCCGAAGTTTGAAAGTGTTGTTTTTTAAGATCTTGACAAAGCATACCTAAGCACATAAAGTAGTGTCATTTTGCAGGTGGTTAAAGAATGCTCACTATTCAAAAGAGGTTTGCTGGCTCTGTTTGTTAATATTTTATATTTCTATAAATGCAGTTCTGTAAGTGACACTGTCTGTCCCCCTTGACATCCATTAGGATGTCCACTGTAAATCGGAGTTAAAATCAATAAGTTTGTATTGCTATGAATGGTCCAGTGCTTTTTGCTCACTGTAGAAATCGTGAAAAATAGTGTAGAAAACGGAGTATTTTAAGCAGGTGAACGTGATACTGATTTTTTTTATAGGAGGTGAACTCTGTATACAAGATCCTCTCAGCTATCTTGAACACAGGAAATATTGAGTTTGCTGCTATTACATCTCAACACCAGACCGATAAAAGTGAGGTACCAAACTTCGAAGCCTTAGAAAATGGTAAGGGAGCTACTTTACTGTGCATACAGACAAAAAATGTGTAGTGTCTGTAGCGCTTCCACTATGAAATAAATAACTTACAGTCACTGGTTAAATGTATATAACTAGCAGTTAAAAGTACAGCAAATTAAATTTAACTACACATGTTGGACAACTATGGCATTGTTATGTGGGTTAGGTTTATGGTTGACCAGTGATGTTTTCTATATTTTACCTGTGTGAAGGTGGCATCTGCACGGAATGGTTTTCCCCTTTGTGACTTGTTTGATATGGGGGCTTTCATGACCAGCAGACCTTGTTTCAAGTGAATCATTCAGTCCCTGTTTGCCTCCTAGCTGCTGTGCTTCTAAGCATTGGTCCAGAGGAACTCCAGGAGGCATTGACTTCTCACTGCGTAGTGACCCGAGGCGAGACTATCATTCGTACCAACACAGTGGACAAGGCCTCTGATGTGCGAGATGCAATGTCCAAGGCCCTGTATGGACGTCTCTTCAGCTGGATTGTGAACCGCATCAACGTCTTGCTGCAGCCTGACAAAAACATCTGGTAGGACACTGCTCTATTCCTGCTACTCTCTAAGCATGGTTCCCATCCGTTTGACAGGTCTAAGTCTGTTTTCACTCCTTTATTGTCACATGTGTAAAGCAAACATTACTTTTTGACCCCTGGTGTACAGGCATGTTTCACATTACATTATTTTAATGTAAAATTGAAAGGGGGGAAAGTATACATTTATGTTTAATATGGAAATGTTGTAATTTTAAAAAGTACTCAGTCTTGAAAGTAAAAGGAACTCTGCATTGATGCAAAAAATGTCACAAATCAAAAAACATTCAGTTCTTTTTAGAAATCATAAACTTGGTTTTAGACATTGTTTAGGCACTTGTTACCATTTCCAGTCATCTATATTTTCATTGTTATTTCTACTAATGTCCTGTTAATAAAGGCATGTAGTGAATGCAGAAGCTGCACTATATTTAGATGGAGTGGAGCTTTTCACAAATGTAAACCACATGCACACCAGCCTCTTCTGTTCAGAATAAAGTAAAAGGACTATTTTCATTTATTAGCAGTCTCAGTTTCTATCTGAAGTTCAGTGCAGGGACTTTTCTGAACAAATGTTTTTCAGACCTTGCATTCACTTAAGGATATTTATATTTTTGCTTTTGCAGTCTTCTTTATAACGGACTGCTTTTGTTTTTTGACCTTTACGAGAAGAAACGTCCCAACAACAATAAACAAAGGACATTTACTCAATTGGAAATATCTGCAAATGTGTTACACAGGTGTAATCTGTTAGAAAGTGATGTCAAGGTTGTAGAGCATATTTTGATCCTCGAGGCGTTCTACTCGCGGCTTTGCAAAGTCAAGACGTGCCCTTCAACACTGACAGGTTTCACGTTCTCAGTTTAATTTTGTCTTGAATTTTGCTTTGTATCTTGCAGTAAAGGTGTGTTTTCTTTATATTACTAGCACTGCAGAGAGTGGGATGAATGTGGGAATCCTGGATATCTTTGGTTTTGAGAACTTCGAGAAAAATTCATTTGAGCAGCTATGCATCAACATTGCCAATGAACAGATCCAGTTTTATTTTAATCAGCACATCTTCGCACTCGAACAGGTATGTTTCCCTTCAGTTGTCTGCTGCGTCATTATACATCACGGCATCCTTCATATGAAATGTAAACCAGTGTCTCTCTTCCGGGCTGACAAACAGGTAGGTTCATTACTATTAGCCCAAGATTAGTTATTATGGTTTAGAAGATAATTCCCAGATGGTTAGTTTACGTTGTGTGTACGTTTCAAACGCAGGGGATATTTAATATTCCAACGATGAGCTCATTGTTTGAGATGATTGTTTCACTGGTTATAGGGCTGTTTGAGAAATTGCTGGCATTGCATTGTCTGTGTATGACCTGGTCGTCGTCGGTTACAAAGGCTGTGAGTGGTAACGGAAATAGTATTGTCTTTAGCTGTTGCGGAAAGGTATAATGAATTTTGCTTTGTGAAATATGGTGTTTTTTGCTTAAAAAAACCTTTGACAATATCTTGTCATGCACTATCATGCCTGAGGTCTTTATACTGGACAGCCAGTTTCCTTAAATCCACATTTGATACTGGATCTGTAGTGTAAAAGTGTCTAAATGCAGTTCCCTGTGGAGGATAACAAAGGGTTCGTCTGGTAGGATTATAAATCCATAGCTACGTAAAACATGTTCCTGTTTTCTGTTGCATAATTTAACTTTGTGTCCCTCTTCTTCATACTGTTTTTGAAAGTTGGTCAACATTTAAAATGACTCTGTATATAGCACTTAAGCGCACATCTGCAGTATCAGTTTCAGTAAGGCAGTGCCTTTATGAGCTAAACATTTGAAGACCTTCTGTAATGATATCTGAAATAGGAAGTACACAAATTCTCTATATATTCTCTATAAGCTATAAAACTAGCTGACTTACCCAGCACTGCCTGAAAGAAATAACACCTCATATAATCACCAAACTGTTTTACTATTAAAGTGGTTAGATTTCCTACATATATATTGTTAGTGCTGTTGGACAGTCAAACACCACAGAGTGATGCATGCCCTAGTCGTACTTAAGTGAAAAGGAAAAGACAAAATATATATTGCTAAATTTTATTACCCTTAAATCACTAATGTGTGCAGCAATGTATGTGTGGGTGTGTGTGGAGCCAGAAAATTTGTCCATGTCTGGTATGGCAGCATGTGTGTATAGCGTGTGTGGTGTCGCCAGCCTGTGTGTGTGTGTGTGTGTGTGTGCGCGTGTGCGTGTCCGTGTGTCCACGTGTGTATGTGGTGTGAGAAAATTGTCAGTGTTACGTGCATTATATGTGTAACTACAGTACTGTGGAAAAGTCTTAGGCACCTGTGGGAAAAATGCTGTAAAGCGAGGATGGTTCCAAAAATATTGCCATGAATACTTATTAATCAATAGACCTTCTAAAAAGTGCAGCAGACAAAAAAACCTCAGTCAAATCAATATTTGATGTGACCACCCTTTACCTTACACTGCATGCAAGTTTGCATAAGAGAATTGATGCTGTTTTAAAGGCAGAGGTTGGTAGGTTCTTCCAAACATTTTGAGGAACTGGCCACAGTTCTTCTGCACACTTTGACTGTCTCTGCATGTCCTCCCAGACTGACTTGATCATGTTGAGATCAGGGCTCTGTGGGGACCAGTTGTGTATGACTGAGATTGGGTGTTTGAGGTCATTCTCAGGCTGCAGAATGAATTTGGGACCCATCAGAAACCTCCCTGATGGTAGATAAGAATCTACCTGTACTTCTCAACACACATTGAAGTTGCCTGTCTAAGACTTTTGCACAGTACTGTACATGGTGTCCATGATATCACTGTCCTGCTTCTCCAAGCCTTGTTAGAGACCAAATTTAAAAATTGCTAAATAGTAAATATCCTTGTTGGAGTTTAATGAACTTGACTATGCAGAAACCTCAGTTAAGGTGAGAAGTATCTGTTGGGAAAATTTCAAGTTTTGTTTTTGTTTTAGATGTGATCGTACTCGCATTTATATCAAACTGAAAACACTGACAGTGTTTCTCTTCTTTTTTTACTGTAGCATATTAACTGAAAGGTTTGATTCGGTTAAAAAAACCTATTCGGCTGTGTCAAAAAGACATCATAACAACTCACTCTAGTTCAATTTAAAACATGCCGGAACATTCATTCGTCCAAAAAAGTAATCTAGAGAATATTTACTGAACCATGGACACTTTTTCCTTTTTTAAATTCCCTCTCTGGTCAGACTGAGTACCAGAGTGAGGATATCAGTGCCAGCCTAGTGGAGTATGAGGACAACAGGCCCATCCTGGACATGTTCCTGCAGAAGCCCATGGGCCTGCTTTCCCTGCTGGATGAGGAGAGCCGCTTCCCTCAGGCAACCGACCAGACACTCGTAGGTGAGGGTCAGAAGGAGGAACACAGTAACCATATTCGGCAAGACGTTCAGAAAGAGGAGGAATGTACTCATTGTATTCAATTCTCAAACCCTTTGTCCGTCAGGAATGAACGTAAAACTTTATCTGAATAATGAACTGCTGTTTTCAAATGTGCCATTTTTTCTTTTAGATAAGTTTGAGGACAATCTGCACTGCATGTACTTCTGGAGGCCAAAGCGTGTTGAGCTCTGTTTTGGAATTCAGCATTATGCAGGAAAGGTGGACGATATCATTGCTTAGTAATTGTATAAAACATAACTATACTGTAGTTTTTTATAGTTTACTATCATTTCAGCTGAAAAACACGAATAATCTCAATCCATATCACATTGTTCTGACCAATGTAATTTCTTTCATCTTCATTTTTTTGCAGGTCTTATACAATGCAGATGGCTTTCTGGAGAAGAATCGGGACACCCTGCCAGCAGACATTGTTGTGGTGCTGAGAACTTCAGAGAACAGGCTGCTCCAGCAGCTCTTTTCAAATCCATTGACTAAGACTGGTAAGTGGCTAAAATCACAAGTGGCAGTGGGGGTTGTAGGTAGACAGTCAAAACTGGGAGTAAGAGGCAGTGACGTCTTTGTCCTGGAAGTCTGTACCCATAAACAGCACAAACGCATCCTATGTAGACTGTAGGCTCCTCCACCTTTCATTGTTTAAGCACCTTGTCCAAGAGATCTAGAGCAGTGCCTCTCCTGAGGACTGGAACTTGCAGTGCTGTTACTGCAGACGCCTCCCATTACTCCACACCCGGAGGAAGTGTTGTAACACGGCTCCACATACACTTGTTGGCCGCTGTGCGGTGTTCCAGCCTCCCTCCCCAGAGAGTCAGAATAAAGCTTGTGCCTTCATTATCTCCTAGGAGCTTTGCACCCACTGAAACAGCCTGTTTTTATTTTTGCTAAGCTGTCCCTTTTGGATTCCTGCTGTTCTGTGCTCTCTCCTGTTATTATTTTTTTTTTCTCGCTTGGATAAAGTGGGATTTTTCTCTGATAAGGTTTCTAAATACCCAAGGAATGAGAAAGGGGTATTTAAAATTTGCATAAACTAAGTCGGTAACTCTTGCAGTATTTTTTTATTCCTAAGTGGAGTTGGTAATATGATATCTATTAGCCGTTGCTATGACTGTGGCCACTAGACTGAATAGCGGAAGCAAAAAAATGGAGTTGTACAGTACAAAACACTTCATCGGTTAAGCCAACTCATTAGTTTCCATTTAATGAACTCCTGTTATCGGTGCTACTGGTATCCGGAGAAAATATTCAGATCTGGTGCCTCTGTGTTGTCATAGTTAAGCCTCCGTTTCAAGTATTGACAGTCTTCACAGGAACTTTGGCCATTAGAAGGGCTTTACATAGGTGGGAAACCTCTTTTATTATTCCAGTAAGATGACTCCCAAAGGACTGTTTATCAAAAAAATATACTTACCTCCTGCTGTTTAATGAAAACAGGTACACCGACTTCTTCACATGCTGTCAAGTCATTTATTGACTAGAGAACAAAGGTTTGCCAAAATCTATAAAAGAGGGTACAAGAGGGACAATACAATAGATTTCTCAAAAATGCTTCATTCCATATCAGTGAATTCACAACGTATCTCTCGAAAAGCTCTATTTCAGGCATTTATTGGTCTTCCGCTGTACTCCTGGTTTTGTAACTTTTGTCACTGTTACAGCTGCTTGAACCAAGGAAACCGTATTAGCAATGTGGACCAGAGCAGCTCTGTACCTATAGTTGTTAAATGTAAGTGACCACATTAGATGTGTGTGTTCTCTGGTGCGCCTTTGTGTGTTTGGTCTGTCAGTGATTTAGATGGTTTCTACATGTGTTAACAGGTAGCTTTAGGTGCTTTGTTCCCACTCCGTATAAACACGGAGAATCTGTAGTACCCTCACAGTGAAATTTTCACTTTAAATGGTAAACGTACCTCTTCAAGGTACAAACCGGAATAAATTGCAGTTTTATTCTGCTTAATGGATTATCTGTTTTTATTGGTTGTTATTTGGAGGATCAGATAAAATAATACCTCCAGAGATTTTGTGCCTAGGCTGCTAAACAGAGACCTGGTGCCTGTACTGTTGCGAACCCTTATATTTGCCACTAGGTGGCACCCGTGCAGGTACGTCCTCCATAGGATTTAGATTGACAAAACCGACCCATTCAGCTTATTTTTTAACCATAAACTAAAAAAAACACTGGCTTACGAGTTATGCTCACTAAAGACTCGTTAAACTTGTCTGTGAACTAAGACATTTTTTACAAACATTGTTGGTACATTATTAAATAGTCCTCACTAAAAGTATTGGACTCATTTTAAAAAAGTGATCCCCTAAAATAGTGTGGGAATTATTTTTGTCCAGTTGAGAAGAATGAAGTAACTCAGGGGATAATTCTGATTTTCTTTGTACTGTTTACTGGGAGGTAGCAGAGGTAACATCTACTTTTTATGGTTGCTAAAGCTCCCTGTCTGTACGTGAGTAATAAATGGCGGTAGGGTTAGAAGGGCAAAGGAGCTGCAGGCGGCATCTTTCTCGTGCATGAAGCTGTTGAGCGTGCGGTGAACTAGAGCAGAGCAGGGGGGCAAAAACCCGAGCGCAGGCTTTCACACCCTTGGCAGTCAGATTTAATTCTTGTGGGTCGTGCCACATGTTGCAGTCTTATGACAGAAAACGGGATGTTTTTACACAAACAAATTCCTTTAAACCAGGGAAATTTGTGGTTGGTCCCAATCTAGATCTGTGTTGGCTCAGTCTGGCTGGCTCCAAAGGGGGGCCTTCCAGGGTCTGCAGTTGGGGTGGGTGTCTGCCTGTTAAAGAGAGGATTTGCTGGCAGAGAGATGCCCCCAGTGATCTCTGCATCCCACGTGAAATGCCAGGGCCTGCTGTCAACACGGTGGCACAAAAGTCAGTACCTCACTTTTTGCTGCCTCTTGTTACGGTTCCTCTGAAATTTCTTTAAATAAGTTTTTATAAAGGATCATTACTATCATGCTATGTTATTACTGAAAATTCAAATTTCTTGGAACCTTATTAGTACAGGTGGCTCTTGATAAAATGCATCTTTTGAATGGTACTTACCATCTTTGGTGACATTTTGAAGAAAGTAACCTGCTTACCATCAGAGTGGCTCTCTATCTGTATGTTCAGTTTTACTGCATTTCTGCTCAGTCCTGAGTGTGGAAAAAACATATTATTATTGTTGTTGTTGTTGTTGTTGTTACAAGGTACTAAAAATGGGAAGAGTCAAAAGTAACTGCCAATTTCTAAATCGATGAAGGCAGCCCTGAAACAGTGAGCATACAATTTAAAGGAATAGAATTGTATTTAAATATATTAGCAATACATACATTAGTTTATTATTAATGTTGTCTCTGGAGCACTTGTGGGCAGGGATCCACAAAGCGGAAAGACAGTTCAGGACAGCCCACTTTAACTGCCAACAAGGATATTACGTCTGAAGACCTCAGTGATGCTCCAGCAGTAGACAGACTGTACACAAAACTTTACTGACATTTTTTTGTATTTGTTATTGTAAGTTTCCTGCCTGTTCTGTTAGATATATGAGTTTCTAAAAGGTAGGACAGATAAATTATTTTTATGAGTAATTTGCCAGTTTATCCAAGATTTGTCAGTAAATATTTTTGAGAAGTTAATAGCGGGGGCCTTTAGAAAATGCTGTGAAACAAAGTATTTAGAAAGTCCTTAACTAGATGTTGTAAAAACACAAACTTGTCTGCTCTGTTACTACGTTTTCACGTAGGTGGTGCCTTTCTCCAAAGCATCTTACGATGTGAGGTTTGTATAGTAAGGTACTTACAGTTGTTTAGTCATTTATACAGCACAGAAATTTGATAATTCATGGTAAGTTGTTTGCTCCAAGATATTACTGCAGGAGGTAGGATTCAAACCTGGGTCTATGACAGACAGTAGCTGTAGCTACTATGCTACAAGTTAATCTAACCAATAATCCTATAATGGTCTGTATTCAGAAAATGTGTACAAGGTACCATACAGTGGTGCTTGAAAGTTTGTGAACCCTTCAGGACTTTCTATATTTCTGCATAAATTTGACCTAAAACTACATCAGATTCAGTCCTAAAAGTAAATAAAGAGAACCAAATCAAACAAATGAGTCAAAAAATTAGACATGGACATTTATTTATTGAGGAAAATGATCCAGTAGCACATATCTGTGAGTGGCAAAAGGATGTGAACCTTTGCTTTCAGTATCTGGTGTGACCCCTTTGTGCAGCAATAACTGCAACTAAACTAAACGCTTAGGGGAGGGCACTGAAGTGGCTCACCGGTGGCTTCTTCCACATGTGTGTTTAGACTGTGGACACGACATGGGAAGAACATGCAAATTCTACACAGACAAAACCAGACTTGAAGCCATGTCCAAATACACAGCCCAGGTTCTGTGAGGCTGCTGCACCGCTTTCAGACTTACTAAAAATGATAGCAGGCACTTTGATAACTTTATGTAGGTAATATGATAGGAAACAAACATACGGAAATGGGATTCACTCAACCGTTTTAAAAAAATAGCTAAATGTTTCATTTGTCCCATTCTATTTTTTTTTTTTTTGTTCAACTTCATTCCCAGCTTCTTTTTTTCATGAAATAATGAAATGTAGACTAATTACTTTTTACATGCTGGGCAAGAAAGTGTATTCTGTCATGGTCTACACCTCATGTTCCTTCTCTAAATGTATGGATGACCAAGGTGTCTAAACTTCTTCCACTAGAAAAAGTAACATTTGATCTGCATGACAATTCAAAGGAATTCTGTAATGTCTGGGCACCCTTCTGGAACTTATTAGATGATGCTATGTGGTCACACCTATGAAATATTGTAACCTTTTGCCCTAGTTTTACGTATGTGGGCATTTTTGCAGTTTCTCGGTGTACTGCTTTTATCTGTTGCTGTGAGCCAGTACTTTTCATGAAGTTAATTTTTAAAAATGAATAGCAAGTGAAGGTGAGAATGACTGTGGAACCCAGGCAGTGGCCGATGGGTGTAGTGTCAGTGTTCCGAAGTTCACACCATTGTCGGCTGATTTGTATATCTAATTCCGCACAAGGTGAAGGCAGCACCCCGAGCCGCTGTGGTGTATGAAAGGAGTGCTCTGCAGTAAAAGCAGGGGGTGCTGCATCTGCTCAGCACTAAGCTGCTGAAAAACACCATCACAACATTCTGAAAAAAGGGTGTTCTTTTTCTATTTCAAAACTATCTGTTGTGCAGTATTGTTTAATTTTCTTTCATTAATCTGCACTACCAAATTTTTGTATTGTGCCATAAAAATATTTACTTTTTTCCAAAAGAATAGAAGCATAGCGACATACTCGCACTTTTCTGAAGACCAGGAGATAAAAGGCAATCCTGGCTGGATTGGTAATTTTGGCAAGAGGCAACTAAGGAATTTTTGGGTTACATTATAGTTCCCAAATACTTGAACAGTATGATGCCAGTTTAGTGCCTCATTGACAACCTCAGGACGTTTGGTTTGTATGCTGTGGTAACCAAGGAGCTTCTCTGCACTCCTGTGAGCCCAGCTGAACGTCTTCTCTTAATGCAGGGCTGTGTAGTGCCACTCAAAGCCAGTTACACATGGCTGTATGATGATGAGTCCTTCCTCAAGATCACAGCAGTAAATGGCATTTACATCTACAGCCTCTGGACCTTTTGAATCTTTACGCCTGCTTGAGATGTGGGTTGGTCGGTTGGGTTTAAAAGGTGCAGTAGTCATGTTTGTTGGGCCACCGAGGATCTGTATCATACTCAATGTAGTAGCAAAGGTCCACGAACTTGCCTCCCACAGCTGGCTATCTGATAGATGAGGACTGAACTGTCTCCCCTACACTGGCTGCAGGAGCTGCAGCAGATAATGTGAGGTATCTGACATGGGTTTGTTTTTTATTTCCAGTCACGTGGATGTCGTGGTGGAAAGCCCAAACAACACCCGCTGAGCTGTTTCTTTTTCTATTGTGTGTGTAAGGGAGTCATTCATTTTTGCATGCATGCATGACATCTTTGCTGGGCTTCATTTTCAAAGCTAGCTCTGTGATTCCAGTGGAGGACTTTATCCTCTCCAGCTCATGCCAAAAGCAACACAGCCAGAGCAGAAGTGATGAATGTCTTCTGTTTTCCCAGCCGGCAGACACTCCAAAAATTGAATGGTACCCCACACGTATGTTCCTCAACTTATTCTTGTTTGATATTTCTTCGGAGCTAGATTTTTTTTCACCCACTACAGATCAGGTTTATACTGCTTGTGTTAGGAATAAGGAAATGTATAATTTATTAAAAAACTGTTAGATTGCTGTAGCAAAGATAGACACCACCTTTTTTAAATTATTGTTGGTCTTTAATATGGCCTAAATAGAATATATACATTGTATCCATATATATGTATGGAATATGATTCCAAGATTTGCAGTTCATTGATTTGTCAGTAAGATGGATAAACCAAATACTCATAATAAAATGACGAAAGTTGTACTGAATAAATAGTCAGCATATAGAATTGATAATATAAAGTAACCGTTGATAAATACAGTATCTGTATCTATAAACTGCGGCATGTGATATATAGCAATATATTCAGATTATACATGTGCAATACAAGAGAGAAGAAGGGGCTTACCCACCCCTTCAGGTCTCTTTGACGCTGAGTAAAGCAGAAGTCTGAACGCCCAGTGGCAACCCACAGGCCTGCCTTGCACAGTGGTACTAGTTCAATGTGACAGTGAAGCTCAGACACCAGCAGTCCCACCATGCTAATAGGGAGCGCACTTCACTCACAAACAGACAACCCTCCTTCATTTACTCATCCTCACTTTGGGGTTTTAAGGGGGATCTCTGCAGAAAGCACTAGGTATGTCTCAGTTTATCCTGACATGATTGTTTAACATAGCTCTATTTTTGATCATGTTTGCTAGAATATATATATACATACACACACACACACACACACACACACACGTGCTAATATATTAGACCCAACTACCAATGTAGAATGTATGCATATAGCCTATAGTCCTTTTGTCACTGGTAATAATGGATCAAGTACACAAGTTTCATATTAAAATCTTCTTCAGGTGTTAATACAAACCCTGTTTAAACTTGTACTGTATAGGGTTATAATGGACTGTTATACATAAATCTGACATGTGAATATCTGATTTTCCTCATCGACCCGCACCCACTGTTTTTGAGCAGGCTACCGGATAGTTAAAAATATATGTTGCCACATGGAAAAAAATAATCTTACTGCTTTATGAAAAAAGTGGTACATATTATTTATATTGCATTGCAGTAGGCAAAGACATTGTACAAGATAGATAGATAGATAGATAGATAGACATGTTACTGATTTTGGAGGAAAGCAGTTTAACTGTTGTTATATTGTAACCCTAAAATGGAATGTTAGAATTACATTTTTGCACATTTTGTGCCCTTATAATTTCAAACAGCCTAAACAATTGAAGTGATGCACAATAGTGCAGCATGTAGCACTAGTGGCTGACAGTGTCTGTATAAGTGGTTCAAACATTGGTCTGTGGAGATTATTCTTTCCCTGACTGGATAGGTTTCCTCTGGGTATTTGCGGTCACTTCCCACACTCCAAAAGACATATGTTTCAAGTCAGCTGGAAATGTATGAATGAGGGATCGTGTGTGTTTTCCATTCTGTATGTATCCTGCCTTAGTCCCAATGCTTTCACAATAGGCCCTGGACCAGTACAGGTCTGCATGGGGCAAGCAGTTAGTGATAATGCATGACTGAAATGCATAACTGACAATAAAACACTGAAACTTTTAAAAGGCAGTTCATTTCAACTGCAGTTCAGCTGTAATCTCTCTATGAACATAACTGTAGATGTATTAAAATGGTCTATAGCCATTAGGCAATTTTCCCACACTTTTGTTTCACATTTACTGTAGCTACTTGCCTATAGCAATATGCCTAAAACAGGACTCAGACTGTATTACGTTGACATATTTGGCCCAGCACGCATGAGAAGGTATACAGAATTTTTCCTTGCAAACAAAATACATATCTGTAATATATATTTTTTTTTGTTCAGCCAACATGACAGTGTGCTAGATGCTAGGCACAGCAGTTTCTCCAGTTCATCACGGTGCACTATTTGTTTGTTTTCTTTGTTTTCTTTATTGTATTTTCCTTTGATTTCTGTCATATTTCTTTATACTAACAAACTGTAAGCACAGACATGCAACAGATTGCATGATGCTGTCCACATTATTTGCTCAAGAAGTGAAAACCTTAGTCACAGCACTCCATTCGTATCAGTTCTTCTTGAGCATAGCCTCACGTCCTCCGGAATCACGGCATCTCCTGACTGTGACACCCAACTAACTGGTTACTAAAAGCAGCAAGAGAAAGGGTGGAAATGTGGCAAGTGAGCAGGAGAGCAAGCCAGGCTAAGGAAAAACCACGAGACTAGTGATTCCATCTTTCTTCCTGGCCAACATCTGCTCGCTGGACAATAAGTTGGACCTTCTCAAGCTAAGATGCCCAACACAGTGAAAAAAGAAAGACTGTGTCCTCATTCTGGCAGAAACATGGGTCCCTGGGAACATCCCCGATGTAGCAATTGATCTGGACTGACTTTTTATGTTCCATATGGACAGAAGCATCACAGTGGGGAAAATGAGAGGAAGCAGTTTGTGTGTCTTCATAAAGCTTGGTATACAAACTCTTTACTCGTTTTGTCACTTTTTGCCAGCAACTGAATTTTTAATTCAACTGTGTCGCCACTGTCTGCCGAGGGAGTTTAATGTGCTGGTGTTCACTGTGTAGTATATTCCACCAAGTGCTAACATCAGAGACACGCTTAGTGAGCTTTATAGCAGTATTACAGTGCAGCAAAACACACACCGAGTCTTCTTATTGTCACTGGTGATTTTGACCAGGCTGATCTTGGGAAAGATCTGTCCACCGACATGTCTATTGTCCCACAAGGAGGTAAAACATATTGGACCTCATTTACAAAAACATCCGTGATGCATACAGTTTCACCACCCACACCTGGGACAGTCTGGCCACATTTCTCGGCTGCAGGTCCCTGTTTATAAGCCACTTCAAGAAGTGACTGATGGAATTTCAGTATTGCGGCACTGTTTTGAGCACACAGACTAGCACGTGTTTAAAGCCGCCACTACATAATGAACTAAATTTAATGGAATAGAATTCATAGATACATCTGCACAAGTGCGGATGAGATTATAACTACTAAGATTGTCACCATCCAGAAGCCCTGGTTGAATACTGAATTTTGCTTACTGTTGAAGGTGCATGACGTTACATTTAAATCTGGTGATGGAGTGGTGTTGAAGGCAGCTAGGGTCAATCTCACCAGCAGCATGAGGAAAGCAAAAAGACCACCTATGCATAGAGGATCCAGGAGCACTTTGTGGAAAGTAACCTGAGGATGATCTGGTAAGCCCTCCCTGCTGTCCATCACCTGACTACAAGGGAAAGAACAACAGTGTCAACAAGAATGAATCCCTGCCCACCCAGCTGAATGACAGTTGAAGCTGCAGGTCCTGAAGGTAGCCCCAGCTGCATCCTAAAGGAGTACACGAGTGAACTAGCAGAAGTGTTCAATGACATCTTTAACACCTCACTGGCTGAGGCTGCTGTCCCCAAGTGCTTCAAGTCCATCATGATCATCCCAGTCCCCGAGAAATCACTGGTATTCTCTTGTAATGACTGCTATCCTGTTGCACCCTGGTCATTATGCAGTACTTTAAGAGACTAGTCATGCCCTATATCATTTAGGCCCACGACCCACCGCAGAGTGCCTACTGCCACGACAGATCGACTGAGGGTGCCAATGCCACCACAGTGCATCTGACCCTGACCCATTTGGAGGGGAAAGACTCTTATCCTGGAATGCTGTTCATTAACTTCATTTCAATATTCAACACCGTCATTCCCCAGCAGCTGATCAATGAACTGTCCTCAATGGGTCTGAATACTGCTGTGTGCAACTTGATCCTAGGCTTCCTGACCAACAGGCCACAAGCTGTGAGGATCCATGGCAACACCTCCCATACCATCGTCCACAAGGCTGTGTGCTTAGCCCACTGGTATTTACCCTCCTAATGCTAGGCTGTGTCAGTGGAAACAGTAGCAACCACAACATCAAGTATGTTGACAGCTGCACAATTGTGGGCCCCATCACTAACAATGATGAAATGGAGCACCTTTTAGCTTTGTACAAGGAGAACAGTCTGTCTCCTAATGTCAAAAAGAATAAGGAGATGAAAAGAAGAAGAAAAACTGTTCATAACCCTCTGCGTATTAGTGGTTCAGCAGGGGAGCTGGTGTACAGCTTCAAGTTTCTTGAAGTCCACGTCACCAAGGACCTCTCCTGGACCCACAACACATCCCACCTGATGAAGAAGGTACAACAGCATCTCTGCTCCCATTAGAGACCGAAAAGAACTGAACTTCCACCACCATCCTCACCAGCTTCTACAGATGTGCCATGGAGAACATCCTGACCTCCTGCAGCACAATCTGGTATGGAAACCGTACTGCTTCTGACCAGAGAGCTCTGCAGTGGGTTGTGAAGACTGCCCAGTCTATCACCAGGACTTCACTACCTACCATCTAGACCACCGAGTGTTTTGTCAGGAAACCTTGAATTATTACTGAAGACACCTCTCGCCCGCTCCACCATCTGTTCTCGCTGATATTTTCTGGAAGAAGCTTTCACAGCTTGTGGGCCAACACCACCAGACTGAGGAACAGGTTTTTCCCACAGGCTGTCAAAACCAATGAACTTTGGACCGCTTAGGGAATGATCACTACCATCACCACTAACCACCTTACATGGTTTCATCTCTACCATCACCACTGACTGTTGTGCTGACTATCTTACCTCTGTTATTTATTTTCTTGCCTCTTATGTTGCTGCTCTTATGTTGTCTTTTTTGTGCTGTGTGTGTCTTTTGTTTTGTCTGTTTGGTGTTTTGTGCTTCGTGGTCCAGGAGAAACTACATTTTGTTCTCCTAGTACATCTGTACAAGTGCAGAAATAAAGACAAAGCAAAAGACAAAGACAATAAAGTGAACTTTGAACCTTGATAAATGGCAGAATGTAGTGGTTTACAAACTGCGAAAAAAGCCAAAGTATAATTCCTGCTTTTGCAGTGCTTCACAGTGCTCTCTGACAAAAAGATGTTTCAGAAAATCCTGAGCTTATTAGACGTTCACTTTAAATAGCATTTAATGGTGAATCAACCAAAATAAATAAGAAATATACTTTAAAAAAATATAACTTTTCATCATTTCTCTCATTTTCTTATCATTCAACCAGAAAATCAATCAAAAAAGAGGTAATTTTTCTTCCAGCTTTGTACTCCATATTGAGTAGATTCCTTGTGCATAATGCAGAGTATTGGCCATCTCTTCTGTAGTATCTATAAAAATTAATTTTTCTGGTTGTTAAGGTTCACGTTGTGACCACCGGATTTGAAAATCGGTAGCTCAAGGTCAACTTATTCCTATGTGTTTCTCTGTATTCTGCTGGTAAGGCCTTCAGCTCATTCACATATTTTACATTTAAACTAAGTTGCTGCTTATAGCAACAACCGCTGCCCGAGAGTCTGTTTGTCGCCAAAACAAGATGTGTTGATCGTACTGTAATACGTGCGTGTTCTCTTTTTGGAATGCAAAAAGCAGACTGTTTTCTGGAAAACTGCGAGTTGTATATACTAATCCCCAAATTGCTCGTGCTTTTGCATAGGTCGTGAGGGTGAATAAACCACACAGACTGGCTAGCTTCCATCCAAGCAGAAGCCATTGAAGGCATTTCCAGCAAAAGAAATTGTTCACAGACCTAGCAACAATAGCAGAGGAAAAAAAGCTGTTCTGAAACTGCCACCATATGTTCAGTTTCACTGCTTCGGTACCTTAATGATACCATCATTACAATAGAAGTATCAAAGGAGCCCAATTCCTGTGCTGGAGTCAATAAGGTGTATGAGTCACTGATAGAGACATGGAAAGGCAAAAAGACTTCACTCCCAGCCTGTTGGCTTCTGGAGACAATTTTTGATGTTTTATGTGTTTTAAAGACCCTATCACACTCCTCTGTGTTCAAACTCTGAAGCAGTCTCTCATTTCTCTTTGATTTCTCCCAGAATGTCGACTACTTAACATATGAAAAACTTCGACTTAAATGGTAAATAAATGCGACAAGAAATTAAAAAATGAAATGGGGAAAAACTGTCAGATAGTTTTTTAAGGTTTTCTGAAATTCTGATAAGTAAATGAGCAATTTATAGCTACCTGAAACATGTATACACAAACATCTTGTAATGTACAATGTAAAGTACCTGTACGGTATTTCTATGACGTCATAGTGTAGCAATAGTGTCTGTCGAAAGTCACACAAAAACATATACTTTGACATAGTTGAGTGCTTGTATCTTATACAGTACATGAATAACGTTATGAAAATGCATTAAAACATTGGACAATTGTACCTCCACAGTACGCATATGTGACATCATAGCGTAACAATTGTGTAAGGTGGACGCAGCACGAGACTGTTGGCTACAACACGATGGCAGCACCCAGCCCGCGCACAGTCCGCCACCATCTTTTCACATCTTACACAGCATTATGTGTTCTCATGAGTGTTATATCACAAAGACACAGATGCGGCAAGTTTAGCACAAGTCCTCCCTTTATTATGCATCTCACAGAATTGAACTCACACCAAAAACCCCGGAGCCCTTTCGTCTCCCATCATTTAACATGGTATATCCTCAACCAGCACGGCAGCGTCACAAAACAACAACTCCATGCAGACATAAGCCGTACTCATCTTCCTATAACCACCTTTGTATCTTCCATAGCATCCACCTCTGCTTCTGCACCAGTCATACCATTAACCAGCTCAGCAGGCGTATCGATGGAACAGTCACAAGAAATCCCAATGCTTGTACTTGCTGCGTTTCGCTGTTATACGGCCCAGAAGTATTTAAAAATGTAATGAACATACTGTCATTTTTAAAAAGAATCTTAGAAAAGAAGTCACCGTACGGCGGGCTACACACTCAAAAATAATCACTCTGTCACGAGACCAAGCCGATTTACAAGTCATGCGACCCAAGACCCCGTTGTCAGTCCCTAACACAGTTGAAAGTCAAGGGCATTCCGCAAAAGGTCAATAGTAACTGTATGAGGAAAATCGATTGTATTGGTTAACTTTTTACATCATCTTTAAGTGCATTCTAATGGACTTGTAGTTAAAGCAACCTATGGTAAAACGCAATTGAAACAAATTCTGGTCTTGCTTACCAACAGTCATTTGCCTCCATCATGACACACAAGGATCCACTGACAATTAGATATTTGTCTGTTTCATTCGTTTGCTTTTGTAATTCATTTTTTGAGTGTCTTGTGCGTCCTGTACCGTTCGGGCGTTCAGCAGAATTTCCCTTCTTATTCTGTCCTGTACCATTTTCAAATCTGTTGCTTGGCATTTTTACTTTTTTCTGAAATGACAATTTTATAGTGAAGAAATGCCGCTATGATGAATTAAATTAATTTCTATCATCAAATAACATTAAATCAAGAAAAACGGTGAGGCTTTATTCTCCCTTGTTTAACTCCCTTTTGCTCCGTTCCTGCAGTTGTAAAGGTGTGTGGCACATCTGCAGTGTGCTATTGTTTATTCATGGGGTAAACCCTTTGAAATGTGTTAAAATGCTTCCCACTCATTATAAAAATCCTGCCACCCATGGATTTAGACTTTGATGTCACCAATCCTGCTTCAAAGGCTTCTTTCAGTGCTATTAATCACAGTTTAGCCTCTGAAGATGCAGCCAGAGAAAACATTTGGACATCTTGTGCTCCACTTGCTCAAACTTTAAAATACTTGAACTGTACTGCATGTGCTTCATTCAGACAATGAAATAGTTGCACTGCATGAAAACTGGACCAACATAAGACATCTTCAGCATGGAATGTATTGGAAATACTTAAACCGGTTCTTATTATGCTTCTGTGAAGTTGTTAAACTGGGTGAGGATTAATTCTCCGATTGTTCTGTTCTGATTAATGTGTTTTTTCTGCTCTGTAAAAAATGACTTCTTTTCATTTTGAAAAGGTAACCTGGCCACATCGCGAGCGAGGGTGACTGCGGCGTCAAGGTCACTACCGTCACAGCTGTCCTCAGGACGCACCAAGGTCAGCCTTGTGTTGTTGAACCTTAAAAACTGAGCTACTTATTAAAGTCTTTCCTTCTGGTATGTAAGGCTGACTGAGCACTGTTCTAGATGTCGTTTGAAGCACGCAGATTTGCTGTGGCTTTGTTGTACACAAATGCTAAAATTGAAACAACTCCATCATGCATGCTGGCTAAAATGTAAGATGAGTGAGAGTTTGATGCAGATGATCTCACTAAAGCCGAGGGACCTGTAGAAACGGCGTGCCATCCCTATAGAGTATGCTAAAGTGACTGTTTAAAAGAAATTTGTTCTACTAGACATTAATAGATGTCTTGGTTTTTTTTATTATTCATTGTGTCCGAGATAACACGCACAATACACAGGCTATAGTGTTCCCTTAGCTGAAAGGAGCTGAATTCTTCCAGGCTGCACTGTAATCATTTTCCTGTTCTTTTGTAGAATCTGAAAGAAAACTAAGGGTCACCCCAGACCCTACACTGCGTCCCCCTGCAACACTACCTTACATCCAGATAGGATTCTTTAGTGATTTGCAGCAAAGTTATTAAAATGTGTACATTATATAATACACCACACAGGCAGGTGACAAGTGTGGTTGAATCAAATTTGTCTCAGAGCAACCTCGTGGCTTTCTTCCACACGTTATTTTGGATCTGGAGGCCATGCAAACTCACCACACCCTGAGCTGAATTCAAATGTGTCCCTGAATGAGAAACTCAGGAGCTTCCAAGTCACTGTCATCAATGAAAGTCAACAGCAGGCAGTGTACATTTAGTCTAACCATGGACTTCAGTAGACAGGTGGACGTGGGGTCAGTTCTCAGGTTAGTCGTAGAAGAGTTTGCCACCATCCAAGAAAGAGACGTTTTTAGAGCAGCATTGAAAGAGGGTCATGAAATATTACACAGAAATGTAGTTTCATTGTAGGGAAAAAGATGCATCCTTTCCTTTATCATTACATCAAATGGCTAAAATTAGAATTATACATGATGAAAATTCAACATTTTTAAAGTGTACAGTTACCCATGCACACAAGTTTCATATGAGTTTTTGTGTATACAAGTATATGAGTGAAATTATTTAGTACGTACATTTTACTGAGGTGCCCAGTATGAGGCTGATTTTTTGCATTTACAAGTAGTAAGAGCCAACCATGGGCGGAGGGGTTTTCAAAGTTCACGCTGTAATATTATTCACCTCTCCAACTTACAAGATTTCATGTTGCAAGCCAGTTTCCAAGAACAAATTAAACTGTTTTCTTCCACAAAAACACCTATCAGCGATACTTGTTTGCTTTTCCCACCATTCTTGGTAAAACCTCGAAACAGCTGAAACAGTATTACCACAGAGAGACATCCGTTTTGGAGACACTACACCCGGCATGCCTAGAGCCAGCTATCGTGCCATGTTCAAAGTCACGCATTTTGCCCATTTCAACTCTCAATTGAACACTAACTGATGCCTGAAACACTGGTCTGGCTGGTTTATACCACGCCACAGTCACGATATGTATGACTTGTTGAAATGTATAATTTGTGTGAAACTGAGGGGTGTACCTAATACACTGGCAGCTCAGTTAAAAAAAAAAAAAAAAAAAAAAAAGTCCATACAACTTGCCAGAAAATAATGGCGTGCCTTTTTTGTTATTTTTCAACATTTATTACCAAACTGGTGCCCATAGTAATAATTCCAATTCACTGTTGCAAGAAAAATGTGGGCAACGACTGAATACTTCAGCACTATGCTTGAATGTTTTTCTGAGTGTAACACAAGTGCCAAAGTGTCCTTTTCGTTCACTCCAAACTGATGCCAACAGTCAGACACTTGTATGTTTCTGTGATGTTCACAGTATGCTCACCATAGTGTTACCACAGTATGAACGTTCTAAATCCAACTGTCAGCTTTAAAATTTTAAAGTTTGAGTGCTTGCACGGTGAGAAATGTATGGTTATTATAGTAAAATGTGTTAGTGACACCATTTTCACAAGTCATGCAACTACTCAACAACTGTCATTCACTTTCAGCCCAGACTGCAAAGAAGATGGCACACTTGCAGTAACTGACAAGACAGATCACAACACTTGACACTGAAGTCTAAAGTGTTTTTGTCATGAAAAATCAGTCCTTTTTTACTAGTCTAGAGGACAGAGGTTAATATTTTTAAGTGGGATTAAAATGAACCTCTTGCCATCTACAGTGACTGCATGCTACAAGCCGTTGTTAGACTGGGTTTTTTTTCTTTTTTTGAGTTCTGTTACCCCGTTCTTATTATATTTCTATATATGCCTTCCTGCTTTCACTCATTCAGATACCTGTTGAAGGTAAGAACCTGTTACACTGTTCTCTCAATGTAACCACAGAAGCATTTTTTCATATTTACAGTTTACTGGCTCCATCATTTGCGTAACCACACGTGTTCTTGATCTATTATTCAAGTAGTGGTTTTCTGAATTTAAGTTTAGATGAGTAAGTAGGTTTCAAGTAGATTTCATCTTTTGGAAAATGTCTTTTTTCCTTTATTTACTGAGACTCAAGCCTCAGTTAAATTATGAAAATAATCCACTTGTGAATTTCAAAATGCACAAAAATAGCATAGGGGGTTTTATTTTCAACTTGTATTTAGTTCACACTACCATGAATTACTTGCTGGAATCAAACTTTCTTCTGTATTACTGGCTATTTTAATAACCCAATAAAGCATCCATCTATTCATCCATTATACCTCAACGCGTATACTGGGCAGGGTCGCAGGGATTCAGAGCCTCTCCCAGAATTGCTAGGTATTTGGCTAGGAGACTATACCCAGAACAAGATACCCGTCCATCGCAGGGTGTCTACACATGCGTACAGTATGTGCAATTTAACCTGAGACACATGTCTTTGCACTGTGGGAGGAGACCCCCACGAACATGGGATGAACATGCAAATTCCACATAGAACTGTGCTAGATTAAAACCCCAGCAGAGAAAACAGATGAATATTTAAAAAAATGATCAGGCACTATGTGAAATAGTCCTGAATGTGAAGGGAAAAAACAGATTTGCTGCATGTTTTTGCATTCTTTATATGTTTCTCAAGTGTATTATAAAGGCGTGCATTAAAATCCTTAACAACTAACCCAACTTCTCGACTTTTCACACTGGACATTGTAAACTGTCAAAACCTTCAGTTGCCCTATAGGTCAATGAAGAAAAACCCAGGAATACCTTTCTTTCTTTGCAAAGATGATGAAATAAAATATTAAGATATGCACTTTGCTGTATAGACTTGCAATAAAATATTTATTGCTTCATTAAATTTGATGAAGTCGTGGGGAGAAAAGGCTATTAGAATGCTAATACTGTGTCCTTTTTAATGCAGTGTTGTGGAAAGCCCTTGGTTCAAGAGAGCAGGCCCTATTACACAGACTAGGTTGCTCATACACAGTCTATGTAGCACTCATTCACTCCTGGGTTGCTGGCTATGCAATGTGTTTATAGCATTACAATATACAGATAATGAAACAATCCGTGTAGTCATGCTCATTTCATTTTAGCGCTGCGTTCAGTCATATAAAGAAATTAATATGATTGGTATGTAGCACCTCAAGCTGAATGGTAAGCTTAAGGGGGTGCGCATAAAAGCAGTTGTTGTGAACACTCATTTTTATTTCTAGAGTTACAATGCGTAAAACGATCCTCTCAAACAAGTTCTGTAAGATCTATGCAATGTCGCATTCGTTCTGTTGGTGACCATAAACGTGGGCTAACCTCCCTTCGGCACGTCTTGACTCTCATCTGATGAACGGTGTTTTGGTGTACTTTTCCAGGTGGACACCATGGAAATGATGCGACACCCTGAGGAGACCACTAACATGCGGCGACAGACTGTGGCCTCCTACTTCCGCGTGCGTTTCTTGCTCTGTCTATACCCACGTGCTCCACAGACACAAGGAAACATATACGATGCATATTACTGAGAAAGCAGTTCAAAAATGGTTTTTAAGTTTTCTTCTCTACATTTCTAGTCCAAAAACAATCCTTCAGTCTACCTAAATACTTAATTTTATGTTGGAAGAGTACAGTATATCAGCTATTATGTAAAAGCTGTAAGTGCTTCATTTTAGTGTACTGACAACATTTGGAAATGAATTATTGAGTTTATAAAACATAGAGGCTGCATTAAACCAAACTAACCTTGTCTATGAACACAGATGCTTTTCAACCCACTGCTGTATTAAGGGCCCTTCAGTCATCTTAAAGTTTTGTTTTCTTCTTCCCACGCTTTGGCAGTACTCACTGATGGACCTCCTGTCCAAAATGGTGGTGGGACAGCCCCATTTTGTCCGTTGCATAAAGCCTAATGACGACAGGCAGGCGTTATACTTCTGCAAGGAGCGGGTGATGATGCAGCTGCGCTACACTGGAATCCTGGAGACAGTCAAAATCCGCCAGCAGGGATACTCCCATCGCATCCTTTACGAAGACTTTGTAAACCGGTAAACATGCCAAGTTTTAACCACACACACTGGCCTTACCTTCATAGGAGAGGGGAAACAAGCTTGCTGTGATATTTAATACACAAAGTATATCGGAATAGAGAAGGACAAGAGACCACTGTTTTGAAGCAATTATTAATAACATGGTTATTCTTAACCATATTATTATACAGTACTGTCTTAGAAAATGAAAACAGGAAAACAGCTCATTTTCTATTGCATACACCCATAAAAACGTACACAGGTCTCTTTGCTTGGAAAGTAAATGGAATACATAAATTTGATCAGTTTAGGTCTTCAGAATAATGTTGGCATTGTACAGTCATCAGCAGAGATATTGGTACAGAACTGTTATTGCTCTGCAAAATCTAACATTATCTTTCGCAAAAATTGTAGAAAGACATGATAAGCCACCCCTCGAAGACATGTTTACGAGTCAAATCTAGCTGTAACTTGTAACTTTCTTGGCACAAACGTGGAGGTAAAAAGACCCAAGGGAAATTAAATTGGGTGCAATAGTTAAAGATGTTGAGGAGTTTTAGCGCGAAAGCATCGCCTACATCGAAAACAGACAGGTCACTGGTAGGGCTCATTGCTAGAGGGCAATTTTTGAAAGATTACAAGCACAATTTCAGCCCATTAATAGGACCTCTTTGTTCTAGCATCTATGGTCTCGGTGTTGTCAAGTCTCTAAGGTGACCTGTCACTGGAAGTAGTATACAGCAGAGGCTTTTTAGGTACTTTTGTACCTAGTTTTGCTATTTAAAAAATTCGGAAACATGTTTTCTCAAGTACTCAAACGCAAAATTCTACCTACTTTTGCAGCTTTAATTGCGTAATTCCTTTTTTATTTAAACATCATAGCTGGAAGTGAGGTTCGTGTTTGTCTAAGTATTTTTCTTTTTGCAGCATCCGGTTGCTTTTCCTTTAACCAGATGTTGTCATTTGAGGGGCAAAAAAAAATCTGATTTTTGATTCCGGAATGTGCAGAAAAAAATCTGTTTTGTCGAAGGTTCCTGAATTAGAATGTTGTCCTTTGTGTGATAAGAAATGGCATGAATGAAACAGACTAATGCAATAGTTAAACTGATTTTAATGTGTGCTTTCATATCAAAGGCTCTTGTGAAGTTGCCAAAGACTGCATTTTGTGTTCACCTTCAAAAGCCAGCAGGTATCGACAGGAATTAATGTAAAAGATGGTAAGTTGCAGGTAAATCAAAGAATTTTTTCATCCACCATTGTTGTATTTCTTTTTCCTGCACACTCTGCAGCGCATGAATGAATGAGAAGTTTCACTTTGATTTTCTCAAACAGTGAGTCAGCCCATGCTATGCTGGAATATTATCAATGCAGTAGAAATGCAGTAGACATGGACTTTAAACCTCTGGGTGGCTGGTTCAAGCTTCATGGATGATCTGCTTTAAGCACCCTTATGGATAGTAGTTAAACTAAATTGCACCATAAATGCATACATGCTGTATGTATCCCTCACGTTATTGGCAAAACATCGAACTGTAATGCTTATTTTATTTATTTATTTATTTATTTATTTATTTATTTATTTATTCATCTTTGATTTATCTACCTGTTTATTTATTTACCTACTTATTGCGGATTGTTTTACGAGGCAGCAAAACCCTGGCACTACACGGAGGCGTAGCACGGGAAAATAACTTGTACACTGCTCATCCACAGGTCAGTGCCATTTGAAAAAAGATGGATAGATGGGAAGAGCTCCAACAGGGAGCTGAAGAGCATTGCTGAGGGAGGAGGTAGCACCGATCCCTCTGCCGTCCCACTGACACCAGAATGGCACCTAACACTGTTTAGGTCTACCTCTCGCCACCTCCTGAAGCGCTAAGCTCTTTTGCTGCAACTCTCAGATTTCTCAGAACCTGACAGTCTGACCTGTTTTCTACCTTGTGTTAAGTACCATTACTGAGTTTTCTCCGTTCCTAAAGGACAGTTTGCCTTTGTTTACAGGCTATTCTCTGAATGCAGTCTTTAGACGCAGCTGCTCTATGCCATACGCAGGGAGCTTGCTTGAACAAGGATGAGTTTGTTGAGAAGCAGACTATGGTGATTTGTGTTAGCTCCGTCCGCTATTAAAAAGCAAGTGCACGCACTTTAATGTCTTTTCCGATCACATTTCTTTGTAGTTTGCCCTTGTATTGCTTCACCAAGGACAGACGGAGAAATTTCACGTCTTCAACAAGTTTCTGGTCCTCACAGAGTAAAAGAAAGGGTTGCAATTTAGGAGATTCAAAGCAGGAAGATTTCTTTTCATCAGCACACGTTCCTTTTACTCGTCACAATGAATGCCGGACAATGGTGAGGAATTTGACAGGGACAGCATCGGTGACTTGCATCATATAAGGTAACTAAAGCATAAGACAAAATTTACATTGGATTTAGTCAAATTAAACAGCATGTTTGATCTTGAGAAAACTTACGTATGTAATAATATTAATAGTATTAAGGTAATTAACCCCAAAACATGGCGGAATACACGACTACATAGTGCACATTTTGTCTGTTGTTTGCATTTACTGAATTTTGAGGACTGAGATCCCTTCCAGGGATTAGTCTTATAAGTTATCACTAGGTAATTCCAGGATAGGCTCAGGACTACCACAGCTTTGAACTGTTATGGATAGCAGTTATGGACAGTGGATGGATGGAAGGATGGATGGGGGAGTTCCAAGATTGGGGATCAGAAGTTTGCAATGATTACGGAACTGAACTCATAACCAGTGCCAGGAGGGTAATTTTTGCTCTATTTTGTATTATGCATGTTTGTTGGTCAATATGTGAACGTGTGATCTCTGCAGTGTGCCCGCTGACCTTTAGGGACCCAGTGTGTCTCATGGCGGCAATGCCGTTGAACATCCCAGCTGCAGGAATTTTAACATCATTGCTATTCTTTCAGCAAATCACCAGAATACATACCAGGCACTGAAGAGCTGCTGTACATGTAAAAGAGGGCCCGTGTGTTACTTTACAAGACTGACACGAGATGAGCATTTACACAACGGCTCCCTACACTCCCTGCGGTCCTGGCCATGCCACTTTAATGAGCATTGCTGTACATTGTTGAGAGGAATTTTGATCACACCAGTTCTGTCCTCTGTACTTCTCCTTTTAATACTCATTTCAAGATCACAAGGCAACTTGTAGAATAACCGCACTTGAATCCGTAGCTACTGCACCCAATTTAATTGCCCTTGGATCTTTGTACCTCCAAAAGTTTGCTCCCGGAAAGTTGTATCGTATAGCTAGCTTGGGTTTGTGAACAGATCTTTGAAGGGTGGCTCATTATGTCTTTGCACAATTTTTGCAAAAGATAATGTCGCATTTTGGACAACAACGATACCAATGTCTCTGTTAATGACTGTATAAGGCATAGAGGTTCGTGTTTAAAATGTTTTTATTCATGCACCATGCTTGTTGGGATGTTTTTCATGGTCTGTCATGTTTCCAAGCTTCACTTCACTCATTTGCAGCTGAGAATGATGTCAAGTTATACAATATAAGTAATATAAATAAATATAAGTAATATTTGTGAATAATAAGCTATTTTAGATGTAATGTGAAAGAACAGGAAACAAATGAAGTTTCTTTCAAGGTCCCTAAAGCCACTCTGTCCAGATTGTTATTATTATTATTATTGCCCCTATATACTAGGGGTTTAACCGTGTAATTGTTCATAGGTATCGGTGTAATTCATTCTTGTGTTCATAAGATAGGACAGGATTGCAGAGGATAGGACCTTATCGATTCCCTCAGGGCAATTCAGCTTACAACAGGTAAATGTATAGGACATATAAAAGAGCATATCATAAGACACTCCTAATACACACAATAAATAACAAAAGCAAAATACTGAATAAATAACGTGTAAATAACAGAATAAATAATATGATAATAACATACTAAATATAGTCTCGTTGTTGATGAGTTTTTCTGTGACATTGTGGAGACAAATGGCTGGTGGCAAGAAAGACACCCAGAAGTTGATACTCCTAAGTTGAATAACCTTGTGGCTAAAGGATCTCATGATGATTCCTTCATTTAGGGGATGTAAGCCATTTTCTATGATGGACTGTAGTTTCCTAGTCATCCTGGCCTGTGCTATGGCCTCAGCCGAAGATAGAACCTGCTTTCGTGATAATTTTGTTGTGTCCGTACCTCTCATCAGAAGTAAAATGCAAAGCACATCTGAAATAATTCCCCCTGCAGATTCCTGGCAATTCTCATTCTTTCACACTTGTTGCATTTTTTCCCAGGTATTACTACCTGGCCTTCCGTGCACACCAAATGCCTAACACCAACAGGGAGAACACCCTCGCCATTCTGCAAAGGGCTAAACTAGAGAACTGGGTCCTGGGCAAGACCAAGGTAAAACTAAATAAACGGGGAATTATTCATTGCTGCTTTTCCTATGCAGACTCTCTGCAGGGGTTTGTCCAGTCTGAGGACTCAGTATCAGGTCATAAAGTCAGGAGTACTGGTGAAGTCACCTCAAAGTAAAGGCTGGTTGGTACCTTTTGAGCTTGGTGTTTTTTTCAGTGCAGTGAGTGTGTTAAATGGTTTTTTTTTTTGCTGTGTCGGTGCAGGTTATGCTCTAGAGAAATTTCTTCGTGATTTTATTTATTCATTTCTCTTATATACATCAATATAAGTGCAACAAAAGTAATATTGGTCACCTGTTACGATTATTTCCTGGAGAAATTTACTTAATGAACTTAATTTTATCCTTTTTATTTGTTGCTGTAAACAGTATTTATTAACAAATGCTCACAGAAACCTAGCATAAATGTAAAGAACTGAACTGTTAGTATGAGTTGGCCACTCAGCTGGTGTCCCAACAGGTCTTCCTGAAGTACTACCATGTGGAGCAGCTGAACCTCCTGCTGCGAGAGGTCATTGCCCGGGTGGTCCTCATGCAGGCCTACACCAAAGGTTGGCTGGGTGCACGCCGCTACCAGCGGGAGCGAGCCAAACGGATTGTCTGTGCCACTGTCATTCAGTCAGGTAACAGTCTTTCTGTGTCCACCTGTCTATCGGCTTATAACCTAAGATTTCACACAACTGTACTCTCAGCAAGCACAGCAATGCCATTTCTTTTGTTCCATGATCAAAACTTTGTTATATTACCATGAGAGACATCCTGTTTTTTTATCTTGGGAAATTAAGAACAAAAAATCACAGTAGACATTCGGTTTAGGCCTCAGGTTGTTGTTTCAGAAGATGGAAACGTTCTGTTCTGCTTTCACTGTGTGCCATTCTGTGAGCTGTGACCTGTCTTTGCTTCTTATTCTGCAGCCTGGCGGGGTTACGTTGTCCGTCAGAATCTCCAGCTTATCAGAAAGGAGAGGCAGGAGGCTGCCACTCGTATACAGTCAGGTAAACATCAGGTATTTTTCTCCACGCCATTAAGCATCCGACAAAAAGTTTTAACATTTGATTCTGGAATTGTCAAAAACATCCACATCTGTTTCTGGTTGCTGAATACTGTTTTGTTGGTGACCATTATAAAAGGGAGGAAAAAACCTACAAAGCTCTATGTATTTTATAGGTTGGTGAAATGTTTTTTGATCTTGGCAAACCTCCAAGAAACAGTAATAATTAATTAATAATGTATGAAGGAAAGCTTTTGAACAGTTATGCAGCATTTGGTCTCCGTGTTTCACTAGAACAGTTCATACTGAGATCCCCTTTTTCCTTTCATCTCCTTCCCAGTAAAAGCAGCAGTGGGGCTAATCCCTTCTGTTTCCCGATGACTTCCTCTATCGAATTCCCGGCGAGCTCGCATTCCAGAAACAAGATGCCTTTTTTATACTGTCAGCCTTATCATCCTGAATGTAAATGAGCTCTTACTCAGTGAGGCTTCACAAAGATCAAAGTGTGCAGAGTAACCTTTGTGGGCCTACAGCTCTTCTGAGCCACTCGTTGGAGGACAAGGGAAGGTGCCACGGGAGGGGGGCCGAGGGGAGGGAGAATGGAGGGGTACTGCATTGTTATCCATGGTGACACTGCAGACCATGCAACAAGGCCAGATTCTTAGTGGCATACAATTCTCCCCATTACATGACTTCCACTAAATCCCTTGTAAGCAGCATCAGGGAAGGGGAGAGGAAAGGGTTTAAAACTCAGGAGGTTGGGGGAATTTTCTCCGCACGGCCAGCGAGAGGTCATCTCATTTGGCGATGAGTGTGTCAGTGTATTGGTGCACGTGAAGGACAGTGTGTTAGGGAAAAGAGAAGGTGCACTAACCCCTACACAATTTTAAATTACAGAATTTCAGATCTGATTAAAACTACCAAGAGTTGGTTGTTTTTATATAATACATTTTCAGTGTCTTTTGTTTTCTTGAGAAACTATTTGGCTGTAGGTGTCTTTCCTCATATGGTGTGTTCATTAAAAAAGCATTAATGTATATATAAATGGATGCTGTAAGGTTCTGCCTAATGTGGCTTTTTAGTTTACAGAGGGCACTATGTTCGTAAAGGCTACTCAACACTGAAGCAAAGTGGCCATCCTGCTCTGGGTCCTCATTCAGAACCTGGTGTCAGTGACAGTGACGCCAAGGAGGAGTTTGTGGGGTGAGTTCTTCATCCTCGTCAGCCTCCCGTCGGACTCATGAATAGAGCTTTTCTGCTTCCCTACGTGTTTGTTTGTTTTTGCCGCCCACAACGGTTGAAGACATGAAAGCCCCCGCCCTGCTGGGAGGCCCCCCTGGAGCTCCATTCTTTCCACCGATTTTTCATTCACCCTTACATATACAGAACTGCCAACACAGATAGCTTGAGCACTCCCCAGAAACCCTCATCCTTAACTACTAACATGCACATGGGGAAGCCATTGTCACGGATCAAGCCCCTTACCATACCTGTCACTCATATCGCTCTCAAAAGCCCAGCTTGTTTCCAAAATACTGTGTTTCACACTAACTAGGATTCTCCTCTCTGCTTCTTGTTTGGACAAACATGACTTTGAAAATGCAGCATATGTATTTTACTGCTAAGGGAAGCTCGCTTTGCAGTGAGATTATTTCAATTCCCAGATACAGGAAGCAGAATAAATGAGTATGTTTATTTTTCATGTGAAATGGGGTTGGTCTAGTGTGAGGAAGCCTTACAGCTCATACAGATATAACTATACATCAGTGTATCAGTTTATGTAGAAGATAAACAATAGGAAAGCTGAACGCCCTCATTGTTGTAATGGATTTTTCCCGATAATCTTAACTCCATAATTCTTTTTTATAGTCTCTTAAAATACACTTTTTGAAACTTTTAACTTATTTTCTCAGTTACCCAAAAAGTTGTAAATCTAGTAAATGCTGTTTTTGGTCACTAGAAATGCATGCAGGAAATACTTTGGTTCTTCAGATAAAATAAATTGCCTATACCTTGGCACGAAGACCCATATTCATTGTCTTTTGGGAGTTACTGTATTAAATATGAAAACTGAAACGTTGAAAAACCAAAGAGAGATGTTTCCTTTTGGCAGATGAACACAGATTTTATTCAGTGGTGCTCCTGCTGACTTTGCTAATGCAGCCCCATCTTCAAAAACCAAGAATGCAAACCAGATTTCAGCAGAAAATGTCAGGCTAAATATTAGTGCATTTGATGTTGTAATCCATCAGACGAACAAGTTTTCCTATGGGGATGTTATCCGTGTTTAGTTATATTCCTAAGGTCAGTTTTCCAGTTCTGTGTAATATAGTTTTTACCACCTCTCTTTAAAGATGGGCAAATTAAATCAAATATCGCTATTTATTTGTTTGCTGTTAGCCTTTCGTTGAGCCTGGTCTTTTGAGCAAAACACGCTTCTTTTGTGTTCTGTAGTCTCTTTAAGTGATTGGTTGATTTAATTTGACTTATGTGTCTATATACCCCTACCCCAGTATTTGTCCCCCCGCTTTCCGTACTTCCGATATGAGGAATGGTATATATTAATCCCGGGCTTGGTATCCAAGTCAAAAAGTTCTGGCACACGTGGTATTCGAGCAAAGCTGAAGCACATCAGGGAAATATTCAACAGTCACATGAGCAAAAGTGCAAAGCTGAGTGGCAGCACTGCACCCAGCATCTGCTTCCTCAGGCTCTGCCTTGTGTGTCCCGTGTTCAGACGCACTTTGCACTTTCATGATTTTCTTCACTTCTGTTCAGTTAGTTCCCCAGTAACAGTTCATTACAGTAACAGCCCGTTACTGTAGATACACTTTATTCTTTTTTCTATTTTATATTGCTTTTATTTCTTTTTTTTAATTTGACTTTTAAATGTTTGTTGCTATTACCAGTTATAACAAGTTAGAAAATGTAATATATGATACTGAATGAAAAAATAACTGCATGCAAATATACAAATTCATAATATTTACCGCATTAACTGTTTGGGAATTAGGTAACTGATTTGTAAAGTGTTCTTTGTCATGCCGTAACAGGCGTTTTACAGTGTTACAGATATTTGGGGGAAATGAATTGGGGTTTCTCCTATAAACCCAGGAATGAATCATAATTTTCCTCATAAGAAATAATAGAAATATTTTCTTGATATTCGAGTTTGCAGTATTTGAGCCATTTCTGGGAGCCCATGACACTTAGATGCCCTGATATAGGCGGATACTGATACTGTATTAGATCTTTTCACACTGTGCTCCTAACAGTCTGTTGAAAACCCCTTTTATTATCTTCTTCCTGAGCAAAACCGATAAACTATATGGATAATTTTAGAGCATGTAAGTAACCTCCATTTTTTGTTACACCTGTGTAGATATGAAATAACATACACAAGCAATTCTACTAAGGATCATCAAGAAAAAGACATGGAAGAGGTGAGTTTGTGTTTTGTTGTATCCATGCATTGGGAGTTTCTAACCTGTGTAAAAGTTTCTGGATGGCAGTTTACTTTCGTGGAGTAGTAGCAAGTATCCCACGAACATGGAGTTATTCTGTATGGAGCACAGGAGTCCTTGAGACAAGAGATTCTGCCAGTTGCCAACTTCAGCCCTGTGGAGAGACAGGGTGGCACTGCGAATAAAGGAATCAAAAGGCTGGAAATTCACTGCTGAGAATAAATGCCCGCAGTTCCCTGAGGTGATTTGTCTTTGCACTTTCCTCTCTACAGATGTTAGGCCCCCTTTTTTTAGTAAAGACCTGAGGTTCTTTGGTAGTTCTTTGATATCCTGCTCGAATTCAATATGTGAAATGGAAGAGTCACTCTGTGACTTGGAGCACATCATGGCCTTTGAAGTCTGATCCAATTTTTGCTGCTCACCATTTGATGTTGAAAGGATGAAATGAAGAAAACGTACAGTTTTTTTTTTTTTTTTTTGCAAGTAACTCTGCTGAGCATATGTAAGATTAAAAAAGCCAAATCCTTTGGAGGATGTACTTAGAAATGTTAAGCAGATTAATACTTTCCTGTAACTCTTTTATTCAAATATAAAATTAAATGTGAGCGGAAGCGCGCCTCTGCTGTTATTTTCGCCATGACAATGAAGTCAGTGCACTGTGCCATGTGCAGAGGTACAGTGAGAAATGTATTTGCATGTGATTACAATTGCAAAATACGGTCTCCTCTCAAAGATGCACCCATTGCAGTAGGCTGTGAAGAGGCAAGTGCCTAATTCCGCTTTGACCGCAAGCAGTCGGTCCTACGTTGAACTATGAGTCTGTTTGTTGTGAGTTTTCACTGAGGCTGTTGGTGTTTCTTTCACAGCTCGCCCTTGTTGGTCAGCACAGGATCGCTGAAGAGAGAAACCCAGAAGACAGTGTAAGGCATGGTGGGGAAAGTGTCCAAACTCCAGACTCACGTTATACACAAGGTAAGCCCACGTAGAGATGGACAGCTGCACATACCTGCTGGCGAAGGCAGGGGACACCATGTTATTATAATGGGAAACTGTTAAGGGCAGGAGCATCCTCTGTCGCTCAACCTCCTGTATCAGAAATCAAGAATTACTTTTTTAGGTGTAGTAGGCTGAACGGGGCTGCTGTGATTTATGACTAGCGTGGCCTTTCGATGACCTGCGTAGGCACGTCAGCATGGTCTAGTGGTATGGTTTAAAGTGTCTCACCAACGCACCGATGAATTCGTTTTACTACACATTCAGCTTGCTAGCAGAGAGTTTGTCAGCAGCGTTGAAGCGGTTGGTATGACAACAGTGATATAAGAAATACACAAACCCTGATTTGCCGAACATATGTTTAATTTATTTTTTTGCCTAGGGCTCTGAGTGGTATTAATGGCTGCCAATGATGCTCACTGAACTTAACTGGCTGGGGGTTGTAGTCCGTCAGTGTGAATGAGGATTAGCAGGCTACCTTGGGCCTCTTCCTTAGTGTCATTCGGAGTCGGGAGGTGAGAGACAGAGGTGGAGCAGGTTTTTAGGAACACAGCTGGGGATTATGGGAATTAGAAGTGATAATGTAACCCAGACAGGCCTCTCCAGCGGGTGTAGGATTAGTGTCAGTACGCTGCAGCGGCTCTGGGTTAGATAGTGGTTAATGCGCTAATATGGGGTGTGAGTGACCCTCTCCATGAGCCCCTCAGTTTAAGACTGTGGCTTCCTGTGTGAGATGAAGCCACAGCACTTTCCCATTTTGTAGCAGTGCACTGAATTAGGGAATAAATGGAGAGGAGGCCATGAAAAGTGAGCTGTTATGCTCAGTGCGCTAACCTTTGTTTTTATTTTTTTAAGGAAAGCTTTGATTTCAAGAACCCTGATGCACAGCAGCACTTTCCTGTCTGGTCCTGTTACAAATGTAAATTACATAGCAGCTTTAAAGACTGATTCAGGGTACTGTTAGAAATTATTTTTATTTTTAAAAAAATGACTGCATATTATCCACTGTTGCAGTTCTGGACAACAGGCGCACTGATGTCTTTAAGGTTGCTCCACCCAAAGTCCCAACGTATGGATGAATTTAGTCTGGAGATGCAGAAGGTGTGCAGCAAGGTGGCTTCACCCCACAACCTGGTATTACCCCTTTTGTCACACATATGAGATCAGGATATAAAAACCTTTCTCTCTGTTCTGATACTGGGCAGAAGTAGTGTCAGAGACCAGGAGTCCATCTGGGCATTATGAATTTTATAGTTCCTTGTGTGCATTTCTTCCCCTTCTCCTTCCCCTTCTTGTTACACTGTAGCCTTCTGTGGCCAGGAGGTTCAGGGAAAACAAGCTGACCCACGTTCCCTCGCACAGGTGAGACAGGTGGGGTCTCATCCCTTCCTACAATCATCTGGGTGCCTACTGGCTGAGGATGGAATTGTCTGAATAGTGCTCTCCTCCAGGCTTGTAGAATGCCCAAAGAAGCAGACAGCCCACAGAATAAAAAGAAACAGCTTGCTCACAGCACTCTCACTGGGGAGGGTTTGTGCCTGTGTTCACCCCTCCCAAACTCAAGTAGGTGTCCTGATATGAGGGGGAAACTGGAGAATCCTATAATGGGCCACAACTAAAATTGGAAGAAAAAGGGGGTAAAACGGATTTTTTAAAAAAGTTATCTTCACAGATCTGCTGAGGCTCCTGTGCCTGTAGAATTGTGTGGATCAAGAGAAGATTAACATTTTAGTCTGAACGAAGTCAGCAGAGGCCCTGTGTTTTACACAGGACCTGAAGGACAAGTCCCATGCTATGGGCATGCCCTTACTGTACCACCTTGTGTGAAAGGAACCCTAATACACATCCACCTCACCCTCCACACCCCACCTGCATGTCCATGTATTATCTGAGTGTCAGACTCAATACAAATTGATGCTATGTCTGCAACTCCCATTCAGCCCAAAAAACATTCCGGCATGATGCTGAAAAGATCCTGCTCCCAGTCACCTTCAGCTTCTTTGCCTGTCTCTTTAGCCTCAATTTTAATGCAAGGTGAAGTGCTTTCTGAAATAAGTTGTAAAAGAAGACACATGCACTGCTAAACCATCACTGGAAGCCTGCAGATAGGATCAGAGTGCTGCCACATACTCCTCAGTGTGGTAAACAGGATAGCGCCAGGGATCAGTCAGCGCTGACTTTATGATTTATGAAAGCCGAGCTGCTTATGTTAACAAGCTTTTTGAAGATTATGGTGGTGGTAAACACAAATGTCAGGAGGGAGGTGCTGATAAAGGGGAGGCACATCACTGAGGCCAATTTAGACCGTGTCAGGAAAAGCTTCCGCTCAACCTGGAAGGGGGAGAAAAGTGAATGCTGAAGAAACCGGGTAAATAAGAACGTTTTCGGCAGTGTGCTGTTTGAGTCACCGAGATTCTCTAACCAGAATCTCACACCCTTTACATGAGGTATCTCAGCATATAAGATGTAATAAAGTTTGGTGCTGATTTAAAAATATATATATGCAATAATAGTTTTTTTGGGGGTTTTTAAGTGCTTTATGATAAGGCCTGTGTTTTGTTAGAAGTAAGAAGGTATTTCAAGCATTTCAACTGTTCATAACAGGTTTTTGTTTAAATAATCATGTGAGGGTTATGGGCTTTTTTGAAATGTATTTTAAATAAGACCTCGTGATGTTTATATTTCGTATTTCATTTTACTGTTCCTCATTTTCACGAGTACAGTATCATTTCCGGAACTGTAGGCTAAAATGCCTATCAGGGAGACAAAGTCAAAATGCGGTTTAAGAGTCTTGTAATGTTTTATTTGCATTATGAGACACCTCTTAGAATGCAAAGGTTTAATGGTGAACAGTGATGAGAAGTTGGTTTTCTCTTACGGTTTACACTGTCCTTCTGGTTTCAAACCATAGCTGTACTTGTGGCTCAGAATGAACTTGCACATAAAGTGTATGATGTCATTAGTGGACCTCCAGACATCCCCTCACAAGGTCATATTATACAGCAATATCTTTACTGGAGCAATTCAGAGTTGCCAGTATGATTACTTTGTACAATGGCCTTCCTGGGGTAAAAATAAACAACATTGAGGTTACAAATCTATAGCCATTATGGCCAGTTTTGTCTCTACAACTAATGGTTCAGGACTGAAGTTTCAAGCTATTCACACTGCAAACTTGCATGTCCATGTTAGTACATAGTGCTATTTATCCTCCCTGTTAACAAAATTCCACTTAATGACAGTACAAGAAGCATACTGTATGTGTAGTGCCACATTTTACCATACAAAACTCACCCCAGATACATTGAACATGTATTTTCCTCTCTGTGGTTCTCAGTCCTTTGATTTATATTTGTGTTTATCTATCACAGAGTCTTAACTGGGTTGCCAATATACAGTTTCAACAAATAGTAAAATGATGGGAGAGGTGGGTCAGTAGGGTAAGGACATAACTTTAGTGGAAGGAGAATTTGGTGTAGAGCACGCCTCATATTCTCTTAATGCTGTTAAATGTGGCTAACCACTCATCCTTGTGGACTGTCAGAAATGCACCCATGTTCTTTTTTTTGTCTATAAGCAGCATTACACCTTGGCAGTTATTCATTGCACCCAGAACAGATGAAATAAACTATTTTTTCTTGTATTATGAATTACAGTAATGAAATAGATTGCTGTATGTGTTAGCTGAAGCAGTACTCACATTTATTTAACCATCGCAGAGATTTCAGCCTGAACTCTTCAACTGCAAAAGAATTCTAACTCCGTTAACTCAGAATGTTTTTTCACCTGACAACTGTAAAATCATTTATATTATTCAGTAATGTGTAGTATTTACCATTGCACATTACTCACGTTATATGATTTTTATATACTAAATTCTGGAAAAAAGTATCCAAAACTAAAATCTCTATACCTATAAAGCTTGATCTCTGTCTGTTCTTTATGCACAGCTTTGCTGTTCAATCCACAGATTCACTCTAAGTGAGGTTTTTGCATAGTCAAGGTCATTGAATGCTAGAAAGGCCACTTAGTGTTTGAAAATTTCGACTTCTGTCTTTAGACAGGCACATCTGTGTCATATGCCGCACACAGTTTCTTCACATGCACAGCATACGTCATGCTGACTAAATGGCACTAACATGACTAATAATGCAATTTGGACGTGAAATTTAAAATGTTTAAGGGCTGAGGGTAATACATATTGGTGAAATAGATTTTGTTATTAATTTTTACCTTTCAACTTTCTGCCCTGGGCAATGCCGAGTTACTCTGCTAGTTTTGTTTCAGTATGACTTGAATAGTGCTATTTTTGGTATAAATGCATACAATACTGTGTTGTATTAGGGTGTACTGGAAGCTGACGTAAAAGATTTTTCATAATGTATAGCACGGTTATTGGCAGTCTGTCCTCTAGAAGGGTCTATTGGGCTTCAGTGAGTCGTGAGTCACACATGGGATTATCAGGATGAGTCTTACTGATCATGTTAAATAGTTGACAGTAGATGATGAAATGCAGAAGGAATATATGGTTCTTGAAGTCTGTCGTATGCTTTCGTATGTGAAAACTATTTCTTGGAAGTTTTTGAATTGAATTAAACATTTATTCCAGAGGGAAATTAGACAGGGTTACAGCAGTGAACAACACAGGAATGATACATACAACAACACAAGCACAATTTTTGAACTGATTTGTACCCTGGTGTTTGCTCTACAGTATATTACCAAAGTATATGTGGTAATGTACATAGCGTACATTAATGTATATCTATAGATATAGTGGTGATAGACATTCAGTGATTTACGTGTTCCATACAACCTGCAAGCTCAAACAATTCTTTAAATTCTGTGTAAGCTATATATTTTTATATTTTTGTCCACAAAAAAATTAAATGTGGGGAAAAAAAAAACTCCAACCGATGTATTTAATGATCGGAGGACTACGGTAACCTAAGGATCTTCACTTGATTTGCTTTATTTCATTCATAGTTTACGTGATCCCAACTTAACAAACATTGACACAGTGGTGTGTATCCACCCATCCATTCAAATGCTCTGCTTCATTACTGTCTGCATTACTCAGCCCAGAGACCACTTGTATAACTGTAAATCTGCCTTCTTCCCGCCTTGCTGGCAATACAGATTTTCCACCCTGAATATGACAGGGAATTGGCACGAAACTGGAATATGGTTTTAAGGATTTTTTTCCAAATACGAAGGTTTGGTCAGAAGCCCAACATAACTCCACCATCGATGGGGGATGATTGATTTCACCATATAAAGATTGTAAAGTATCAACATCCCTCTTCTGTGTTAGTGTGAAACAGATGAGGAAACTGCCCTTCTGAGTGTTGTCTAGAGAACGCCCTGATTTTTTCTGGTATGCCTTGTAATGCAAAACACCTGGGTGACCATTTAAAACAGCAGTGTCCCAAATGAAGACATTGGTCATAAATCATGGGACCTCTAAATAGCTTGGGGAACTCCTCTTGAAGCCTGACCTTTATTTCCAGTTCTGTGAGCTTTGAGTTGCATTAGCAATAATCGGTCCTTGTCTTTGTATTTATACCTGTGTGTGTGTGTGTGTGTGTGTGTGTGTGTGTGTGCGCGTGCATGTGCGTATGTGTTAACAAGCTTGCAGATGTGAACGTGTATTTATGTGTGTGTTTGTGACAGAGGGAGTGAGGTCTGGGACACACATGCCTCATTTCGACATCAAAGGGCTGCCACTGATGATTTTTCCTTATAATCCATGCTTTTTGGTGTTTCAGCCTGCTCCATCTGAATAAACAAGGCCCAAGAGGGTAGCTAAAGGTCTGGGAGAAGTCAGGTGATCCCAGGCACATGGTCAACAAAAGAGAAATCAATACGTCTCTCATTTATTCAGCTAAAATCCCTTTTAGCGGCTCTTTTATGTTGTTTCAGAGGCACGTTCTGATTTTCAGGGGATTTAAAGCTAGTATTTAAAGACACACTGAAAATCATCCTGCTTCTTTGAAAATGAAAGATGTACCTATCTTAAAAAGAATTGAGATCCTTTTTATCTTGAGATGCAAACATTTACAATGTGTGTTTCTCCAGTGAAGAATAACAAACTCTAGGCCGATTTTCTTTTTTGAATTTGACAAGCTAAATCAATAAAGCATCAATAGAACATGTTGTCTGTTTTCTGCAGTGGATTCTATTCCTCTCTTTTCCAACTCACCAACAGTGTTCACTGAGCAGATGAAGTACACAAGAGCCAGGGCTCATTCAGAAGACTGATCTATCTAGCTGGAAAGGCACACAGAGGGAGGGAGGAAGGGAGGCCACATTTTGGCAAACGCAATGCCCATCGGGTATCTGGGAAAACAGCATCCCTCTAGGGGGAGGCTTAGGTCAAATTGCAGTGATTTCCCCCTGAACAAGGGCTCAGACAGAGATCCTGACCTGTGCCTGTGATCCACTGTGCTTTAATCGCATCAGGGTCGGCCCTAGATAAAACGCTGGAGGAGAGCTGGCAGGCAGGATTCCAGAACTTTGGGAGCATTAGTATAACCACTCACAAGTATGAAAAAAAGTACATTAAGTTAGCAATGAGACCAATGGTTCTTTTTTTTTATTGGTAGTTTGAACTTCAGTCATGTCAACAGACAGCAGACTGCACATCGAGAGAAGTCCTTATAGCTGTGCGGCAGCTGGTCTCAGCGTACAATAGTAAATACGGATTCTGTCAGCCATGCAATTCCAGAGCAGGTAAACATTGTATATGTAGTCATCATAAAAATGTTGGATGTGCGTTATATTTGTTGTTATTAATTCATTGCTTCAGAGACTCCATTGCCCCAGGGAATGTTTATAGTTCTTTAAGGTAGGATAGCTTAAGAACTTTGTTAATCCCATTGGGAAATCCACCCATATAACAACTTGATACCAAAGATGTGCAACGTAAGATATATAACAAGGTGAAAGATAACCTAAAATAATAATAAATAAGCCATAAATAACAAATAAGTAACAGAGGAAAATATAATTTATATATTATAATATATATATATATATTATATATATATATAATAATTTTCTTAGCCCATATATATAACCAATACAGAGTATATACCTTACACCTACTTATTGAATTAGTGGGCACTTCTATTAATATTTTCATAGAGAGGATAAACTTTAGTCTAGGTTTACTTCTAATGTTCATTATTTATCTTCAAGACAAACAAACTCTTTTTGACAGAGCCATATATGCACCTTATTCACTGTTTTTTGCATGTAGCTCACTGCGAAGTATGCATTTCAGTTACAATACTGGATTTATTTTATTAGGCACATTACATGTTCATTATGCATTAAATTTGGTTATAAATGTGTGACTTTAGTGCATAGTGCAGTACTATGCAGCGCCTGAGTAAAACAAATTATGCTTAAGTTACGTTTTCAACTTTCTAGTAAATTCCGAATCCTTACAAATTTGATGAAATAGAGTAAAATATAAAAACTGGACACATCCTCCCTTATATAGTCTACAAACTTTTTGATAAATTGTATTTAAAAAGAGGAAAATCCAAATGCATTCGATATTAGGTTCTTGAGTATGTGAAATGAGTTTACCTTCAAAAGAACTGGGTAGAGCATTGAAAGACTATATCCATGGTCCATGATCTATGGTCAGTGTGCATACTGAGTGCAGATTTACAGAACTTCTGAGTTGACGGTTAAAAAACAGTTTAGGGGTACCAGTTTAACTTTAACTCTTAATCTGAATTTTAATTTTTCTTGTCCAGTTTTGGGAAATCTATGGCGACCCTTGGTAGTCACATAAACATAACATCTCCAGAAACTTCTGTCATCTGCTTGTGTCCTTACCATTGAAAGGGGTGCGTCCCCTGACAGTGTCGCTGACATAACTTTCCCAGTTGGTGGTAATAGTCTTCTTCTGCTACCTTAATGTTCCCAAGCCTTACAGTCCTTTTCAGAGTGAAATCTTTGAATTGTATGTCCAAAGTATAATAATATCAGTTTCATTATTTCTTTTTATTATGAGAGCACTGGTCTGAGTTAGTCTGGTACCCATCTGTTTGTTTTCCTGGCTATTTATGCTTTTAAAATGTCTCCTCCAGCCCGCAGTCCAAACGGATCTGTTTTTTAAAGTGCTGCTTTAAATAATAATCCCTTGCTCATGCGGATGAATCCTACTTACCTTAAGTAACGTATAGACTCTTGTGAACCTTCGTTGTAAGCTATGGAAAAAAAGAGGAATCTTTGTCCAAGGCCATCTGAAATTATTATTTTGTTTCTGGGAGCTTTGATTTGATCTCAGGAGAATAGTAAAGTTGCTTACCAAACCAAATTCAGACATCATTAGCTACACTTTTATCAATTTGAGGTGTTTCGTGTTTTTTAATTTCACCAAAGGTGATTTTTATTTATGACCACAATGCATAATTTTTACACGCTTTCCAGTATTATTTAGAACATGTTGTTAACAATCCTGAAAAACACTGCTGTGGACGCACGCACCAAGAATCTATTGTCTTTTTGCAGCTTAGTTTTTACAGGATTTATAAACTTGCAATAAATTGATATGCAATTTAAATTTTGAATACATTTCAAAGTATTTATTTATGTTTGTCCACTATAGTACTGATAGAGAACTAATATAGGTGTTTCCCTCAAAAACATGCACAGTATATTAAAACTGTTGTCTGCATGTATTATAGTAAACAACAAGAACAGAGGGACATTTGTCACCTCCGTTTTTGTTGAAGGCTGAAACAAACTAATATTGCAAAGTTATTAAAACTACCTTGCTTTGGTAAAATCGACGTAAAGTGTAATCGAAGTCTAACTTATGTCACGTTCTGCCAGAATGGATAAGTCTAGAGCTTGTTATGTAGTGTAATAAGTATAGACTATTTGAACATTTGTCACTTGAGGCATTCTTTCAGATGTTTAATTCTCGGTGAGGTAGAGAGAAGAGATGGCTGCAGGTTTGAGCTCTTGTGCTATGGGTGCCATTATCTTGTCAGGAGTTAATTTAATTGAGCTGGATCTTATGAGAGCAGGCAGGGCTTTGATGCTGTCAGGTTCCATTTGAGGGATTAGGCCCACTGGTACCAGGGTAGGCAGAGATGTTCACAGCCAACCTCTGGCCCAGGAGCTTCACTTACTGCAGCACTGTGGCGTCACACAGCGTCAGTCATTTATTCCTCTTATACAGGTGTGAACATACCTCCTGACACATTACAGGTTGGAGAGGCCTGGCTGCTAGTGGATCCTGGCAGATTTATGTCCGGTGGGAGCCGTGCCCTCTCAGTACTGATGATGTACATATGTGTCTCCCTTCATTCCCTCTCTCACACGCTCGCCCTAGGTCAAACGCTCAAGTATCAGCAGCGCCTCCCGCGCCGGCGGGGGCAGCAACCCAAGCTCCTCAACAGCCCCGAGGACAGCCTGTACTACAACCAGCTCAATGTAAGTTTGGGCGCATGGCCCACTGTGTTCTTTGTCCCACTTTGTATCCGAGCAGATAATGCAATTAAAGCTACCTGTGCCAGACCCCCGAGCCCCGCCCCCAAGCCCCACCCCCACCCTCTTCTGCCTCTTGTCCTGAACATGTGCTTACGTTCTTTATCTGTTGCTTTCATGTCAGGATGTCTGCCTTCACGGTGAATAATTGATGTGGTTTATCAAAGCAGAGCAAGATGCAGGCTTCATCAGGCTCACTCAAGCCCTTTGATCAAAAAAAAATATGCTGTGACTTCTGATATTATCAGCATCTGCTCACATTCAACACAAAATCACTTTGAATTAAAAATTAATGACTCGCTGCTCATCTTTTGACTGCATGCTCTTGGCCCTTTCCACAGAGGACTCTGAATTGCCAGGGGAGCAAGAGGAAGCCCAGAAAACTTGGGTAAATAGCTGCTTTCCTACTTTGAGCTACTACAAACAGAGAAGGCCCTTTGTGGTATTAGAGATTCCTGTGAACTTTTGAAACGGGGAGGAAAAAACAAGGTTTTTATTTTCATCAAGGGGTGGTGGGTGGGGCAGTTTGTGGGGAGGTGGTAGTGGATGTAAATGGAGTGTCAAAAAAACTAGGCCTTTTATCTGCCCCTTTGAATTTTTATAGAGGTGGTACTAAGGCATTAAAGGCATCCAAAATCTAATTGTTTGAGTCCTGACCCCTATTTGTAAATGAAAGCCTGGTTTAGACCGATAGGCTGAAAAAAGAGGGGAAAAGATTTTTAATTGTTTGCTACTTTATCTGTACACCATCATCCCTGTGAATTAGGGGATTAACATGTACAAGATTTCGAATTAAAGGGAAACGCTGCGCTGCCACAGTCCTTTTCAGCTGAAACTGCGTCCCCTCGCTCCGTATTTCCCACCGCCTCCTCTTCTCCCTCTTTCTCTCCCTGGCTGCTATTCATCACAGCCAAATCAAAGTGCTGGACGGAGAGGACGAGTACTACAAATTGCTGTCAGCTGTGGATTCGATCCCTGAAGAAGGCAGTCCCGCGGGCCCCCCTCCCAGCATGTCAAGAGAGCCAGTCGTCACTCAGAGCTGAGACTAACAACTCCTGTTAGCAGCTAAAGCTTCCCCATCACCTGTCAGACAGTCACCGGGACTCTCCGAAAAAAGATTGCGTCCAAAGAATTCTACCACACCACTATAAACAAGTCACTTTCTGATTCTTCAGAAATGCCAGAGCTTGGTCTGATATCTTGGTCATATTAATTTTTATACGTTTCCACAAATAAACCATATTCTTTGATATTTCGTTTCTCATTTCCACTAACTATTATATGGTTTTGTTCTACATATTTCAGTTGAACTGGTGAATCTACATTGTGTTTTCTTTCTTCTTGACAAGTGCTATGACTCTATGGCAACCCTTGGCAGTCACATAAATATAATATTTCGAGAAACTTCTGTCCTGCGTTGGACAAGTGGTTATTAATAATGACTGAATGGGGAAATTAAATATCATAAGGGTAGTAGCTGATATTCTTTGTAACAATATCAGTAATTATAACAAATGTCTGATAGTAACTTCTGATGACTATGACAGTAATAAAGTATTTACTTTTTACCGACTGCTGAGCACCATCACGAGTTTTTTTTTTTTGGTTCAAACAAAACCCGAGTAGCATTTAATGTTCACTTCCTGTCATATGTCAACACTATCATATGTTTGCTGACATTATCATCCATGGCATATAGATGGGGACCCCCCCCATTATTTTCCCAGAATTCAGCAGCTGTGTACAGTGTTCCATTCAACTGTTCAGAGTAATAGGTACAGTTCTTTGTCACTGTCAGGACCAATTTTGCTGCAGCATATCTCCTATCTCTTCCAGTCTATCTTGGATCACCTTAAAATGCCCGAACCAGAGTACATACGCAAAGTAAATATTTTCTACCAAAAAACAGCCTAAGTAGGACAACTGTTACACTTTTTCTTACAAGTAATGCCAAGACATATTTGTTGAGTAAGAAAAGGATATGATGTAAATGATACATTAAGCATCCTTTTCTTGAATCCTTATAACTCCTGCTTTCTGAAAAAGGCTTGTGCTCAGTGTACCATCTTACCACTGCCTATGAAAGATAATAGCAGCTCTCTGAACTTTAACTGTTGCTATCAATTGTAAAAGCTCTGCTTGAAAACAGAAGGGGGTTTTATATATTTTTGTGATGATATATAAATTGAGTTGGCCTGAATGAGGGAGGGAACAGTCATACTGTTATTTCCATGGCCTTTAAAGTACTGTCTTAAGTGGCCATTAAAAGACATTAACCCACTACTGTTGTTGAGGATCTTCTTTTGAGCTCTTTGAAGGCCCGTTATATAAAAGACAGACGGTGTGAAGGGTCGGGGTTGTTGCTAGATGCCTTCAGGGCATGCAGTAACAGAATCCCGTCAGGCCAGATCATTCCCAATAGCTGGACAGGTGTTGTGAGCTTTCATCAGGGTCACGCTCCTCGGAATGAATCACACATTGTGTGGCGTGACTATTACGGCGGTATGACCGGATCTCCTTTGGCGACTCCCGTGACGATGGTTTCAGGCTTCTGTTTTTCTTCAAAAATAAATGATTCCATTAAAGAAAAATGTGTGTAATATGCTTCATCTTTGCCAAAATGTATGTTTGGATTTAATTATATGAGTAGATATACTATAGTGTAACAGCTAAAACTTATTACAGATCAGTGATCACGATTCCATGGCAGCCAGTACTTATCCAGGGTTAATATAATGGAAAAAAAATCAGAAACAATCAACATATAAGAAAGGCAGAGCTTTGAATTCTGGAAAGAAACACGTCATTTATAAAGCATGAAAGCATTATATCCCATTTAATAAATAATCCCCTTTATTTGCCATGTGTCATGAATAACAAACAAGTGGCTGTTTTCACCTTGTTTTTTGAGTATATTGTAGTCTATTCTCTGTGTACAATGTCTTAAAGAGCTATAAATCTGTATTTGTAAGCTCACATGTGAATCCCTGAGCACTCGATGTATTAAAGAAATCAATACTTTCGTAAATATTGGAATGCTTTTAGGGGTCGTGCAATACCCAGTGAGTTCTACTCTCTCGCCAGTTCTGTTACCGCTTATAACTGGTGCTGTGTTAGGTTTGTTTTAAATGTTTAAAATGTTTCCGGATTCCGTTTAATTACTGTCGCCGCAGTTGTAGTCATACCTTTGTATGAGGGGGCCTAAACATTTTTTTCGGGCGGGACTTTCAGAGGAGTGTCCTTGAAACCATTAAAATTCATTTTACTCTTTCTCTTTACTCTCTAAAGATGTGATGGGAAGGCAGGTCTTGTGAGTTTGTTGACCTGTTTTTTCCCCCCTTTCTTTTCAATTTGCATATCATTTCCTGCATATCTCTTTGTTGACACCTCAGGGCTTGTGAGATTTTGATCTCAATGGCAAAAGTGAGGTGATGTGACTGAGGATTTCTTGTCAGAACTTCGGGAAAAAGCCAACGCGATGAGATGTTGCTCATCTGAACTTTAGGTTCTTACTGTTTTATTTGATTTAATAGATAGGAACGCTAAAGCGGGTAGTAGATTCTGTACTGAGACGCCCTTGTTGAAGGTCATTAATTCTGCCAATTTTCCCCAAGGTTTTAATGCAAAAAATAAATGTGCGGTGCTTCTTATATTATATTGGTGGCAGTGTTGTCGACTGCGGGAGACCCGTACTGATATGTGTCGTACAAAAGTACAAGGGTCTCCTGTATTTGTTTTTTGTGATGCTGTCCTTGTGGATGGGGGGCTTTGCCACCTCAGCTGATAAGCCAGTAATTAGCGTTTTCCTTGCATCTTTTTATCCCCGAGGAGGGCATGTTTTTCCTCTGAAGAGCAGTCCAATGTAAAATAGGCCACTGCGGCACCCTGGAGTGCATCTTAAAAGTGAACTTAGTGTATAAAATGCGATCGTGCTCCCCAGACAGTGTTGGCCCTGTTTTTGCCGTGCAAAGCAAATCCTGCAAAGATCTTCCAATTCTAACAAGCGGTGACGTAAGAAGAAGTTGCAAAGGCCTATCTCTCTGCTTTTTTCTGTTAAATGAAGGAGCCCAAGTCGTCCACCTGTGCAGAGAGAACCAGGAAACGTTTTGCGTTTTTGTGTTTGAGAACCATGTCACATCGTTGGTTGCCATAGAGAAAAAAGGACGCGAATGCTGTCGGTTCAAGTTTCCTTGGCGAAGTAAACGCACTGAATTGCCAAAAATAACAATATTAAGCTGTATAAAATTGACAGAAAGTTGGTTTGAGGTAAAGCAATAAAATAATAATAACAGGGGATAAGAGGATTTGGTGAGCTGAACTGCAGGTCTGCCACCTGCTCTGCCTGATGGTGTTTTCAATCACACACTCCCTTTTTGGTTCTCCACAGCAGGTCCAGTGTGGAACAAGAGAGCCTGTCTTTTAACCGGCTCGAATTACTCTCAAGGCACGTCATTCCTACCTTTCGCTCCCAAAAGTGACTTAATCAAAAGTATCCGGGGGTTGAAAAAGTCCCGTACAGAAATGTGGGGGTACAGAGTCCTGGCAGCTTCCGCCGGAGCCCTCACAAACGATAAAAATGTGTATCTTTCCCGGAACACACTCGCTTTTATTAGTGCTGATATCTGACTTCAAAGAGAAAACACACGCATTCACTCACATTGTCCCATTTTCTATATCCTTGGAGTTCAAAGGCAGGTATTTGAATGGTGATGTTTTAGGTGCAGTCCTTTCAGACTTCTGTCTGGTTTAATGCAGGTAACGTGCTTTCAAAATGCAGACATTTGGTGCGCTTTGTGCCATTCCAACAAGGAGTTTAACAGATGAATGGAAACAATGTAGCTACAATAAAACAGCCACTTCAATCACATGTAAATGTCTCATGAGCAGCCTCACTTGTTACCTTTGTCATTTTTGTATATTTTTGGGTGATCCTTCCAATTTCCCTTTTGCTTTTTAAACCAAGTGTTGCTGCAGTAAAGTCACAAGTTGTGATTCTGCCAGTGGTCTAAAGATTGACATGAGGAGAAAAAAATGGATGCACTTAAACGTCAAATGGATGTCAGGATTGGTGTAGAAGAAATAAAACCCTTTCTCTACCGAGTGTATTAATAAAGAAGTTGCTTGATGGGAGAGGTGGAGAGAAAGTGAGGACTGCAGGATGAAAGAGATAAAAGAAGGTGTTGGACACGTACATCAAAGGGCCTGTTAATGACAAGGGATGCCATTAGAGTTCCGGTGCCTTCTCCTCGAGCTTCCTAACACCTGCCGTTTGTTGGTGGCCCAGCAACTCTTCACGCAGCTCTAATGCCCAAATTTGCATTTGCACAGAGCGCACACAAAAATGAGCTCGGAAACTGGGAGAACCCAGTTTTTGGTTTTCCTCTCAGTTCTTCTTCTGTAATCTGCATAATGAATGAAGGTTCTTGTCTGCACTTCTACTTTTTGCATTAGTGTAGGTAAATCTGCACGCTTTCTTCATAACACTCCATGCACAATTCACAGCAGTGAAGAAATGCGCATATGGAACATGCTTTAAAACAAATTATAGTTACAGCATTGTATTTTTTTTAAATTAGCCAGTGAGATTTTAACCTGCTCCTACTATGCAAACGGTGCATTGTTAGTAGCAAATAGGGTCATTTGTTTTTTGTTTGGACCCAGTGTTGCTGGCCCCGATGGTTTGTCTGTTTGGAATAGCTTCCATTGATTGAAACATGAGTTTTTTTTGCTCTGTTTGTTTACATTGGACTACTAGGAAGTGAAGTCTACAGCTAATAGAAATGTTACTTGAAAGTAATCAGCAAAAAAAGTCAATAACCTAAAGAGAGGGGAGAATGAGAGAAAAATATCTATTTAAAACACTAATGTTGATGTAACGTTTGCAAGCATTCTAGAGTAAGTGCATGCAAGACCTACGATGTTATTCTAATAGTTATCCAGTCAAAACTGCATACACATTTTCGAAATTGTCATAGTGGCCTGATGACTGTGACTGACTATGAGTTCAGGTGCATGAGTTGCGTGAACAGCGAACAGGTACTCCAAAAAAACCAGGTAAGTACAATGACACTTGGTGATACCGAGTGTGAGGAGAAACAGGATGAGGTAAACACACAGGACTGGAACAAGATGACGTAATTCTTGGAGGGAGGGCAGCCGAAACTCTCTGAGCACCGAAAGAGCCGGTAATGTTGTTGAGGTCCTGTACTGAAAGTGTGCAGGAGAGTTAAACAGCTGTTTTGATCACAGCCAGCTGTGCACAGATCAGCTTATTGTGAGGAGCCCCGCTGGCCAACTGGGGAACATCTCTCCGGATTATTACAGACATGCAAATACAATACAAGTTATAAGGTGGATCAACCACTGGATTTTGGATTTGTGACCCCAACTCTGTTGGTGTGTATAGTGCCTTGTCTTCAACTCTGCAACACGTTCTCTTTTGACTGATCACATGTTGAAGTAACTGATTCCTGCAAATGGAATTATTGAATCAAAAGTATCCTTATTCAGTACAAAAACGTTCCTATTTTCATGCTGGGTGCCTTTATTTCATTCCAGTTCTGTGCGTATGTATTTATCCTAACAGTTTATTCTGAGTTCATTGTTCAAGACTGCAACAGTCAAGTCCTCCCAGAAAACTTTATCTTGACAAATTGATTTGCTAGGTGCTGGAATACACAGCTCGATTTTATCCTTCATCCTTTTATCCGTCTGTGTGAAGCAATTTGTGTGCTTTTCAGTTTTACACATTTTGTCACTTATTTAGATGGGTAAATTTTCAGGTGTAACATTGTTAGCGTTGGTTAAACTTTTTGTCTACTTCTTTTACCGCTTTGCTCCCCTGCTCTGATGTTTAACTTCATTGTAAAAAAGGAAAATGAACAGGTATGAATTTATAAAAAGTGTGTACAATTCTGATTTCATTTGCTGAGCTTCACCGCAAAAATAGAGCCCTGGTGTCCTGTCTTCATTGATGCACGTAGTTCTAACACTTCAGGACTGATGTCAGCATAAACCGTATATGAAAAACAAGATTTTTGTTCTAAAATCAGGGTGTTTGGTTAAAGAAGCAACACAAGTGTGCATCATCCTTCTCATGTATCCATGAATGACGCTTCATAAATTAACAGTGAAAGCAGCCGCGTTCCAAGCCGTTACAAAGGTCTTTGAATCATTGCTACATCTGTGCTGTATTTGTCTGCTTTCCAGCAAAGGCTGATTCCTCTACTCTGGCAGGGATTTGGTTTTATGCTTGACAGGACCTGTGTTGCTCCTAAAGCCCTATTACATGGTGGGAGGAGAATAGAGTGTCCATGATAAGAATCTCCCTCAGACACGTTGAGTGAGAGCTCAGAGAAGACACACCTGGTCACCAAACTATTGTACATGTGAGGACCATAAAAACTAGTTCAACTTCAGTGTCTATTAATGATTGTGCTTAAAGACATGTTGAATTGCTAGTTGTTATCCATTATATATCTGCCCTCTGGGTCAGGCCAGCATCAGCTTCCTCAAAAGGTGTGTGAAAAAAAGTGTTTATTAATATTTCCTTGTAACATTGGACCAATACATGCATTTGCCCTGATACTGTGAAGTTGTACAAAAGCATTTTTAATATTTCTAAAAAAATTCAGAACCTGGTATGGAGATGAGATTTAGATATGTAGAAAGAAGTTCCCAATGTTTATCACCAATAATGATTAAAACATCTGAACACTTTGAAATAATAGAAAAATATTCCTACTGAACTTGATGAAAAGCATCGTGCTCTGTCATGTTTCTGTTCTGTGTACCAGAGACCATAAATCTAGCCAAAAGCTGCAAAACAAAATATTTAAGTGTTCTTAAGCCATACCTTGATGCATTAAATTGCACTGATACATGTTGGGAAACACAAGCATGTTTATTTTTCTCATCCTCCATAGGCAAACAGGCTCTGACCTCAACAATTACCAGGGTGGAGGAGAAGCTGATCCTTAAAGGCAGGACTACCACACACAGTGTGCAGTGGGTCACGGTGAAAGGACCCAACTCTTCCTCACTTGACCCCAGGCCATCCTGCTCAGTGCCTAGCTTCACTTCTTAACTATGCAGACTTGCACAAGCTCAAAGATATATGGGGGAAAGAGAGAGAAGTTCGGTATCAGGTTGCATGGGGGAAATCTTGAAAATTAGAGAGACCAAAGTTGGAGGCTGCTCTGTGTTGGGGGGCTCTTAACAATGGCAGCCTTCTGCTGGAGTGGGACTTCAAAGGCCTGCTGAATGACTGCTCTGAGTTACACTTTGTTGTAGATCACTGAGGAAACTCACAGATGTTGTTCTCATACGAGACACCATTATAGCGATTCGAGTACCCTCCAGCGCTCTTCCTCCTGCCTCTCTCTGAGCAGACTAGTGGGAGACAGATGCGGAACCTGCCCTCGCTCACACTCCCGTCCGGGGAAATAGAATTTAAAATTAAGCTGATACGTTTCACATTGCCCTTCACTGCCTCCAAGTTGCACTTCACACTGTCGATTTAATTTGAATCACATTTAAGGCATGACTAAATTCAAGTTTAACCAAAAACATAATGCGTTTCAACAGAATGTTTGCCTCTGCATTGTTGCCCCTGATAAAGTTAAATAGTTCCTAAAATAAACGTTAAGCTGGTTTAAAACTAGATACGATTTTAGTCTCAAATTTGAATTTGAATGTGTTTTTCTAGCTACTGGTTGGTGTATTATTGTCTTGTATTGGTGGACATTGTTATTTTATATTGAATCATCAAGCAAAAGCTTAATAATAAGTAATGAAAGCCAGAAGGAAATATACGTACACCCATAAAGCATTAAATAACTTGAAGTAAGTGCAATGTCTCTACTTGCTGGATTGTTCTGAGATGCTAAGTTGTGGGAAATTTAGTGTTGAAATTTACACTGTGTTTTTTCAGCCTCAATTCAGGTTGCATGGAGTCCATGAGAGGAGCCGAGCCTGATGTGAACCATGAGCCTTGTCACACTTCCTAACAGATGGACACAGACACACGAACACACTGAGGCGCTGCTCACTTAACATGTTTGATTTCTGAAGGTTAACCATTATCATTTCTACAGTCCTGCTTGTACCTAAAGATGTGTCCTCAGGAAATCCTCATTAAAATGGTTCGTCTCTAACTGTGTTAAGAAAATTCTGAGATCCTGCTCTTAACCGTTTTATGTGCTGTGCTTAACTTTTTAAACTTTCTATCTTGTTACAGATGGTCTTCTTTGAACCTGCATGTCTCAGACAGGATAGATGTATTTTACATGAAACTGGAGCCTGGTCTACAGCGGAACACACACAGATGCACGTACATATTTTGCAGAAATGGTTATTAAAGCTGTTATTTCAATTAAAAGTTTTACCTTTAGTGTTTTTTTGTAATTGTCAGCATAGTTGTGGTGCACTGTGACTTGTGAACATATATTTTCAATTTTAAGGTTTAAAAATATGTATGCATACATAATAAATATGTATGCATATTTTATACTATATCACTTTATACTCAGTATAAATCAAGTGTTACTATAATGTAAAGACTTTTTGAAGTAGTGCAAATGTCAGTTTTATTTGTTTGTTACAAATTTTTCAGAGATCCTACCCAGGCCTGTGTTTCACTGCCTGCTCTCATATCCAGATGTTTGAAGTACTGAACAGAATAAACAAAGATAACTATGCAGTGAAGCACAAATATTGCAAAAGTTTAATTTTACTGCACAATAAATGCTAGATTACTTGCTTAATGTACATGCCACCAGCAAGATTATAATTTGCTGTTTGTGTTAAGTGTCATGGTGATGTTTGTATTATACACAAAAAGTGGAAAATGAAATGTATAACCCTGAACATAGGTTCATGAGATGAAGTTATTTTAAATGAGATGAGTACAGAATTTCTTGCTCTTGTATAGGAACTGGTTAATTTGCATAAGATGGCAAAGCACTGATCAGTGATGTACCTTTTCCCATAAAAATTAAATTTTTAAGAAATTTAACTGGTATAATTCTTAATTAAAAAATTATTAGTAGAAATTTGGAAGGGGATTGTACCAATTTTATAAATTTGAAATTTTTTTGCCGTTGCAAATCACAGCGGCGATAACTACCGAGGCAGCCCAATCGGACCCTGAGTCAATCCCGGCTCATTTTGTATGGTGACAGTACGGCCTCCTGTGTTCAGGTGGGTCTGGTTCCTCTCACAGTTCAAAGATGTGATTTGGTGAATTGGTCACTCTAAACTGACCAGCGTGCATGTGTGTGATTATTGTGACATGGAGATGCTCTACTTCACTAACCTGCAGACTGGTCTGAAAAAGCATTATTTCTACAATTGTGTAATTGTGCTAAAAATGTGTCCCATTGCCAGAACACTCTTTTATTCACATGACCTGGTATGAGACTCTTTTGTACTTTCATACTTAGAGTGCAAAGAGGCTGGGTACATCACTGCCAGATGTCAACATTCTGTATATCACTCTGTCTTTAGTAGTATTATTGTTTTGAGCCAAACTATAGCAAACTCGCATGTATAGCTATGTGTTGCTCACAGCTGTTCAGCTGTGGTCACCATCACACTGTTGCATATAAATGATAATATAAAAAATATATGAAAAATTCTCACCACTCACCCCAATATGAGCATATGGGAACTTTCTGTAAAAGTGCTCCTGAGACTATTTGAACAGTTTATTCACCTTGGACTCCGAAATTAGATTCCTCGTGTTGTTGAACTATGGGAGGAAACCGGAGCATACATATGTGTGGCTCATTTTAGCATAGTCTTACACAAGTTTATTTTGTACACGTTCTTGACTGGAGGTCAATACAAATAGAAGTTCACCTGCAAACTTTGGGGATCATTTTAGAAACCTTTAACTGATACATTTAAACACCAGTACAAAGTACAAAGTATTAATGCTACTTGTATGAAATGTTGCAGACGGTGTTTTAACAGCTGAAGGTTGGCGTTGTTCAGCTGGTGCTTGTGAATGGAGGGAACCCTGGGGGCTGGGAGCAGGGGGCCTTTGGCACACTAATCCCCTCTGAGAAAGAAAGGAGGGAGAAGATGTGATTCTTGAGCCACAGCCCGAATCCTCTGAGAGGGTAGCAATTGTTTTCTACAGGAAAAGCCAGATAAAGATCTCACTGTTGGTATTTAACGCAACTGAAAGTAACCGCAGAGGCGCTCTAGGCGTCAGTTCCTTTGCTCTTCTTAAGTCGTCTTCAGAAACATCACTTTGTATTAAAGAACTGGTGCGAAGCAATAGTCTATTAAATTCATCCTGTCTTTGGTAAGTTACGGTCACGTGAGTCTCAGACGTGTGTTGCAATGTATTATTATTATTATTATTATTATCAATGTCATTTTATCTTTTCTCGCTGGAAGCTAGCAAAGCTGTTTAAGGCAGAAGAGCAGAGGAATCACTAATGAAAAAATGTCGAGGAATACAGGAGATGAACCAACTTCTTGCGTGAATCTAAAGGCTGTTTTCATACCGTCGCGGTGTTCGCTGACCGCCGCCACTTCCTGCTCAACCGCACCGCCGCGTGAACGTCCCTCAAACCTCGAGGCGCCACGTGTTTTCGTCCGCTTCGTCTTCAAAAGTTTCTTTTCAACCTGAAGCACTTAATGAAAACCTGAAGGGGATGAAACAGGCTTTCGCCAAAATCAGTGTAATTTCACTTTAAAACGCGATTTAAAGCCGAATGACTAATGGTAACTACAGAAGAGGGAAGTAAACAGAGTTTAGATCAAAGGCATCATTAAATATTTAGCTTCCCATTTTGGGATGTAACAGTTACGCGCGCAGAAGAAATGCTATACACGTTTGCATATTTACCATTGCATGAAATAATTTATTTTAGGTCGAATGCCTGTTCAAAAATCACATGTGTTTGTTTTTCATCCACTGCAATTCTATGCGTCACACAGCGGAATAGGACGCAGGCAACAGGAAGGAGGTTAACTTTGTGTCGAGTCACTTTTCTCATCCCTTCAGCTGCTCCCTCTGGCTTGAAGTTATCAAAGAGCCTCGCGCCAGGAGATCTGCGGAGATAACAGTGTCACATTGTCTCGCGGGCTCTGCTACAAATCCTCCATTACAAAAAGTGCGGATCAGATGACTGGAGCGTCCAATAGCGGGGTCTCCGGGCGGCGTTTGGGTCTTTGATCAAGAAAATCCAATTATTTGTGTATATACATTTCCCACATAGTGATTACTTCATTAATTGTCCCGCCTTTATCTCCTCCCTTCCCATCCCCCCCCCTAATAATCATTTCTTTTATCCAGACCAACAAACACACCATAGGAGCTTTGTGGATTCAAAGGATTTGCTTTCCCCTCTCAAAGAGCCGCTATTCTTTGATGATTGGGCAGCGGAGAACTTCAAAGTAATAAATCTTATTTCTGACTGGCTGGCGGCCCACCAAAGTCCTTATCACATTCTAAGAAGTGATCCCTCACTCTTCAGATGGTCCAAGGATATCTCACGGAGAAGGAGCGCACGAGGGGAAGCTTTTTTCAGCTCAGAGATATTTTCGGTTGGTGTCGAGCCTGTGAAATTGTTTTTTTTAGACCTGAAGACGAGAAGAAAGAAAACAACAGGAGAAGTTGGTCATGGCAGCAGTGGCTGTACTGCGGAATGACACACTGCAGGCGTTTCTCCAGGTTTGTGCGTTGCCTGTTTTGTATGTCGTTTTCTCCGTTCTGTAGGCATCAGAACTTGACACCACCTCGCCTTTAACTCCTCTTTAAAAAAGCCACTGCCCTTAACTGCGTGGGTAATATTACACGTAGTTTTTCTGCACCTTGTAACCAGATCAGATATCACTTGTAAACCTTTGCATTTTAACTTCTTTTTGATATATTTTCTTGGTACTGTCCTAAGCAGCGCTGGTCCTGCTGCCACTGTGAGCGATATGTAAGTAAACTTGCAGAAGAGAGATTAAGCTGTTGCTCTTGTTGTTGACAGGATCGCACCCCCAACTCCTCTCCGGAGGCCACCAAGCACTCCCCCCTGGCGCTGCTGGCCGCCACCTGTAACAGGATCGGTCACCATCACGGATCAGGAACTGGAGACTTCCTGCAGGTGCAGTACGAGACGACCCTCGGCTCGCCGTCCCGTATCTTCCACCCCTGGAGTAACGAAGGGACCCCGCAATCCAGTCTGTCCGGCAGTTCCTCGCTGGCACTGTCGCCTAAGTCACAGCTGTCTGCGCACATCCAGTCGTCCTTCGCCCCGCACCACGAGCTCCCCCTCACCCCTCCGGCGGACCCCACCTATCCGTATGACTTCTCGCCGGTGAAGATGATGCCATGCTCGATGCAGTCGCTGCAGTCGAGCTGCCCACCCACATACGTCCCGGCTGTTACATACGCAGCACCCACCCCCATGCCCCCCGCCATGCCCGCCTTCGTGCCCGCACACTCCGGCCTTATCCACCAACAGCCCAGGCAGCTGTCCCCGCACCCGGGGGAGGACATTCCGTGGTGGAGCCTCCAGCAGGGGAACGCAGTGGGCCACCCGTCGTCGCTTGGTTCCCATCGTTTCCCTTTGCAGAGGAGTTTGGTGCTGGGACACTCGGAATTTGCGCAGTATCAGACGCAGCTGGCCGCCCTCCTGCACACCAAGTCGCCGCTTGCCACCGCCCGGAGGTGCCGACGATGCCGTTGTCCCAACTGCCAGTCTTCAAGTTCTAGCGACGAGCCCGGCAAGAAGAAGCAGCACATCTGCCACATCCCGGGCTGCGGGAAGGTCTACGGCAAGACGTCGCACTTGAAAGCGCACCTGCGGTGGCACTCGGGGGAGAGACCTTTCGTGTGTAACTGGCTCTTCTGTGGAAAAAGCTTCACGAGGTCGGACGAGCTGCAAAGACATCTGCGGACACACACCGGGGAGAAGAGGTTCGTGTGTCCGGACTGCTGCAAACGCTTCATGAGGAGCGACCACTTGGCCAAGCATATGAAAACTCACCAGAACAAAAAGGGCAAAGTCCAGGAGAAGGGCGTGGAGCATGTGAAGCGGGAAAACACGAGGAGCATGTAGCGTGTGAGCAGCGAGAGTCTTTTCCCACCAACGCAAACCTGTCGTGCAATATTCCTTCTCACAGATGTGAGGAAGTACTGAGTGGGATATGGTGGACCCTGACGTTTGTGATCGCTTGATCGGTGGTGAAACTCGTCACGGGTGACTTTTCTGATGGTTGTACAGTCTGTGTAAATATGGCTGGAAACATCCACGGGGACCTTGAGAAACTTTGACCGCTGTCCCGTTTGGTGCTGTTCCCTCTGTATATCTTGTAAAAGTTACAAGTTCTGAACTTGACTTTTCATCGCTGTCTTCGTTGGAAGGAAGATCACAAATCTCTCTGGAAATGTTAGAGCTTTTGTTGAATGAAAGTGTCCTGTATTGGCCTCGTGCGGGCTCTGAGCATGCCGGTGTTAAAACGACCCCAAAACTGTGTGAAAATAAAGACTTTATCCTTTTCCCCCGGTCCAATAGTTATCATTCAGTAGGAATTAACCAGCTAACTGGGTAAAAACTGTAACAGGAATTAACTTCGGCGCGTTTCCCTGATTTTTTTTTTGTTACATACTCTGTCGCAAACTGCACCAAGAATATCGGACGCTTTTTTTATTTAGACAATTAAATATATACGAAAACATTTGAATGTTACACAGATGAAGGTCCCGTAGGAAGTCTAATATTCTTGAGCCTTTTCATTTTTGGTGATCACGAAAATGTCACGCATAAATCTGAAATCTCACCCAAGCGGATAAATCCTAAATAAACATCTAACTGTTAGCTTCCTTTGTCTTGTATAGCAATTTGAGGAACAAGAGTAATAACACACACATTATAAAATGAAAAAAATCTAGAAATATTCCTTTAACTTTATTCCATACTACTAGTGATTTGGATGTTTTCTTGCGCAGCAGGCTTTGCTTGGATGGGCTAAATTAAAGCCAAAAAACAAACAAAATGAAAATAATGGGAAAAGGGGGAAGCGGTAAATTTACATTTGTCCTTGTAGTATTCCTAAATGATAATACCGTGTTGCAGACGACTCTAAAACAAAACTTTTTCATGAGTAAATGAGTCAAATATATTAATATAAGTGAAAAGATGCATCATATCAGTTAAACAGTATAAACAAGTGACATATATTTAATATGAGGACATGCAGCCTGAGCTCATTGTGTATACAGCAAACTGTAGTGGCATGAAACACACAGGTGTTGAACTCTGGGCCCAAGGATTATAATAACATTGTTTTATATGTGACACTTGGAATTTCAGAACGAGAAGTTCCAGCGCATGTTTAAAATTCAGAGTACATGAATATTCAAATAATATATTTTAATGGTTGTTATTACGATTTCTTTTATCTACCTGCCTTCTGATATGTGACGTCTATTTTGGCTTTTAAAAATGTGTCGATGAGTTAAATGCAGCAAAGTGAAATGACACAAAACAATGAAAGATAAGTTATTTGACAATCTCGGGATAGTTTGGCAGATATGATTTTAAGCTATTTAAAAGTTAATGAGGATCACCGGTTCGAAATTTTGTACACCTGTTTATATTTTTTGTCACGGGGGCAAAAGCAAGGTTTCCCTGAGAATCTTGTGGAAATTAAAATGGACAAATCCTGGATGTCACATTTAGGCATTTATCATTTAGGCATCTCTTTTAGCCTAAATGGGTGACTATAGCAAATAACACTCTGTAAACATATTCGTACCATGGTCTATAGACTTATGTAGCTTAGTGATGTCTTATTTAGGGTGGGAAGTTAGAAGGGTTGGAACTTGTAACTGACGGTGTCAATGTCACTCCTACTGTAGTCCATTGGATCAAGGTTCTGGTTTTGAACTGATCTTTATTAAGAACATTCTGCTGCATCGTCTTAAAAAGTTGCTTATCTGGTGTTGTAGGTAGCTTCAACTAAAGAAAGAGTAGCACTTTCCCTGCTGCGGACCGTCGTCCCCAGGCCACATGGAAACTGAAAGGTCGCCTGTCTTGTCACTGCGCCCCCTATTGTTGTATGACTGCTCCTGAAAATCTCGAGTAAAAATCACGGTATTACATTCAAATGATATTTGGATCCATTCGGTTTTTAGCTTATTGTAATGATGACAAAGCTGGCCTTATCAAACCTGGCAATTTAGTTTTTCATTTTGTAACCTTATTAAATAGCGACAACACGTTTCTGTTTAGGTTAGCTGACCATCAGGTGCGACCACCCGTACAACCGTAGAACACGCTTTCGAAGTTAATGCTACTACTAATAATAGTGATAACCAGTTATCCATTTATACAGCTAGGTATTTACTGAAGCAATTCGGGGTAAACACAGTACTTTGCTCTGGGACACTACAGCGGCAGCAGGACCGACCCTCCAGTCGGCTTACCGCCCTAACGAGACCCCGGCCCGAAGGAGCCCATTAAAAACAGGTGCATCCATGAAGACCACCTTCTTCCGGTGTCAAACGCGCGCGACACAGTGGGGTTACTATGGAAAACAACGGAGTTGCTAGGTAATACAACGAGGTTGCTAGGTAATGTAACGAAGTTGCTGTACAGCCGTAGCTTGACCGTACCCGCATTGCTCCGCACGGTTTTTGGCGGATGGCTCGCGCTGTGTTTTTCCCCCCATTTCATTGCTAAAAGTTTTATTTATCAGTCGGGGAATAAAAAATAAAAAAGTGTAAAATATATCACTTCCAGCTGTCGAACTGAACGATTGCTTGTTTGTAATACAACTGTCTTAAAATCGTGGAGAAGTAGCCTCTCGCCAGCCCGTGGAAAATGAACAGGTGAGTGACGTAAAAATGTGCGTAATATTTTTCACAGTCTTTATCAATCGCTTATCCCCTGCAGGGTCACGGTAAATATTTCCTTCTACAAGAAGTTTTAAAGCGACTATGATTTAATTTAGTCAGTGTTGACTAAATGTGTTGTTAACGTACTAACGGCCGATGATCCAGTGTCGTAAACCGCTTAGTCCTGGTCAAGATCATGGTGGTCCGGAGCCTGTCCCGCTCGCTGGACTATGAAACTACCCACGCAGTTACGGGAGAAAAAGCAAACTAAGCAACTGAATCGGATTCTAACTCGCGACGGAACAGCAGGGGCGCTAAAATACAAGCAAAGCTGCTGAAAGCGGTGTATAAAATACCATTTAGGACCCTGGTTTAGCTTCTACATCCTCCATTATGCTTCATCGCACCTAAGGACAAATTTACAGGTTATCGGAAAGCCTTAAGCCGCTGGGTGTTGTACAACTGACTAAAGGTTTAAATATTAAATATTGAATATTTAAATATCGCAAACTTCCGAGTCAACAGCAGAGATTGCAGTGGGTCATAATACCGCAGAAATATATAAGTATATAAGTATAATGTGTATAGAAGTATATAATGGCTAAATACACAGTTGATACCAGAAGTTCTAACTGTTTGATTTTGCTAATACTTTTATGGAAAGTGACTTTCAATGATTTATCCATTTAGACAGTTGGGAAATTTTTACTTGAAGGGTTTAAGGTAAATAAAGGTACTAGAAGAGGTCTGATTCACATCCGGCACCTTTGATAACAAGGCAGCAGTTCTATACCTTATGCTACCTGTGGTCCATTGGCTTGCAACTTGATTTGTTTGTAACTCCAAAATCACTTTAACCAATAAGTCACGTTCAATAAAAGCTACAAAAGAGACATCGCTCCCGTTTTCATTTCATTTTTCATTTTCATTAACAGCTTGTTCTTTGTAGGGGTTATAGTTGTTTAGCGCATACAATGGTCGTGTAGGCCATGGAGTCAAAAGTTAGTCCAGCACAGTGTAACCTTTCATTACCCTCAAACTGTATTATAGTTAAAACTCATTTAAAATTGCTGAAATGTGAGAAATATGCTAATATGTCCACTTTCAATTTCAACAGCAGACAGAGACATATGGGCATGTTTAGTAGTCTTCTACTCTATTACGGCTTTGTGTTGCTTTCGAGTAACAAACAAATTCTCAGTCGGTTAAGCTCGTGAACAGTGGCCTCATTGTAAAATGTTAATAGTTAACAGGTTAGCTGTAAATGGAGTCAGTAGCTACCGTATTTCAAAGCTTCTTGTAATCCCTCAATAAAAATGAATGGCGACAGTATCCAACATACCAGAAAGCGTCCCCGTTTTGTACCTTAGTCAGACGTCCTCCGAAGCACTGTTGCCATTGTTTATAAGGCACGTGGGAAACGTTCTAATGCTGACAATTGTTAGAGAACAAATTGTGAAGGAATCGCTCTGTGTGCACAGTGAAAGGTGTTATTTGGTTATATAACTTATATTCAGCTTCTGACGCCATACTTGTCCACGTATTGAATGTTACGTATCCTGTGAAAATGTATTATGGCTGATTTGCTGTCTTAGTGTGTTTATTTTTTAATGTTCAAGAAGATATGGCAGGAGACCTTGGACCTGTACTGGAGTTATAGGTGGTATTTTTTTCTTAGGTTTTTTAAAATTGTTATTATTTACTTTTTAGACTGCCTTATTTTTCCTGTAATGCGAAAAGAGATTTGCACTGATCTTTAATACAGTTTAGATTTCCGTTGCTTTGGTAAAAAGAGCACTGAGCACATCCGATTGGGACAGGTGTACTGGGTGCTCAGCTTGATATTTCCATTTTTAAAAACGTGTCAAATAAGTGGCAACGTTGAGATGCACAGGCTGTGAGCATTCAGTCCTTGAGATCAGTCCTTCGTAGTTTAGCAACTACCAACGTAATTCTTTTTGTTCACATCACCATAATAAATACTCATTATTAAAATGTTAAAATTGGAGCAAGATAAAAGAAGTATAAATGGGAACAGTTGGTATACATTTCCACTTTGTACATTTCTAAAAAAAACAACAGGTTTTTTTGAAAATGGCCAAACAGATGTTCTGCAGTCCAAGGATGACCTTATTCTTTAATTCATATTTGATTTTTTTTATATACTCTTGTTTCCATTTTCTACTCCTTGCATAAAGTAATATTATAATGTTTTTTGCTCTTATGTAGAGCCTGTATCATGCTGAGAAACGGAAACATTTGAGAGTAACCAGTTTTACATTTATTGGTAGGATATTTCATGCTTTCGGTTTAACATTACGGTTAGATTCCAACTTCATTCCTGTAAGACAAGATACGTATTTGTTTCCATTATAAGCTCTGATATTTCCATAATTGAAGAAATTGTAAGAATGCAATATGTCACTCTGGCTTTGCAGAGTCTGAAAAATGAGAGAAATCTGAATTCAGGACAACGATTCATGAGCAAATGACATTTATTTGCGAAAGAATCATTCTCCTGAATTTAGACACCTCTCATTTTTGAGTCATTCATCTAAATTTCAGTGGCTGGCAGTTTTTTTTTTTTTAATATTAATCGTAAAATAAATACGGTACAAAGGAGAAGGAAGAGGTAGAAAGAATGTAGCAATAGATGTGTGAAGAAAGTGTTCAGTATGTGAACTTTCAAATCCAAAACCCCAGTTTATTATCCAACTGTGATTAAAAAAACTTCCGAGGGTGTGAAGAATGCAACCCGCAAATGCCACTAAATACCACACATGGGCTTTGTCCGCTTCCGACTGCCCTTAAACCCTTCCAGAAAGCGAGAGTTATTAAATGTGCTACATCTCTGGAATTATGGGAAGTCCCTGAGATGCGAGGATGGCTATAAATAATGGGCGTCTCACTCGCACAGAAGCCATTTGCAGATCAGTGCTCCTCCCAGTCTATTGTTGTCTCTAAAAGGAGGGATTGTTTGACCTGCTGCAATTCAGTGTTACAGAAACAGTCCCTGCATTGTTCAGTCAGAAAGTTTGTTAGCTGGACCCCATATAATTTTAAACGTTATTAATTTTTTTTAAACACTGGATTGTAATTCACTTAATAAACCATTTCTCTTCCAAAACTAATTTCAGCGTCCAGCTCTTCTGTTTTACGTGCTACACTTAGAATATATTATGGAAAGTAATACATTTTTGAATTTATTAAAGGATGCATACTTTAACATTTATCAGGAAATAAACCAATTTCAGTTATATCCTGCGAGAGATGCTACCAGATCTTCTACAAAATACTTTGCTCAGGGACACTACAGCAGCAGTCTGCTGTAGTCCGCTACTGCTCAAGGCCTTGTAGTTCAAGAATTCATCTGGTAAAGGAGATGTCTGTCCTTGTAAAGTATGATCTGAGTGCATCAGAAGTCCACTCCAGCATATATGGGATTTTGTATCAGTCTGTTCTGAGGCCTTTTTTGCATTTGGTCAAAAGTGCAGTCACAATTCACTTGTGATCCCATAAAAGAAAGATATTGGTAAACAGTTTTTCAGATGGTGTTTTCCCTTGGGGGGGTGTCCCTTAGTGATACATTGCAGGATGACTACTGTGGAGGACTGTGAGGACAGCAGCCATACAGAGAGCTTTGTGCGGCGGTGAGACTTTGTCTTCGCGGAGGCCATGTTGCTGTGTAATGTGGAAAATGTGCACAGCGATGGGCCACCTATTCATCATATTCTTAATAAATTACTTTTTATTGAATATCATTTCAGGACTGAAAAATATGCAGGACCTCCCCTTCCAGAACAGCAGGCCGTAATGAACACCTTTAATAAAACGCCAACATGGTCTCCTCCTGATGTTACAGGTACGAGATATTTTTACAATTCTGTTGCAATATGTTGATTGTTGAATGTTTGACCTCTGGAAAAGGTTATGTGTCTTCATGTTTTATATGTAAATTTATTTGTTTCTGATTGTACTTGAGTTTCCTATAATGTCTCAATGCAAACACGTGCAACGTGTTTTTTTTTTGTCAGTAGAATAAATGCGGTTTATAGCTCTGTTGTAATATAGTTCGAGGTACTCCTAATGTATAACTACGTTTAATGTTAAAAATCTGAAACAGTTCTAGGAGTATACTGGACAAATAAATGTAATCGCCAAAGGTTCACCAAACTTAAGGATGTTAGAAGAAGTTTATGATTTTTGTTTTAGTTTCCAATTTACTGTGAAAAAAATCTCGCTGAATGGGTAGCTTTTCAGCCTGCACCTAATTTTGAAAATGCTCATTTTCAAATATTGCGGTTTGTTTTACTTTTCTTTTCGTATATATGACACCAGCACTGGGAACATGTTATTGGAACGATCACTGACTTGTACGTGTGTGCAGTTGCAGAGGAAACAAGCAGGCAAGTCAGTGTGGCACAGTGTGCTGCCAGGTCCCAACAGCTCCTGAAGACCCCAGGCTCTAAGCACACAGGCTCTAAGAATGAGTGCACGCATGCTGACACCCTGCAACTAGAGATGGAAAGGTGCCCTACTGAGCAGGAAGAAGACTGTGAAAAGGAGCCCCCCAGGGCTCCTTTCCAGCTGTTTGCTGAGGTAAAGGAAAGGTGTGGAGGTGTGTTTCTTTATATAAGATCTACTGCCAAAAAGATGGAGGTTTTGGGATTGCATTGCAGCCTTCATTGTGATGAAAGGAATTTTCAACAGACAGCTTTATATGTTGCCCTGGCTGAATATAGCTGAGTATATCATCTGAAACCCTTGATTTCCTGCCTGTTACATTTCTTTTTCAGTTCCTGAAATCGGTCATGGGCAAAGATTACACCCAGGCACATGAGCTGTGTCGGTCAAGTATGTGTACAAATTTCTCCTGTATTGATTTTTATGGTATTTCTGTTGTCCGGCGCAGTGGTTGATGTTGTCACCCGGGCTGTTTGAGCACAGGTTTGAATCTGCTTCGTGTTCTCCCTGGGATCATGTTGGTTTTCTCTCACAGTCCAAGGACATGTGTTTTCATTTGAATTGGCAAATTTGAATTACTTGTGTTGTGTGTATGCGCGCTTGACTGTGTATTTGTTGCTATCCTGTGATGGACTGATACCATTCAGTGTGTACTTGTCCTTACCTAGTGGCCAGTGATAGACTCGAGACCACCTTGACCCTGACCCGTACAGTGAGTTAGTGATAATGGATGAATGGATGACTGCACGATGGATGTTATTTATTGCTGTTATCGATTTCATTTCTGTTTTTCAATGTTTTACAACATAAATTGTTTTAGTTCCAGCGCTGGTCATCTTGGTAGTGCTGTAACATTCGTTTTCTCAAATTCAAATTTTGTTGAAAGAGTATTAATGGGTTAAAGGTCCCCGAAATGACCTTTAGGTCCCCCTGTTAAAAGAGCAGCGCTTCATAAAATTCATTATTAATTTAAATCAGTATAACCTCATTACAGTTTATTTTTCATGCAATGTTCTTAACACCTGTGGTTATTCAGGAATGTTAAGATGCGACAATCTTATTTAAATCCTAAAACCAGCATTTCAATTATGCTGTATTTGTTTACATGAATCAGATTACCACTGTGCCCAGGTGAATTCTGCGGTACCCACTGCCAGAGCTGTGTCTGTGAGTCAGGTTTTCGCAGCATAGTTATCCTATTGTAGTGTGTTAGTGTGCTAGTGTGCTTTGCATGACATGTCTAACAATTACACTTTCCGAATGCTCTTTTCATCTCCCACAGGGCCTAGAAAAAGATTAATTTCATTCCCGTTTTTGATATTATGCTTTCAGTTCTTATTTATGAGCCTGAGAACCCAGAGGCCAAACAATTTATTCCCCTCATTGAAGAGAAGTTAAAGATGGGTAAGATGGAAGACTGTTATCTTTTACTCATAGATGAAATCGTCTTTCCATCTTTGCTTTATTGTGGAACTGCTTTTAACTTATTACAGATACCTTTTAATTTTGTTATTGTTTGATTGTCAAATATTCACAATCATTTCATCTAGTTTTTTTACTGCATTTTAAACCTTGAAAAAGAGTAATTTACATTTTTATGAGAAAATTAAAAGATTATCCTTCTGCATATTTTAATTGACTTTTCAGGAAGAAATTTTGCACGGTACTTAACCATGCAAAATTTTTAATTGGCTTTTAAATTTGACGAGTTATGTGCAACAAAAAAGTGATGTCTTAGGTCAAGTAAGTACTTCACCCACTTTGTATTTGAAGAAAGTTACTCAAAATTAGAAAGTTTCGAATAGGACTCACATATATTCCTGACCCAGTGAGATTTTGTTTTTTAATTGTGACTTTTGGTATTTTTAGGATTAGGGTTAGTACCTTGGTGTCTGTTCAAGGCATTACTGTTTATTAATTTGACTTGATTCATAAATCTGATGATTCTACTTGCACTGAATACAAAATACAAATTGTGCTGTCGTGATTTTGCGTTATTACGGCATTTTAAAGTGTCGGTATTTTCTTTCTGTATAAATATGAACTCTACCCTCTATATTTGACAAATAATCCATGCATTAAAGTTATATTTTTCAAATATGTCAAATCTGTCTCCACACATTTCGGTGATGTTTGACTCCCACCTCCTGCTATAGTTTCCCTGTTCAAGGTACTTACCCTGAACAGTAAAAATGACCCTGCTGTATAAATGGCCAAGGAATTTAACATAGCTAAACACTGGAAGTTTTCTGAATGAATAAATATTAATAAATGATGTTTCATATTTATATTTTTGCCCTGTCTTCATAGATTTTTGTTGCTTGTCCCTCGCCGCAGTATCATCTGATGTTGACGTGTGCACAGGGGCCTTTATGTGAGACACATATTGTTACATTAGAACAAGAGGATGGGCAGCAGGAGGAAGAGGAGCACTCAGACATCAGCGATGAAAATGAAGATATAACTGATTCAAGCTGCAGCAATACTGACAGTGAAGCATTGTCCTCTGACAGCTCTAGAGAGGAAGCAGAGAAAAGGTAACAAAGTTGGGTTCAGCCTGTTGTATAGGTCCAATGTAAGCACCGCTGCATGTTTTTCCTGTATATCTTTGTTGTGTTTCTGTGTCAATTTGTACATTACAAGCAAAACTTTCAGAGCACTCTTTAACATGGGTGGCACGGTGGCTCAGTGAATTGCAAGTACTTTTGAAACCTTGCTGCTTTAAAGTGCCTGGGCTGGTTGGCCATGAGTTTGAATCTGGCTCAGACTGTGTGACCTCATGGGCTAAGGAGAAAATCTCCATAATGTCATAAAAGTCTTACCACAACCGTAAGCGCAGGTCAGGTCAGGGATATTCAGCTTTCTTTCCCTCAAACTTCCCTGGTGAAGTAAACACCTCTCCTCTTTTCCCAAATTTGTCAATAAACTAGTCAAAGCATAATGTAGGTGATTATTTCTAGCTAACTCCTCAAATATGCAAAACAGAGAAGTAAATATAAAGTGTAAAAATTTAGCATAAAAGAATTTTACGCAGAGAGAAAACAGCTAAAACAAATTTTCCAGGAGGCACCTCATACTGCCCTTGTGATCGATCCCCTTAGCACCGCCCCCCGTGAAGACACACCTATGATAGAAAAAGTTTAGTTGAAGCTTGCGTACTCACTGCCCGGCAGAAAAACAAATCAATGTACACATTAGGGCCAAGGACGCAGGACAGGGAAAAAATTTGATTTAATTTTGATTTAATGGTCACCTATTTAAAAAATAGCATTACTTACAGTATGTGGCATACCTCTTCCATGATACGTTAAGCATTTTTTACTGCTGCATGATTTCCCCTTTCTGCTTCACAATTCTTGAATTGGTCCTATCACTCCCGTTGTACACAAGACCTGTTCAGTTATGGTGAATGTGTAGCCTAACTCGACTCAGTTTATCTTTTGGAAATTTCACTCATGTCAGTTATTTCTGCTTTCCTTACTGATGCAAAAGTTTATCATTTGTTCAAGCTGCACTTATGTCTGCTTTCAAGCATTTTCTCTGTGAGTTGGGTGTGTGGCCCGGAGAGAACTCTGGTGCAGTTTTGTTTTATTACACGGCGCAGATGATCCAGTTTCACTTCTTACAGGCACTTTGTAAATGATCATAACCACCACTAATAATAAAAAACAAACAAGTAAATAGACACATGTATTATTATTATTATTATTCTTATTATTATTGTATTGTAATAGTAAATTTACTGTAACCCTTAATTTATATGCCATGTTAGAGCGCCATCTTCTGGCATTTCTGGGGGTTTTTTTTGCAAATATAGTTTCAGGCTAAAGTCAGTTTTCTTCCCTTCAAAGACAGGGAAAAGTTCTACCGTTTTATTTTCTTTAACATAGTACAACCAATTAAATAATATTAAAATGTTGGCGTGGGCTTTTTATGTTATGTACGAAATGATTTACGTTCTTACATTGTTTTACAGAGTGGAAAGAAAGGTGATCTGCTGCAGAACACCTCCACTTTCTTGAAGGTCTCTGGAAGGAAGGTGCACTCCCCTAAGGGGCCTGTCTTACACACGACTTTGGAGTTGTTAGAAGGAATACTGAAGTATGCCTTTTATTACACTTGGATATTCTTGTCACTATCCAAAAAACTTCACTTCTACTTCCAAATATTTTATATTTTCATTGACAGTATAATGCCATGTGTTATGAACATCTGGTGGTTTGTAGCTTCTTAAATCCGTTTTATGGTAATAAAATTGTCTTTTTAAGCCGATTAAATTTTCGATACTTTTATTGATTGTTTTTGACATGTGCAAGTCAAAAACTTTCACAAAAACTGCCCGGTGAATAAATAGAGGTATGCATCTACGAGCAGATGTGGACAGATGTGCATGTGATTAATATGGCCAGTAAAATACATTTGAGTTTTAATGTCAAACAGTTTTAATACTTTCTGCAGCTCACTGGTGTTTCTGTATAAGACACTACTTTATTTTCCTGTGGGACCTGAAGCCCCAAAGTAATAAAAAGTAACACTACACCATCTCATGTGTGTAAAACACAACAAAGTGAAGTCATTTTTGAAGTAAACATAACTTTAACGTTACTTGGTGTTAAGTGACAATTTAATAAACCAGCGTCCTGTTGGCGGCTTCCCTGTCTCACGCCTTATATTTCCAGTATAGAGGAGGACCGAAACCCCTCATTGTACGAGCCGTTGAATAACGTCATATAAATATTCAATTTATTACAGCTTTACCTGATGTTACTGGCAGAACCCCACTGAATAAGCTGAGGGACTATTGTGTTTATTATTAAACTTTTTATTGATTGCGATGTAGTGGAGGAAGGAACAATTCCGGGTTTCAGTCGTCTTTTCTGTTGGAAATTTCACTCGTGTTCATTATTTCTGCTTTCCTTATTGATGCAAAAGTTTATCCTTTGTTCAAGCTGCACTTATGTCTGCTTTCAAGCATTTTCTCTGTGAGTTGGGTGTGTGGCCTGCAGAGAACTCTGGTGCAGTTTTGTTTTATTACACCGCGCAGATGGTCCAGTTTCACTTCTTACAGGCACTTTGTAAATGATCATAACCACCCCTAATAATAAAAAACAAACAAATAAATAGACACATTTAACAAACAAACAAATAGAACAATTCCGGGTTTCAGTCGTCTAGTGTGTTAGTATGTTAAACTATACGCATACATGTATTATGCCTGCTTTATATCCATCCATCCATTAATTTTTACGCTTTATCGTGTCTACAGTATAAAAAGAGTAACAGGCTACATACCTTTGACGTTACTACGTTCCGGCAAGGATTGAGTTTTGTACTCTACTGCCACCTTGTGGATTTAGGTCGCGTTTTGAGTACAAAACAAGGTACAGTCAAGGTTTTACCTTGATCAGAACACCGCTGAAAGTCAGTCTGGAAAGGTACGTGTCTGACTTCGTTTACATTGCGTGATGAATATGAATATATAATTTGCAAAAGATAGCATCATGAGCCCCTTTTGTATACCGTTTTGAATCCCACCATTTCTAATGCATCAAGTTATACTGTATACGTGATGTAAGCGCATATATGCAACAAATGTAAAAACATACACACACTGCGATGTATGTGTAGAGACACAAGAAGCAAAAGCACCAATAATCTCTCTGTCTGCCAAAACGCGGTGGAGACGGAGAGACACCTGGCGGCGACTCTCCCCTCCTTCCCTCCTGACAGTCCGCGCAGACATGGTGCTCACAAGAGCCAACTTGGGGAGTCCGTGTCTGTGAGCGGCGCATCCCGGGGAGCTGCTTGACCAAACCCAGGACTGCGTGTGTAAGAGTGTGTGTTGCTGCGTATGAAGTGGATGTACACCATACTGGAGGAGTGAACAGTAACAGACATGTCAGAGTGACTCATGCGGGCGTAGAAACGGATAAACACAAGTGATGCTCAAAAAAGGCCGCGGTGGGTGGAATAGCGCCATTTGCGTTCAGGTTGCGCTCTCTTGGATTGCGGTAAAGACTCGTGTTACCGAAGGACTGCAGAGATTTAATTCTCCAAAAAGAGTTTGACTGCACTGCTTCCTGCGCACCACGGTAAGACGCTACTCCTTGGATCAGATTTGCTGCAATTGTACGATTTGGCGTTCAGTGTATAACTTTTTGTTATCGTGTTATTTTTCATGCAAAGCACTGTACGTGATCCCAGGTCGTTTTATAGCTAAAATGTCTGTTTTCGATTTAGAAACAGTCGAATTGAAGAACACGTTGATTTATGCTGGTTACACAAGGTAATATGTAACGTTAACTGCTGGGTGTAATCGTGCCGTTTCCTATCGTTTTTTTTTTTGTGAATAACCAAAATACAGTTTTCAAAATCAATCATTTAAATTTATTTTAAATCTTGTAAAATATTATAGTTATTGATGAGGAAATGTGTCTTTTATGTTGCGATAATTGTTTACATGCTGCCTCTGGTCTGCTGTATAGATAAAATGTGAAGCGACTAAATGGTACAAGTTTAACAAATGCGTCGGAATGACGCGATAAGAACTTGGACGGTTTGCCCCCGTGCAGAGATGTATTTTAGGGCGAACAGCTTTGTGACAGGTACATTTCGCTTGTGACAGGTACATACCATAGAGGCAGTGCGAGTAGAAAGACGCTTAGTTTCCCGGACTTTGTCACGCAACGCTAACTTCTGCGGTAAAGGAACATGTCTGAGCTGCTGGTTTGCTAAAGTCGGGCGTGTGTGTGTGTGTGTGTGTGTTTCTTTTCTCAAAAGCAATTTATTAATGTGAAACTACAAGGAAAATGCGGTATGTGTGCCGATATGTTCCTTCTCATCTTGCAGGGAATTATAACTTCAGGTCGGCACTAGAATCACGCAGTGTGTGGAAGTTGTGGACTGAGTGACCGTGGAGGCTGCTGACACCCGACGGAACACCTCCCGTGGTGTCTGAGGACCGATGGCGGCGTCTGGTCCCTCCTCCTCCTCCTCCGGCGGGGACTTGGACCCCAACCCCGCTCATTCACGAGCTCCCTTTTCGAGTAGGTTCTTCGCAGATAAAGCCCTGTTTCACCTGGACTCTTTGCTCGCTAGCTGGAGCCATTCGTCGTTGCCATGGAATATTTTTTTTTATTAAGGGGTCGTCAGCGGGGTTCCTCCAAAAAGAGAAGGACATCAGGAAACCTTTCTGTTTCTGATAGTTTGTCTCATCCCAACGTTCTCTTTAATCGTTCAAGCACCTCATTTACATTTTTAGGTTTGTTAGTTATAATAAAAGAAATGAATTGGTAGAATAATATAAATTAAATAATCCTTTTACGGAATAATTGTATTTTTTCTTTTCTTCCTCTGTTTTTACTATTATCGTTGTTATTATTGGTGATGTTGATCGTGATATTATTTTCACGTGCTGACATTATGATTATTTGAATGAAACGACCTGGGACCGAAAATAAATCTGTGCTTAGAGCCAAAGAGGGTCCATCTGTAAATAGAAGAAAAGTGGCACTAAATGGACTGTAATGGCGCTGGTTCCTGACCGCTTTGTGCTGCTGGGAGTGGAAGGAGAAGGGATCAAAGCCCATTATGTGTCCGTCGCTCGAGGACTCATTGGTATTGTGGTGGGATTTTTCTCTTTGCAACACAACAGTATATTCAAACGCAGGTGCACAAAGAATGTTGGCTATTTAATTTTTCAAATTTAGTGTGATAGCTATTTGTACCGATATTTTAAAGTAAACGCAACTGTATTTATCTTTAATATCAGGTTGCATTAAGTTGCTGATCTATAGATCATAAATGCTAAGCTATAACAGACCAGTGTCTTTTTTCCTGCTTCAGATCCTGTGTTTACGTTATTGTACGTGTTTTTTTTTCCTTTTCTTTCTGGGGTTTGTCATCACGCAGCTCGAGCTCGGTGGCCCAAGGCGGCTGGCGCCGGCCGTGTCGTGTCGCGTTGTCATCGACAGCTGTTACTGGCGCTTCGACACGCGGTGTCACGAGTGACATCAGAAATACTCAGAATCGCACCACTTCCATATTAACATCGCGCGAACAGGTTGTCTTTGTCCGATGTCACTGCGGGAACTCTTTGGAAACCCTCACGAAAAGTGATCGCTGAGCTGCAGTGGGAAAAACAGAACGTGAATTTAGTGCCACTTGTTTCCATCTGTCGAACTAGTCTGTTATGACCATGTTATCTTCTACAGCGAGGTATGTTACTATCATGTATAGAACTGACAGCGACTCGTTTGTTTTTGTAGATCTTTTTTTACATTTTTATTTGATATGTGTGATGAGTTCTGTTAATGGAAGGTCTGTGGCAGAAGGAGACGCCTTGAGACCGACCACAGTAGCCGGGGGTTAATCCCCCCGGGAGCACCAGCGTGTCTGCAGCTATGCTCAGGAGGTTTGAGACGCGATTGTGTTTTTGGACCAACGTCCAGCCGCCCGATGTTCCATTCTGGTCTTCTAATCTCCTTGGCCACTTTATTTCAAACTTGCCCTTTATCTACCTCATGCCAACATAGTTGGACATTCGGGCATCAGGTGCCGTTTATTCATTGTTACTGAGACCTTCAAAATATTTTTTTACTTGCGAAGTCGGACCCAGGTTTTTTTCTGGTCATAACAACTCTTACACGTTCATTGCCGTTCTTCAGTTTATAGCGTTTGCCAATTTTTATGCTTAAAATTATGCATATGAAGTACAAGCTACAATTGGAATATTTATAGCGTTTGCATTACATGTAGTTGTTGTTGCAGGCTGTGATGCGTGGTGTGGAGTTGGACACGGGTGTACCAGAAAACTGGGAATGAAGATCTGCGGTGAGTTCCATACCATCTTGACCCTTTTGCTTTAAGTAAAACCAAGGCCCTCGTGCGTTCGTGATGCCGTCGTGGCTCCCTCAGGACTGTTAGACGTTTATACCATTTGACCTTTGGCAGATGAAAAAAAATCTTAGATACACTGCAATAGTCTTTTTGGATTTTGGTGGGAACTGTGACTTAGAGAGCCACCGGAACCTGCCACTACTACGTTTTTAACTTGACAAAGGTCACCGAGTAGTGAAGGTGTTAGACGGTCCCCTTTCGTGTTTTATTTGACAATGGAGCTTAATTTTGAGGAGATCGCCTAAAATGGAAATGATATATATCTATATGTACAGCAATGATCGGTGAATAAATATGTCTTCATATGAAATCCAACATTGTTTTTTGTCATTTCTTTGCCTTTCTTGGTGAGCTTGTTAGTTTGAGCAGTTTGAGCTGCTTGTTGAGTCTACTAACAGAATGGCGGACAGTCAAAAAACGGTGCAGTAACAGGGAGGAGCTGCGTTTATGACATGCTGCACAGAATGCATCCCCCTCCAAGCAGAAATAGAAAATCATGCCGATGACGACATAGGTTTTCGGTCTGCTTAGCATAACTCCGTATGCTACGTTTTTTATTAAACGAGGACTAAATGGTAACAGTCATTCACAGAAAAGAAAAAAAATTGTTCATGTACGTCTTTATAGTCTTTACAACCACACTGGGTACGAAAACAATTTTTGATTTTTTTTTTATTTTAACTGAGGATTAAAAACTAAAATGTTGCATTTAAACCAATTTTTAAAGGTTTTTAAAGGAGACAGCTTATATGGACTATTGGTTAGCCTTGCATTTGAAATGGTTAAAATGTGAAGGAAAAAAAAATCTCTAAACTCGAAATTATCTTGCAGATAATTTGGAAATAAATTTTTTGGATTTTTTCCACACGCCAGCTTGTCTTGATTCCACACTCTGCCCTCTGCTGGGCACAGGTGGGATGATTTATCTTCATTAAAACCTGTATTTTTACATATCGTGGGGTAAACAAATATATACCTTCGCCTTGAAATATTTTCTACTTTTCTTTGATCGGAGGGTAAAATAACCATAAAGAATTAGAGAAATTTAGTGCACACTTTTATATAAGTCACATATACCATTCTGGATCCCCATCGTACTTGCAGCTCAGTTGTAAATTCACGTTGCTTTCATCGAGAGAAGTTCCCCCGGCATGTTTTATTATGCCCTCTGAAGCTGTTTTTAACAATCCAGTCATTATCAGAAAGCAGAAACAGGAAGTCGTGTCATCTCAGGGCTATTTAGAACCCGACAGCATTTGGGACCGACTGCCGTTGTGAGCGGGGTCTGAATAAATCGCCTACTTTGCTGTCAATGGCAGAACAGCGTTGTGATGGGGCCTGTGCAGAAAGGCGGGTGTTTGCGCCTGCGTTCACATCCTATTATCTGGCACAAAACGGCACCACAGCCAAATAAAAGATTAAACGACAGAGTTATTAAACGGCAATCGGTCACGCTGCTGCTGTGCGGAGATACCAGCTCAGGTCGTCCGGGCGGCACTGGGGCTCCCGCACCCTCTTATGATGTAAATTACACCAGCAAGAGCATTTAACATCTTTCTCAAGTGAAGATCAACCAATTTATTTAGCAGGTTTCAAGTTAAGGAGGGGTATTTCTGTGCTTTCGCTAGAACGTTGAGTAATGACCATCAAATGGTAAATTTTATTCAAAGTCTGCTTCAGTTTCATATTAAATATGTATTAAAAATATAAAATACACCAACTATACTATGTTTTGGCAGTAATACATATTTATATAGGCGCATATAGTTTGAAAAAAATATTACGAATGTTTTCAAAAGGTTATATATGCTTTCAAAATACCCTTTTGTCCTCTTTGAAGGCTTCCAGGAAATGCATCTGGAAGTCCTCCGGGTAATGTAGCCTTCCCTTGCCCTGCATAGAACAAGGTGCAAACCATTTCAGAAACTGCCCTTGGACTTTAACTTCTTTATCAAACAGTACACTGCTCGCTTACCAGAGACACTGTTTCGGCCAAAGTGCTACAGACAGGCTTCTCTTCCTGACCAAAGGAGCTGCGCGTGACCTCTGTGACCGTCTGTGTGGCCCTGTCCTGTGGGGGGAAAAACACTAACACCCATCATTCTTCATAGGCAGCAATGGTAAGGCTGTAATACTTACTTGGAAGTAGTCAGAAAAGGTTCAAAACCACCATGACCTTTTCTTCCAGCAGCTTCTCTTTTGCACATCCTCCTCCAGCAGCAGCAGCACCTGTTTTTACCAGCAGTCTCTCTTGCATCCTGAATTGCTCAGCAAACAGTTTTTCATCCTCTTTGCTCTCCCATAGCTTGCTGATCCTGTCCTGCATTTCCTCCTCCCTTGTCTTTATAAGCTTTAACACTGGCATGAGACTTACTACTACTCATCTGCTCCATCCTCCTTTTGCAGCTTCTGCTTTTTTTCCTGTATCTTCATTCAGTAGCTTCTCTCACCTTCTCCATTCCTCATCCAGAAGTTATCCTCTTTTCCTGCTCCAGCAGCTTGTTGGCCTCAGACAGCTCCTCATCTTTTTTCTTCCCCTGCACAGCAAACATTAAACAGGAGCATTTTAACACTGTGGTGTAACTCCAGTGTTGACATGACAATGTGTTTAAGTTCCAAATAAATGCTTACTTCTGTCCCAAGCTTTTTTCACAATTCATGATTTATCCTTTCAGTAAAGTGTATTTTCATAAGTTGTCTTTATACTCTCAGATCTCTATTAGTGAGGTCGAGTTGCTACACTCCAAGTTGCCATTGTTCTACTGTGCTCCTCCTTCAGGCTCCACTTATATAGGGACACTAGGGGTCAGCCTCATGTTCACATGCAACTTGAATAATTTATTCACTGTTAAATACCAACATCTGGCCACTAATAACTGGTTCTCAGCAGACTACTGACCTATTGTTTCACCACTTTGCATACAGTCCTGCCCTACAAACAGGCAGCTACAAACCACTTTTACTCCCCAGCAGAGCCAATCCTAGCCTAAATCAAACATTTCATAATGGGCACAGGAAACCGACTTATTTGGCCCTACAAGTCTGATCTTGGTCTTGGTTGACTAAGGCCCACCAAACTTAGGCACCTTCCAGGGATCCTCTGGCCCCATGTACCCATTGAGTCCATAGCCCAAGAAATGGCCAAGTTACATGGCCTTGAAAGTCCAACAATTGACCCCCTTGTATCTGATCAAGAAAGACTTAAGTGGCCCAAATTTAGTCCTCTGCTTGCTGATACAATTTGGAATAAGCCCCCCACGTGTGACACATCTAAACTAATGACAGATACGAAGCTGTGTTTCTGTATGCAAAACTCAGGATTTTTAACTAATCTTGAAGAAAAGGAGCAATTATAAACTGCCTTTGCTCTCCAGGGGAATAACCGATCCTTGGCAAAATTTAGCGTTTCATGTGGTCCTCCCATCCAAGCTCAGACCCTCTGATCTACAAGTTAATTTATTCTGCTTTAACCGTCTGACATTTAACCCCCCCTATCTCCAGCCCTGACTGAATCTGGCAATCAAGCAACTTACAGTGAGACTCCGGCCCTAGGCGCCCACCTAGACCCGAGGCTGTGACCCAAAACACGGCCAGCTTATTCGGCCTTGAATGTCCGAGTTTGTATCGCCAGCCCTGAATATACAAAACCCAGAAAAGTTGGGGAGCTTTTCGGGGGCGTTTTGCTCTACAAGTCTCCCGTGTTTTGAGATTCTGGCATTCAAAATAGCCAACTTATTTTGTCTTTATCTTTGTTTTTTCAGTTTAACATATCAACCTCCTTGGGTGGCAGAGCAGCAAATTTCAGGTCACTTGCTCATCCAAGGTTGCTCTGGCAGTGTTCCTGTCTGCACGCCTTGGTGTTGCCATTTCAGGTGTGAAATCAAAAATGCACTGTAAGTGCTTGAGCCTGGAAGCTGCTTACAAACTGCAGCAGGGCCCTGGCCAAGTGTTAAATACCTCAAATCTCAACTTTAACCCTTTAATTTTTGGGGATTAAGTTTAACCCAAACGTTACGCTTGTAACAAAGAAACTGCATTTGACTGTTTCAAACCTGCACATGCAGTTACTCAAAACAACACCCTTACAGTTGCAAATCTAAGAAGCCACTTCTGCATGCAACCCTTTCCCTGTTTTTGCCCGGTCCTGAACACACTTAGGTCCTTCACCAAGTAAACAACTATGGCGTGCTGGAGGGGCCACAAAGTTTGCCAGCGTAATCACTAGGGTGATTAGCTACAGTTATTACAGATGCTGCTATTAACCCCAATCCCAGCCCTTACCAAGTCAAGCACAGAATTCCTTATACCCTAACCTGTGTTCTCACAGTACATTGGCATCATACCTGTGGCCTGCCAATTTCCCCAGTCTTGTTCTTGTTCAGCTTTAGCTGGGGCTGCATTAGGTCCAGGATCATAGGGTTGAAGACAGACTTGTTTTTGGCTTTCTTGGGAGCTAGATGCACAAGGCGGGTTACTGGCTCTGGAGTATTCCATTGGTGCAAGCCTGTAAACAAAACATTTTTCCCCATTAAAAGTATTTTCTTTTCTTTATCAAATATGACACATTTCCATTCCAGTGCCTAAAAGCCACATTTGTACACCTATCATACCTGCTTGTGTCTGCATCCAAACCCACTTAACTGTCACCCAGCTGGTGCATTAGATGAAAATTATTGCATGAAGGAAAATTAGAGCCACAGCTCCCACCTGTTCCTGTCCCTGCTACTGGTGCAGTTTTACCCTTGGGGGGGGGGGGGGGGC